>OVBL01000314.1:600000-1107500 GCA_900406555.1 Pseudoturritis turrita | reverse complement strand
ATCTGGGTTCTTCTACTTTATTTTTATTTACTTATTATTTCTTTATTTTCTCTCTCTTTTCTTTATTTGATTTCTTTTTTGATTTTATTCCCTTCCATCATTCTTAAGTCCCATCCCCAACGGTCCACAGATTGAAATCTGTGGAATATTCTGAATCATTCATGAACATGACAGCAAATATGATTAAAACATTTATAGCCCCCACATAAATAAGCAGTTGTGCCGCAGCTACAAAATGGGAATTTGATAGAATATACAATAAAGATATACAAACAAGATCCATGTTGGAATTTCTTGACTAGGGAAGATCTGGTTTCACGCGCTTTGAGCCGTGTTTGTCGCGTTCAAATGTCAAAGCCAAGGCCTCTCCCGCTAGTGATGTTGCTGATCCAAGTTGGCGTTCAAGGAGAGCGAAGATGCGTAGGTGGAAGGTGCTCAAGAGGCGGACGAAGAAAGCTTATTCAATTCTAAAGATCGATTTCCTGCTTCTGCAAAGGACGGAAAAGTCTCATCTGCTCTCTTCGGTTAAGGTGTCCACGATACGAAAATGTAGGGATTTCTGTCTCGAGAGTAGGATCCGCTGCTCAAATTAAAGCTATGAAACAGGTAGCGGGAAAATTAAAATTGGAATTGGCGGGATGTTTAAGGCGTAGCCGAGGCCGATTGCCCGAGTGAACGGCGAATGCCGCTTTGTTGCTCCAGTTTAAAGAGTAATCCTCTCTTCCGTTCGGACTGTACATGATAGGTAAGTAAGTAGGCTGATAGCTGCCCGGCGGATCCTTTGATATTGTTGATTCTATATAGATCTAATATTTCTATCGAGCATGAGTTTCTATTCTAATTCGAATAGAATGTATTGAGCCTATGAATCCATTTTATCTTTTTCTTTTGATTCAATACTTAGGATCTCCCCTTCTTTTGGGAAAGCAGGTGGCCGCGTGTGAATTCTTTCAAGGCAAGGGGCGGCCTGATTTCGACATTGTTGTTTCACTCTGATCCGGCACCAGCGAGATCCAGCTAAGGAAAAAGAGTGTCGCGGCTGCTCCACTCCGCCGCGGTCTCATGAACTTCACGGAGGAACCCCTTCCCGCGCGCAAAGCGAATGGGCGCTGTGCTGTGGGTCAGTTTCGGGGCGGGGGGGGGGGGGGGCGACTTGTCAGATATATTGGGCTATATGGGATTTCCCCATTTTCTCCCTCGATTGAGATATCCTCTGTTTCGCCCAAAAAGATTGATTGAATTATCAAAAATTTGTAACGCGAAGCGCAAAAAAAAAAGTATCCATTGAGCTAGTCCGTTTTCCTAGTAATGTAAAAAATAACAAAAGATTCCCGACCAAGTATTATCTTATAAAATAAAAATTCTAGCATTCCTCGCAAGAGTGAGTTCACAATGGGATACCCTTTTTAGCTTCTAGAATCTATTTCTTAGTTCAAGATCCCTCTTACTAATACTAACTGGAATCAAAGAATTAGTAGATCGGTTCCGCCCAAAATGGGAATGGACTAAGGTTATGAACTTATAATCTATAATCTGATGATCGAGTCGATTCCATGATTATAAGTTCATTCCTTGACCTCCCGTAGTGGTCCTTGCTTTTTATAAAGCGGAGCGGGGCCAATTTCTCGTACTTGCTCCGAGGAACGCCTTTCGTCGAGTGCCCACTGGACTGTTGGCCTACCAAGTACTTGCCTGCTGCTCCTGCCGGGCTAAGTTCATTCTTCGATATATATCACTCCGCTATGCTAGAAGACTGAGCAGCTTCAGTTTATTACCAACCTCGAGTTCAACAACTATTGGGTAAAGCCTAAACCTTACTCCTTTCCTTCTATCGGAACTGGCAACAGATCTCTAGATCCGATGCAACTAGAAGTCAGTCGATTCCGTCCCCAAATAAGCCTCACTCACAGGTATCTGAGTAATTTTTCTCGTAGCTTTGACTGAACTTCCTTCTTGGATCATCAAACCGTCACCCATTAATACAACACCAACATTATTTGATTCTAAATTAAGGGCAATACCTACGAATGACGTAGATGCACAAGAGTACTTCGCGCCACAACCATCTCTTTTTTATACGTTCTACGGACCGATGCCTGCTGCTTCATCTGGTAGAAAAGAATCATAGATATGCCGGTCATTAGAAGGAAGAACCACCATAAAAAGATTCCTCGTGTATTGTTCCATTCGATCTTTTAGGTCCTGCGTCACCTCGACGGTTATGCCACAATATTCTTAAAGCTTATATGCGATGTATAGACTTCTGCAACCATGACATATTTGTTTACTTCAATATAAAAATAAAATTTCCGCTTAAGCTTCCCCGGTTTGGGGGATTAATTGATTGGATACCCGAGAACCATAATCTTTCCTAGGAACAGCTTCTACGACGATAGATAGGGGTCAGCTTTCTTTGGCATCTATGCCCCCAGCAATAAGCTAGTTAACAGGCCCACCTGTCCCATCAGGGGAGATCTCGCAGGTACACATGCCAGTCACGGAAATACTAATAAGAATTACGATTCCTATTAGTTCTTATCTTGTAATTTTTGCTTTCACGAATCTTTCCACTTTCACTACAAATGAAATTATAAATAGCTCCTTCCCTCTTCTATGAAGTTGAAGTGAAGCAAGCGAGCCTCTCGATTGAGGGAGACCGATCTGAGTCAGTTTATCCAGTATTTTAGAAAATGTTCGGGATAGATTCACGTTTTCCCGGTCTTTTTGATATAAATTAGCGCTTTTGTGGTACGGGTGGAGGGCTATGAGCTCGTTCACTCAATCCCGTGGAAACAATTCCCTTAGCCTTAGTTGGAAGCTAAACCAAAGTGAAGCTTGTAGGCTCGTAGAGAAAGCTTCGACAATCGTGAAACCAACCAACAGGTGCTTTCTTTTGTTGTGTCGCTAAATAAGCAGGCTTCCGTCAAGCGAGGTCAGCCAAAGGGAAAGAAGAAAGAGTGCCTCTACCTCTAAGGTGTGTTGATCTGAGGATACTTCTTCTAAAGAAAAAGGTCTCAACGAGCCTCCTCCCACTGTTTTACCATCTCGGCATCTTCCAGCATCTCTTTTATCCAATCATTCCACTTCAGCTCCCCCTGCAAAGGTAGTTATATACCCTGAAGTTGATTTCCTAGAATCTTTGTCGTCGGCAGCACACCACATCGGTATAGCCCATCAGCTCAAGTTGGTAAGTATGCCTCTCGAAGGTGTCCGAGGTGTCCGAGTGGATGCATAGGCCGGTGACTTTGCCACTGCTTGGGATGTGCCGGTCACTGACACTGCTCTCGAGGTTGGCTGCCGGGTAATGGTTCGAAGGTAGCTAAGATAGGTTGTTCAAGGTGAACCAAATCCCTTTTTTGGACATACCAATATTTTCTATTATCAAATAATATCTGTTTTATTTGCAGTGATTGTAGAAATTCCATTTTCCCTAAGATTAGGATCCTATTTCGAAGGAAAAAAATTTAAAAAATCTTATATATTGACTATTGGGATATTGATGCGGAGAACCCTATCGCCGGCCGGCCGATCTTCGTCTCCTCCTTTTGTCCAATGATTCCTTCTAACAGGGCCCCTGACCCCAGACCCCAGACCCCAGACCCCAGACCCCAGACCCCAGACCCCAGACCCAAAACCCTAACCCCCAAAACCCTAACCCCCAAAACCCTAAACCCTAAACCCTTTATCACGACAAATTTTGGAATCTAATTAGTTTCTACTTCGGACACATTTAATCCATTTTTTTGCAATAACGTCCAAGCAGATAAATTATTAGAAACGGTGGGTTTAAGACCTACGAGTTTTGAATAATTTTGGAAAAATTAGAAATTTATTTTAGGATGCTTTCTAAGAGTTCCCATTATCAGGACAAATGTTTGAATCCATTTAGTTTCTACTTTGGACAAATTTAATCTAGTTTTTTGGTAATAACGTCAAAAGATGATAAATTATTATAATCGGTGGGTTAACACCTATGAGTTTTGGATAATTTTTGAAAGATTAAGAATTTTTTTAGGAGGCTTACTTAGAGTCCCCTTTATCACGGCAAATTTTGGAATCCATTTAGTTTCTACTTTGGACAAATTTAATCAAGTTTTTAGTAACAACGTCGAAAGATGATAAATTATTATAATCGGTGGGTTAACACCTATGAGTTTTGGATAATTTTGAAAAAATTATCCATTTTTTTAAGAGGCTTCCTTAGAGTCCCCTTTATCACGCCAAAATTTGGAATCCATTTAGTTTCTACTTTGGACAAATTTAATCAAGTTTTTGGTAATAACGTCAAAAGATGATAAATTATTATAATCGGTGGGTTAACACCTATGAGTTTTGGATAATTTTTGAAAAATTAGGATTTTTTTAATAAGTTTCCTTAGAGTCCCCTTTATCAAGACAAATGTTTGAATCCATTTAGTTTCAACTTCGAACACATTTAATCCATTTTCTTTGTAATAACGTCATAAGATGATAAATTATTGGAATCGGTGGGTTAACAACTATGAGTTTTGGATAATTTTGGAAAAATTAAGAATTTTTTTAGGAGGCTTCCTTAGAGTCCTCTTTATCACGACAAATTTTGGAATCCAATTAGTTTCTACTTCGGACACATTTAATCCATTTTTTGGTAATAACGTCCAAGAAGATAAATTATTGGAAACGGTGGGTTTAAGACCTACGAGTTTTGAATAATTTTGGAAAAATTAAAAACTTATTTTAGGATGCTTTCTAAGAGTTCCCATTATCAGGACAAATGTTTGAATCCATTTAGTTTCTACTTTGGACAAATTTAATCTAGTTTTTTGGTAATAACGTCAAAAGATGATAAATTATTATAATCGGTGGGTTAACACCTATGAGTTTTGGATAATTTTTGAAAGATTAAGAATTTTTTTAGGAGGCTTACTTAGAGTCCCCTTTATCACGGCAAATTTTGGAATCCATTTAGTTTCTACTTTGGACAAATTTAATCAAGTTTTTAGTAACCACGTCTAAAGATTATAAATTATTATAATCGGTGGGTTTAAGACCTATGAGTTTTGAATAATTTTGGAAAAATTAGAAATTTGGTTTAGGATGCTTTCTAAGAGGTCCCATTATCAGGACAAATGTTTGATGAATTCTTTTAGTTTCTACTTTGGACAAATTTAATCCAGTTTTTTGGTAAGAACGTCAAAAGACGATAAATTATTTGAATCGGTAGGTTAACACCTATGAGTTTTGGATAATTTTGGAAAGATTGAGAATTTTTTTAGGAGGCTTACTTAGAGTTCCCTTTATCACGGCAAATTTTGGAATCCATTTAGTTTATACTTTGGACAGATTTAATCAAGTTTTTGGTAATAACGTCAAAAGATGCTAAATTATTATAATCGGTGGGTTAACACCTATGAGTTTTGGATAATTTTTGAAAAATTAGGATTTTTTTAATAAGTTTCCTTAGTGTCCCCTTTATCAAGACAAATGTTTGAATCCATTTAGTTTCAACTTCGAACACAATTAATCCATTTTCTTTGTAATAACGTCAGAAGATGATAAATTATTGGAATCGGTGGGTTAACACCTATGAGTTTTGGATAATTTTGGAAAAATTAAGAATTTTTTTAGGAGGCTTCCTTAGAGTCCCTTTTATCACGACAAATTTTGGAATCTAATTATTCTACTTCGGACACATTTAATCCATTTTTTGGTAATAACGTTCAAGAAGATAAATTATTGGAAACGGTGGGTTTAAGACCTACGAGTTTTGAATAATTTTGGAAAAATTAGAAACTTATTTTAGGATGCTTTCTAAGAGTTCCCATTATCAGGACAAATGTTTGAATCCATTTAGTTTCTACTTTGGACAAATATAATCTAGTTTTTTGGTAATAACGTCAAAAGATGATAAATTATTATAATCGGTGGGTTAACACCTATGAGTTTTGAATAATTTTTGAAAGATTAATAATTTTTTTAGGATGCTTACTTAGAGTCCCCTTTATCACGGTAAATTTTGGAATCCATTTAGTTTCTACTTTGGACAAATTTAATCAAGTTTTTAGTAACAATGTCGAAAGATGATAAATTATTATAATCGGTGGGTTAACACCTATGAGTTTTGGATAATTTTGGAAAAATTAATAATTTTTTAAGAGGCTTCCTTAGAGTCTCCTTTATCACGACAAAATTTGGAATCTATTTAGTTTCTACTTTGGATAAATTTAATCAAGTTTTTGGTAATAACGTCAAAAGATGATAAATTATTATAATCGGTGGGTTAACACCTATGAGTTTTGGATAATTTTTGAAAAATTAGGATTTTTTTAATAAGTTTCCTTAGAGTCCCCTTTATCAAGACAAATGTTTGAATCCATTTAGTTTCAACTTCGAACACATTTAATCCATTTTCTTTGTAATAACGTCATAAGATGATAAATTATTGGAATCGGTGGGTTAACACCTATGAGTTTTGGATAATTTTGGAAAAATTAAGAATTTTTTTAGGAGGCTTCCTTAGAGTCCCCTTTATCACGACAAATTTTGGAATCCAATTAGTTTCTACTTCGGACACATTTAATCCATTTTTTGGCAATAACGTCCAAGAAGATAAATTATTGGAAACGGTGGGTTTAAGACCTACGAGTTTTGAATAATTTTGGAAAAATTAGAAATTTATTTTAGGATGCTTTCTAAGAGTTCCCATTATCAGGACAAATGTTTGAATCCATTTAGTTTCTACTTTGGACAAATTTAATCTAGTTTTTTGGTAATAACGTCAAAAGATGATAAATTATTATAATCGGTGGGTTAACACCTATGAATTTTGGATAATTTTTGAAAGATTAAATATTTTTTTAGGAGGCATACTTAGAGTCCTCTTTATCACGGCCAATTTTGAAATCCATTTAGTTTCTACTTTGGACAAATTTAATCAAGTTTTTAGTAACAACGTCGAAAGATGATAAATTATTATAATCGGTGGGTTAACACCTATGAGTTTTGGATAATTTTGGAAAAATTATCCATTTTATTAAGAGGCTTCCTTAGAGTCCCCTTTATCACGGCAAATTTTGGAAACCATTTAGTTTCTACTTTGGACAAATTTAATCAAGTTTTTAGTAACAACGCCAAAAGATGATAAATTATTATAATCGGTGGGTTAACACCTATGAGTTTTGGATAATTTTGGAAAAATTAGTAATTTTTTTAAGAGGCTTCCTTAGAGTCCCCTTTATCACGACAAAATTTGGAATCCATTTAGTTTCTACTTTGGACAAATTTAATCCAGTTTTTGGTAATAACGTCAAAAGATGATAAATTATTATAATCGGTGGGTTTAAGACCTATGAGTTTTGAATAATTTTGGAAAAATTAGAAATTTGGTTTAGAATGCTTTCTAAGAGGTCCCATTATCAGGACAAATGTTTGATGAATCCTTTTAGTTTCTACTTTGGACAAATTTTTAATCTAGTTTTTTGGTAAGAACGTCAAAAGACGATAAATTATTAGAATCGGTAGGTTAACACCTATGAGTTTTGGATAATTTTGGAAAGATTGAGAATTTTTTTAGGAGGCTTACTTAGAGTCCCCTTTATCACGGCAAATTTTGGAATCCATTTAGTTTATACTTTGGACAGATTTAATCAAGTTTTTGGTAATAACGTCAAAAGATGATAAATTATTATAATCGGTGGGTTAACACCTATGAGTTTTGGATAATTTTTGAAAAATTAGGATTTTTTTAATAAGTTTCCTTAGAGTCCCCTTTATCAAGACAAATGTTTGAATCCATTTAGTTTCAACTTCGAACACATTTAATCCATTTTCTTTGTAATAACACCAGAAGATGATAAATTATTGGAATCGGTGGGTTAACACCTATGAGTTTTGGATAATTTTGGAAAGATTAAGAATTTTTTTAGGAGGCTTCCTTAGAGTCCTCTTTATCACGGAAAATTTTGCAATCCATTTAGTCTCTACTTTCGACAAATTGAATCAAGTTTTTAGTAACAACGTCAAAAGATGATAAATTATTATAATCGGTGGGTTAACACCTATGAGTTTTGGATAATTTTGGAAAAATTAATAATTTTTTTAAGAGGCTTCCTTAGAGTCCCCTTTATCACGACAAAATTTGGAATCCATTTAGTTCCTACTTTGGACAAATTTAATCAAGTTTTTGGTAATAACGTCAAAAGATGATAAATTATTATAATCGGTGGGTTAACACCTATGAGTTTTGGATAATTTTTGAAAAATTAGGATTTTTTTAATAAGTTTTCTTAGAGTCCCCTTTATCAAGACAAATGTTTGAATCCATTTAGTTTCAACTTCGAACACATTTAATCCATTTTCTTTGTAATAACTCAGAAGATGATAAATTATTGGAATCGGTGGGCTAATACCTATGAGTTTTGGATAATTTTCGAAAAATTAAGAATTTTTTTAGGAGGCTTCCTTAGAGTCCCCTTTATCACGACAAATTTTGGAATCTAATTAGTTTCTACTTCGGAAATATTTAATCCATTTTTTGGTAATAACGTCCAAGAAGATAAATTATTGGAAACGGTGGGTTTAAGACCTACGAGTTTTGAATAATTTTGGAAAAATTAGAAATTTATTTTAGGATGCTTTCTAAGATTTCCCATTATCAGGACAAATGTTTGAATCCATTTAGTTTCTACTTTGGACAAATTTAATCTAGTTTTTTTGGTAATAACATCAAAAGATGATAAATTATTATAATCGGTGGGTTAACACCTATGAGTTTTGGATATCTTGAAAGATTAAGAATTTTTTTAGGAGGCTTACTTAGAGTCCCCTTTATCACGGAAAATTTTGAAATCCATTTAGTTTCTACTTTGGACAAATTTAATCAAGTTTTTAGTAACAACGTCGAAAGATGATAAATTATTATAATCGGTGGGTTAACACCTATGAGTTTTGGATAATTTTCGAAAAATTAATATTTTTTTTAAGTGGCTTCCTTAGAGTCCCCTTTATCACGACAAAATTTGGAATCCATTTAGTTTCTACTTTGGACAAATTTAATCCAGTTTTTGGTAATAACGTCAAAAGATGATAAATTATTATAATCGGTGGGTTTAAACCTATGAGTTTTGAATAATTTTGGAAAAATTAGAAATTTGTTTAGAATGCTTTCTAGAGTTCCCATTATCAGGACAATTGTTTTGAATCCTTTTAGTTTCTACTTTGGACAAATTTAATCTAGTTTTTTGGTAAAACGTCAAAAGAGATAAATTATTTGAATCGGTAGGTTATCACCTATGAGTTTTGGATAATTTTGGAAAAATTAATAATTTTTTTAAGAGGCTTACTTAGAGTCCCCTTTATCACGGCAAATTTTGGAATCCATTTAGTTTTACTTTGGACAATTTAATCAAGTTTTTGGTAATAACGTCAAAAGATGATAAATTATTATAATCGGTGGGTTAACACCTATGAGTTTTGGATAATTTTTGAAAAATTAGGATTTTTTTAATAAGTTTCCTTAGAGTCCCTTTATCAAGACAAATGTTTGAATCCATTTAGTTTCAACTTCGAACACATTTAATCCATTTTCTTTGTAATAACGTCAGAAGATGATAAATTATTGGAATCGGTGGGTTAACACCTATGAGTTTTGGATAATTTTGGAAAAATTAAGAATTTTTTTAGGAGGCTTCCTTAGAGTCCCCTTTATCACGACAAATTTTGGAATCTAATTAGTTTCTACTTCGGACATATTTAATCCATTTTTTTTGTAATAACGTCCAAGAAGATAAATTATTGGAAACGGTGAGTTTAAGACCTACGAGTTTTGAATAATTTTGGAAAAATTAGAAATTTATTTAGGATGCTTTCTAAGAGTTCCCATTATCAGGACAAATGTTTTAATACATTTAGTTCTCCTTTGGACAAATTTAATCTAGTTTTGGTAATAACGTCAAAAGATGATAAATTATTATATTCGGTGGGTTAACACCTATGAGTTTTGGATAATTTTGGAAAGATTAAGAATTTTTTTAGGAGGCTTCCTTAGAGTCCTCTTTATCACGGAAAATTTTGCAATCCATTTAGTTTCTACTTTCGACAAATTTAATCAAGTTTTTAGTATCAACGTCAAAAGATGATAAATTATTATAATCGGTGGGATAACACCTATGAGTTTTGGATAATTTTGGAAAAATTAATAATTTTTTTAAGAGGCTTCCTTAGAGTCCCCTTTATCACGACAAAATTTGGAATCCATTTAGTTTCTACTTTGGACAAATTTAATCAAGTTTTTGGTAATAACGTCAAAAGATGATAAATTATTATAATCGGTGGGTTAACACCTATGAGTTTTGGATAATTTTTGAAAAATTAGGATTTTTTTAATAAGTTTCCTTAGAGTCCCTTTTATCAAGACAAATGTTTGAATCCATTTAGTTTCAACTTCGAACACATTTAATCCATTTTCTTTGTAATAACGTCAGAAGATGATAAATTATTGGAATCGGTGGGTTAACACCTATGAGTTTTGGATAATTTTGGAAAAATTAAGAATTTTTTTAGGAGGCTTCCTTAGAGTCCCTTTATCACGACAAATTTTGGAATCTAATTAGTTTCTACTTCGGACATATTTAATCCATTTTTTTTGTAATAACGTCCAAGAAGATAAATTATTGGAAACGGTGAGTTTAAGACCTACGAGTTTTGAATAATTTTGGAAAAATTAGAAATTTATTTAGGATGCTTTCTAAGAGTTCCCATTATCAGGACAAATGTTTTAATACATTTAGTTCTCCTTTGGACAAATTTAATCTAGTTTTGGTAATAACGTCAAAAGATGAGATATTATTATATTCGGTGGGTTAACACCTATGAGTTTTGGATAATTTTGGAAAGATTAAGAATTTTTTTAGGAGGCTTCCTTAGAGTCCTCTTTATCACGGAAAATTTTGCAATCCATTTAGTTTCTACTTTCGACAAATTTAATCAAGTTTTTAGTATCAACGTCAAAAGATGATAAATTATTATAATCGGTGGGATAACACCTATGAGTTTTGGATAATTTTGGAAAAATTAATAATTTTTTTAAGAGGCTTCCTTAGAGTCCCCTTTATCACGACAAAATTTGGAATCCATTTAGTTTCTACTTTGGACAAATTTAATCAAGTTTTTGGTAATAACGTCAAAAGATGATAAATTATTATAATCGGTGGGTTAACACCTATGAGTTTTGGATAATTTTTGAAAAATTAGGATTTTTTTAATAAGTTTCCTTAGAGTCCCTTTATCAAGACAAATGTTTGAATCCATTTAGTTTCAACTTCGAACACATTTAATCCATTTTCTTTGTAATAACGTCAGAAGATGATAAATTATTGGAATCGGTGGGTTAACACCTATGAGTTTTGGATAATTTTGGAAAAATTAAGAATTTTTTTAGGAGGCTTCCTTAGAGTCCCCTTTATCACGACAAATTTTGGAATCCAATTAGTTTCTACTTCGGACACATTTAATCCATTTTTTTGTAATAACGTCCAAGAAGATAAATTATTGGAAACGGTGGGTTTAAGACCTACGAGTTTTGAATAATTTTGGAAAAATTAGAAATTTATTTTAGGATGCTTTCTAAGAGTTCCCATTATCAGAACAAATGTTTGAATCCATTTAGTTTCTACTTTGGACAAATTTAATCTAGTTTTTGGTAATAACGTCAAAAGATGATAAATTATTATAATCGGTGGGTTAACACCTATGAGTTTTGGATAATTTTGAAAGATTAAGAATTTTTTTAGGAGGCTTACTTAGAGTCCCTTTATCACGGCAAATTTTGGAATCCATTTAGTTTCTACTTTGGACAAATTTAATCAAGTTTTTAGTAACAACGTCGAAAGATGATAAATTATTATAATCGGTGGGTTAACACCTATGAGTTTTGGATAATTTTGGAAAAATTATATTTTTTAAGAGGCTTCCTTAGAGTCCCCTTTATCACGACAAAATTTGGAATCCATTTAGTTTATACTTTGGACAAATTTAATCCAGTTTTTGGTAATAACGTCAAAAGATGATAAATTTTTATCATCGGTGGGTTAACACCTATGAGTTTTGGATAATTTTGGAAAAATTAATAATTTTTTTAAGAGGCTTCCTTAGAGTCCCCTTTATCACGACAAAATTTGGAATCCATTTAGTTTCTACTTTGGACAAATTTAATCTAGTTTTTTGGTAAGAATGTCAAAAGACGATAAATTATTAGAATCGGTAGGTTAACAGCTATGAGTTTTGGATAATTTTTGAAAAATTAGGATTTTTTTAATAAGTTTCCTTAGAGTCCCCTTTATCAAGACAAATGTTTGAATCCATTTAGTTTCAACTTCGAACACATTTAATCCATTTTCTTTGTAATAACGTCAGAAGATGATAAATTATTGGAATCGGTGGGTTAACACCTATGAGTTTTGGATAATTTTGGAAAAATTAAGAATTTTTTTAGGAGGCTTCCTTAGAGTCCCCTTTATCACGACAAATTTTGGAATCTAATTAGTTACTACTTCGGACACATTTAAATCCATTTTTTTGTAATAACGTCCAAGAAGATAAATTATTGGAAACGGTGGGTTTAAGACCTACGAGTATTGAATAATTTTGGAAAAATTAGAATTTTATTTAGGATGCTTTCTAAGAGTTCCCATTATCAGGACAAATGTTTGAATACATTTAGTTTCTTCTTTGGACAAATTTAATCTAGTTTTGGTAATAACGTCAAAAGATGATAATTTATTATAATCGGTGTGTTAACACCTATGAGTTTTGGATAATTTTGGAAAGATTAAGAATTTTTTTAGGAGGCTTCCTTAGAGTCCTCTTTATAACGGAAAATTTTGCAATCTATTTAGTTTCTAATTTCGACAAATTTAATCAAGTTTTTAGTAACAACGTCGAAAGATGATAAATTATTAGAATCGGTGGGTTAACACCTATGAGTTTTGGATAATTTTGGAAAAATTAATAATTTTTTTAAGAGGCTTCCTTAGAGTCCCCTTTATCACGACAAATTTTGGAATCCATTTAGTTTCTACTTTGGACAAATTTAATCAAGTTTTTGGTAATAACGTCAAAAGATGATAAATTATTATAATCGGTGGGTTAACACCTATGAGTTTTGGATAATTTTTGAAAAATTAGGATTTTTTTAATAAGTTTCCTTAGAGTCCCCTTTATCATGACAAATATTTGAATCCATTTAGTTTCAACTTCGAACACATTTAATCCATTTTCTTTGTAATAACGTCAGAAGATGATAAATTATTGGAATCGGTGGGTTAACACCTATGAGTTTTGGATAATTTTGGAAAAATTAAGAATTTTTATAGGAGGCTTCCTTAGAGTCCCCTTTATCACGAAAATTTTGGAATCCAATTAGTTTCTACTTCGGACATATTTAATCCATTTTTTGGTAATAATGTCCAAGAAGATAAATTATTGGAAACGATGGGTTTAGACCTACGAGTTTTGAATAATTTTGGAAAAATTAGAAATTTATTTAGGATGCTTTCTAAGAGTTCCCATTATCAGGACAAATATTTGAATCCATTTAGTTTCTATATTGGACAAATTTAATCTAGTTTTTAGGTAATAACGTCAAAAGATGATAAATTATTATAATCGGTGGGTTAACACCTATGAGTTTTGGATAATTTTTGAAAGATTAAGAATTTTTTTAGGAGGCTTACTTAGAGTCCCCTTTATCACGGCAAATTTTGGAATCCATTTAGTTTCTACTTTGGACAAATTTAATCAAGTTTTTAGTAACAACGTCGAAAGATAATAAATTATTATAATCGGTGGGTTAACACCTATGAATTTTGGATAATTTTGGAAAAATTATCAATTTTTTTAAGAGGCTTCCTTAGAGTCCCCTTTATCACGACAAAATTTGGAATCCATTTAGTTTCTACTTTGGACAAATTTAATCCAGTTTTTGGTAATAACGTCAAAAGATGATAAATTTTTATAATCGGTGGGTTAACACCTATGAGTTTTGGATAATTTAGGAAAAATTAATAATTTTTTTAAGAGGCTTCCTTAGAGTCCCCTTTATCACGACAAAATTTGGAATCCATTAAGTTTCTACTTTGGACAAATTTAATCCAGTTTTTTGTAATAACGTCAAAAGATGATAAATTATTATAATCGGTGGGTTTAAGACCTATGAGTTTTAAATAATTTTGGAAAAATTAGAAATTTGGTTTAGGATGCTTTCTAAGAGTTCCCATTATCAGGACAAATGTTTGATGAATCCTTTTAGTTTCTACTTTGGACAAATTTAATCTAGTTTTTTGGTAAGAACGTCAAAAGACGATAACTTATTAGAATCGGTAGGTTAACACCTATGAGTTTTGGATAATTTTGGAAAGATTGAGAATTTTTTTAGGATGCTTACTTAGAGTCCCCTTTATCACGGCAAATTTTGGAATGCATTTAGTTTATACTTTGGACAGATTTAATCAAGTTTTTGGTAATAACGTCAAAAGATGATAAATTATTATAATGGGTGGGTTAACACCTATGAGTTTTGGATAATTTTTGAAAAATTAGGATTTTTTAATAAATTTCCTTAGAGTCCCCTTTATCAAGACAAATGTTTGAATCCATTTAGTTTCAACTTCGAACACATTTAATCCATTTTCTTTGTAATAATGTCAAAAGATGATAAATTATTGGAATCGGTGGGTTAATACCTATGAGTTTTGGATAATTTTGGAAAAATTAAGAATTTTTTTAGGAGGCTTCCTTAGAGTCCCCTTTATCACGACAAATTTTGGAATCTAATTAGTTTCTACTTCGGACACATTTAATCCATTTTTTTGTAATAACGTCCAAGAAAATAAATTATTGGAAACAATGGGTTTAAGACCTACGAGTTTTGAATAATTTTGGAAAAATTAGAAATTTTGCTTAGGATGCTTTCTAAGAGTTCCCATTATCAGGAAAAATGTTTGAATACATTTAGTTTCTTCTTTGGACAAATTTAATCTAGTTTTGGTAATAACGTCAAAAGATGATATATTATTATAATCGGTGGGTTAACACCTATGAGTTTTGGATAATTTTGGAAAGATTAAGAATTTTTTTAGGAGGCTTCCTAAGAGTCCTCTTTATCACGGAAAATTTTGCAATCCATTTAGTTTCTACTTTCGACAAATTTAATCAAGTTTTTAGTAACAACGTCAAAAGATGATAAATTATTATAATCGGTGGGCTAACACCTACTTTGGATAATTTTTGAAAAATTAGAAATTTTTTTAAGAAGTTTCCTTAGAGTCTCCTTTATCATAAAAAATGTTTGAATCCATTTAGTTTCAACATCGAACACATTTAATCCATTTTCTTTGTAATAACGTCAGAAGATGATAAATTATTGGAATCGGTGGGTTAATACCTATGAGTTTTGGATAATTTTGGAAAAATAAATTGTTGTGATAATTTAGGAGGCGTCCTTAGAGTCCCATTTATCACAACAAATTTTGGAATCCAATTAGTTTCTACTTCAGACACATTTAACATATTTTTTGTAATAACGTCAAAGAAGATAAACTATTGGAAACGGTGGGTTTAAGACCTATGAGTTTGGAATAATTTTTTAAAAATAGGAATTTGGTTTACGATGCTTTCTAAGAGTTCTCATTATCCATTTAGTTTCTACTTTGGACAAATTTAATCTAGTTTTTGGTAATAACGTCAAAAGATGATAAATTATTATAATCGGTGGGTTTAACACCTATGAGTTTTGGATAATTTTAGAAATATTAGAAATTTTTTTAGGAGGCTTCCTTAGAGTCCCCTTTATCACGACAAATTTTGGAATCCAATTAGTTTCTACTTCGGACACATTTAATCCATTTTTTGGTAATAACGTCCAAGAAGATAAATTATTGGAAACGGTGGGTTTAAGACCTACGAGTTTTGAATAATTTTGGAAAAATTAGAAATTTATTTTAGGATGCTTTCTAAGAGTTCCCATTATCAGGACAAATATTTGAATCCATTTAGTTTCTACTTTGGACAAATTTAATCTAGTTTTTTGGTAATAACGTCAAAAGATGATAAATTATTATAATCGGTGGGTTAACACCTATGAGTTTTGGATAAGTTTTGAAAGATTAAGAATTTTTTTAGGAGGCTTACTTAGAGTCCCCTTTATCACGGCAAATTTTGAATCCATTTAGTTTCTACTTTGGACAAATATAATCAAGTTTTTTAGTAACAACGTCGAAAGATGATAAATTATTATAATCGGTGGGTTAACACCTATGAGTTTTGGATAATTTTGGAAAAATTATCCATTTTATTAAGAGGCTTCCTTAGAGTCCCCTTTATCACGGCAAATTTTGGAATCCATTTAGTTTCTACTTTGGACAAATTTAATCAAGTTTTTAGTAACAACGCCAAAAGATGATAAATTATTATAATCGGTGGGTTAACACCTATGAGTTTTGGATAATTTTGGAAAAATTAGTAATTTTTTTAAGAGGCTTCCTTAGAGTCCCCTTTATCACGACAAAATTTGGAATCCATTTAGTTTCTACTTTGGACAAATTTAATCCAGTTTTTGGTAATAACGTCAAAAGATGATAAATTATTATAATCGGTGGGTTTAAGACCTATGAGTTTTGAATAATTTTGGAAAAATTAGAAATTTGGTTTAGGATGCTTTCTAAGAGTTCCCATTATCAGGACAAATGTTTGATGAATCCATTTAGTTTCTACTTTGGACAAATTTAATCTAGTTTTTTGGTAATAACGTCAAAAGTTGATAAATTATTACAATCGGTGGGTTAACACCTATTAGTTTTGGATAATTTTTGAAAGACTGAGAATTTTTTTAGGAGGCTTACTTAGAGTCCCCTTTATCACGGCAAATTTTGGAATCCATTTAGTTTCTACTTTGGACAAATTTAATCATGTTTTTAGTAACAACGTCAAAAGATGATAACTTATTATAATCGGTGGGTTAACACCTATGAGTTTTGGATATTTTTTGAAAAATTAGGATTTTTTTAATAAGTTTCCTTAGAGTCCCCTTTATCATGACAAATATTTGAATCCATTTAGTTTCAACTTCGAACACATTTAATCCATTTTCTTTGTAATAACGTCAGAAGATGATAAATTATTGGAATCGGTGGGTTAACACCTATGAGTTTTGGATAATTTTGGAAAAATTAAGAATTTTTATAGGAGGCTTCCTTAGAGTCCCCTTTATCACGAAAATTTTTGGAATCCAATTAGTTTCTACTTCGGACATATTTAATCCATTTTTTGGTAATAATGTCCAAGAAGATAAATTATTGGAAACTATGGGTTTAGGACCTACGAGTTTTGAATAATTTTGGAAAAATTAGAAATTTATTTAGGATGCTTTCTAAGAGTTCCCATTATCAGGACAAATATTTGAATCCATTTAGTTTCTATATTGGACAAATTTAATCTAGTTTTTAGGTAATAACGTCAAAAGATGATAAATTATTATAATCGGTGGGTTAACACCTATGAGTTTTGGATAATTTTGGAAAGATTAAGAATTTTTTTAGGAGGCTTACTTAGAGTCCCCTTTATCACGGCAAATTTTGGAATCCATTTAGTTTCTACTTTGGACAAATTTAATCAAGTTTTTAGTAACAACGTCGAAAGATAATAAATTATTATAATCGGTGGGTTAACACCTATGAATTTTGGAATTTGGAATCCATTTAGTTTCTACTTTGGACAAATTTAATCCAGTTTTTGGTAATAACGTCAAAAGATGATAAATTATTATAATCGGTGGGTTTAAGACCTATGAGTTTTGAATAATTTTGGAAAAATTAGAAATTTGGTTTAGGATGCTTTCTAAGAGTTCCCATTATCAGGACAAATGTTTGATGAATCCATTTAGTTTCTACTTTGGACAAATTTAATCTAGTTTTTTGGTAATAACGTCAAAAGTTGATAAATTATTACAATCGGTGGGTTAACACCTATTAGTTTTGGATAATTTTTGAAAGACTGAGAATTTTTTTAGGAGGCTTACTTAGAGTCCCCTTTATCACGGCAAATTTTGGAATCCATTTAGTTTCTACTTTGGACAAATTTAATCATGTTTTTAGTAACAACGTCAAAAGATGATAACTTATTATAATCGGTGGGTTAACACCTATGAGTTTTGGATAATTTTGGAAAAATTAATAATTTTTTTAAGAGGCTTCCTTAGAGTCCCCTTTATCACGACAAAATTTGGAATCCATTTAGTTTCTACTTTGGACAAATTTAATCCAGTTTTTGGTAATAACGTCAAAAGATGATAAATTATTATAATCGGTGGGTTTAAGACCTATGAGTTTTGAATAATTTTGGAAAAATTAGAAATTTGGTTTAGGATGCTTTCTAAGAGTTCCCATTATCAGGACAAATGTTTGATGAATCCTTTTAGTTTCTACTTTGGATAAATTTAATCAAGTTTTTGGTAATAACGTCAAAAGATGATAAATTATTATAATCGGTCGGTTAACACCTATGATTTTTGGATAATTTTGGAAAAATTTGGATTTTTTTAATAAGTTTCCTTAGAGTCCCCTTTATCAGTACAAACGTTTGAATCAATTTAGTTTCAACTTCGAACACATTTAATCCATTTTCTTTGTAATAACGTCAGAAGATGATAAATTATTGGAATCGGTGGGTTAACACCTATGAGTTTTGGATAATTTTGGAAAAATTAAGAATTTTTTTAGGAGGCTTCCTTAGAGTCCCCTTTAGCACGACAAATTTTGGAATCTAATTAGTTTCTACTTTGGACACATTTAATCCATTTTTTTTGTAATAACGTCCAAGAAGATAAATTATTGGAAACAGTGGGTTTAAGACCTACGAGTTTTGAATAATTTTGGAAAAATTAGAAATTTTGTTTAGGATGCTTTCTAAGAGTTCCCATTATCAGGACAAATGTTTGAATACATTTAGTTCTCCTTTGGACAAATTTAATCTAGTTTTGGTAATAACTTCAAAAGATGATATATTATTATATTCGGTGGGTTAACACCTATGAGTTTTGGATAATTTTGGAAAGACTGAGAATTTTTTTAGGAGGCTTACTTAGAGTCCTTTATCACGGCAAATTTTGGAATCCATTTAGTTTCTACTTTGGACAAATGTAATCAAGTTTTTGGTAAGAATGTCAAAAGATGATAAATTATTATAATCGGTGGGTTAACACCTATGAGTTTTGGATAATTTTTGAAAAATTAGGATTTTTTTTAATAAGTTTCCTTAGAGTCCCCTTTATCAAGACAAATGTTTGAATCCATTTAGTTTCAACTTCGAACACATTTAATTCATTTTCTTTGTAATAACACCAGAAGATGATAAATTATTGGAATCGGTGGGCTAATACCTATGAGTTTTGGATAATTTTCGAAAAATTAAGAATTTTTTTAGGAGGCTTCCTTAGAGTCCCCTTTATCACGACAAATTTTGGAATCCAATTAGTTTCTACTTCGGATATATTTAATCCATTTTTTGGTAATAACGTCCAAGAAGATAAATTATTGGAAACGGTGGGTTTAAGACCTATGAGTTTTGAATAATTTTGGAAAAATTAGAAATTTGGTTTAGGATGCTTTCTAGGAGTTCCCATTATCAGGACAAATGTTTGATGAATCCATTTAGTTTCTACTTTGGAAAAATTTAATTCAGTTCTTTTATAATAACGTCAAAAGATGATAAATTAATGGAAACGATGGGTTAACACCTATGAGTTTTGGATAATTTTTGAAAGATTTAGCATTTTTTTAGGAGGATTACTTAGAGTCCCCTTTATCACGGCAAATTTTGGAATCCATTTAGTTTCTACTTTGGACAAGTTTAATCATGTTTTTGGTAATAACGTCAAAAGAAGATAAATAATTATAATCGGTGGGTAAAACACCTATGAGTTTTGGATAATTTTGGAAAAATTTGGATTTTTTTAATAAGTTTCCTTAGAGTCCCCTTTATCAGCACAAACGTTTGAATCAATTTATTTTCAACTTCGAACACATTTAATCCATTTTCTTTGTAATAACGTCAGAAGATGATAAATTATTGGAATCGGTGGGTTAACACCTATGAGTTTTGGATAATTTTGAAAAAATTAAGAATTTTTTAGGAGGCTTCCTTAGAGTCCCCTTTATCACGACAAATTTTGGAATCCAATTAATTTCTACTTCGGACACATTTAATCCTTTTTTTGTAATAACGTCAAAGAAGATAAATTATTGGAAACGGTAGGTTTAAGACCTATGAGTTTTGAATAATTTTGGAAAAATTAGAAATTTGGTTTAGGATGCTTTATAAGAGTTCCCATTATCAGGACAAATGTTTGATGAATCCATTTAGTTTCTACTTTGGAAAAATTTAATCCAGTTCTTTTATAATAACGTCAAAAGATGATAAATTAATGGAAACGATGGGTTAACACCTATGAGTTTTGGATAATTTTTGAAAGATTTAGCATTTTTTTAGGAGGATTACTTAGAGTCCCCTTTATCACGGCAAATTTTGGAATCCATTTAGTTTCTACTTTGGACAAGTTTAATCATGTTTTTGGTAATAACGTCAAAAGAAGATAAATAATTATAATCGGTGGGTAAAACACCTATGATTTTTGGATAATTTTGGAAAAATTTGGATTTTTTTAATAAGTTTCCTTAGAGTCCCCTTTATCAGCACAAACGTTTGAATCAATTTAGTTTCAACTTCGAACACATTTAATCCATTTTCTTTGTAATAACGTCAGAAGATGATAAATTATTGGAATCGGTGGGTTAACATCTATGAGTTTTGGATAATTTTGGAAAAATTAAGAATTTTTATAGGAGGCTTCCTTAGAGTCCCCTTTAGCACGACAAATTTTGGAATCTAATTAGTTTCTACTTTGGACACATTTAATCCATTTTTTTTGTAATAACGTCCAAGAAGATAAATTATTGGAAACAGTGGGTTTAAGACCTACGAGTTTTGAATAATTTTGGAAAAATTAGAAATTTTGTTTAGGATGCTTTCTAAGAGTTCCCATTATCAGGACAAATGTTTGAATACATTTAGTTCTCCTTTGGACAAATTTAATCTAGTTTTGGTAATAACTTCAAAAGATGATATATTATTATATTCGGTGGGTTAACACCTATGAGTTTTGGATAATTTTGGAAAGACTGAGAATTTTTTTAGGAGGCTTACTTAGAGTCCTTTATCACGGCAAATTTTGGAATCCATTTAGTTTCTACTTTGGACAAATGTAATCAAGTTTTTGGTAAGAATGTCAAAAGATGATAAATTATTATAATCGGTGGGTTAACACCTATGAGTTTTGGATAATTTTTGAAAAATTAGGATTTTTTTTAATAAGTTTCCTTAGAGTCCCCTTTATCAAGACAAATGTTTGAATCCATTTAGTTTCAACTTCGAACACATTTAATTCATTTTCTTTGTAATAACACCAGAAGATGATAAATTATTGGAATCGGTGGGCTAATACCTATGAGTTTTGGATAATTTTCGAAAAATTAAGAATTTTTTAGGAGGCTTCCTTAGAGTCCCCTTTATCACGACAAATTTTGGAATCCAATTAGTTTCTACTCCGGATATATTTAATCCATTTTTTGGTAATAACGTCCAAGAAGATAAATTATTGGAAACGGTGGGTTTAAGACCTATGAGTTTTGAATAATTTTGGAAAAATTAGAAATTTGGTTTAGGATGCTTTCTAGGAGTTCCCATTATCAGGACAAATGTTTGATGAATCCATTTAGTTTCTACTTTGGAAAAATTTAATTCAGTTCTTTTATAATAACGTCAAAAGATGATAAATTAATGGAAACGATGGGTTAACACCTATGAGTTTTGGATAATTTTTGAAAGATTTAGCATTTTTTTAGGAGGATTACTTAGAGTCCCCTTTATCACGGCAAATTTTGGAATCCATTTAGTTTCTACTTTGGACAAGTTTAATCATGTTTTTGGTAATAACGTCAAAAGAAGATAAATAATTATAATCGGTGGGTAAAACACCTATGAGTTTTGGATAATTTTGGAAAAATTTGGATTTTTTTAATAAGTTTCCTTAGAGTCCCCTTTATCAGCACAAACGTTTGAATCAATTTATTTTCAACTTCGAACACATTTAATCCATTTTCTTTGTAATAACGTCAGAAGATGATAAATTATTGGAATCGGTGGGTTAACACCTATGAGTTTTGGATAATTTTGAAAAAATTAAGAATTTTTTAGGAGGCTTCCTTAGAGTCCCCTTTATCACGACAAATTTTGGAATCCAATTAATTTCTACTTCGGACACATTTAATCCTTTTTTTGTAATAACGTCAAAGAAGATAAATTATTGGAAACGGTAGGTTTAAGACCTATGAGTTTTGAATAATTTTGGAAAAATTAGAAATTTGGTTTAGGATGCTTTATAAGAGTTCCCATTATCAGGACAAATGTTTGATGAATCCATTTAGTTTCTACTTTGGAAAAATTTAATCCAGTTCTTTTATAATAACGTCAAAAGATGATAAATTAATGGAAACGATGGGTTAACACCTATGAGTTTTGGATAATTTTTGAAAGATTTAGCATTTTTTTAGGAGGATTACTTAGAGTCCCCTTTATCACGGCAAATTTTGGAATCCATTTAGTTTCTACTTTGGACAAGTTTAATCATGTTTTTGGTAATAACGTCAAAAGAAGATAAATAATTATAATCGGTGGGTAAAACACCTATGAGTTTTGGATAATTTTGGAAAAATTTGGATTTTTTTAATAAGTTTCCTTAGAGTCCCCTTTATCAGCACAAACGTTTGAATCAATTTAGTTTCAACTTCGAACACATTTAATCCATTTTCTTTGTAATAACGTCAGAAGATGATAAATTATTGGAATCGGTGGGTTAACATCTATGAGTTTTGGATAATTTTGGAAAAATTAAGAATTTTTTTAGGAGGCTTCCTTAGAGTCCCCTTTATCACGACAAATTTTGGAATCCAATTAATTTCTACTTCGGACACATTTAATCCTTTTTTTGTAATAACGTCAAAGAAGATAAATTATTGGAAACGGTAGGTTTAAGACCTATGAGTTTTGAATAATTTTGGAAAAATTAGAAATTTGGTTTAGGATGCTTTCTAAGAGTTCCCATTATCAGGACAAATGTTTGATGAATCCATTTAGTTTCTACTTTGGACAAATTTAATTCAGTTCTTTTATAATAACGTCAAAAGACGTTAAATTATTAGAATCGGTGGGTTAACACCTATGAGTTTTGGATAATTTTGGAAAGACTGAGAATTTTTTTAGGAGGCTTACTTAGAGTCCTTTATCACGGCAAATTTTGGAATCCATTTAGTTTCTACTTTGGACAAATGTAATCAAGTTTTTGGTAATAATGTCAAAAGATGATAAATTATTATAATCGGTGGGTTAACACCTATGAGTTTTGGATAATTTTTGAAAAATTAGGATTTTTTTTAATAAGTTTCCTTAGAGTCCCCTTTATCAAGACAAATGTTTGAATCCATTTAGTTTCAACTTCGAACACATTTAATCCATTTTCTTTGTAATAACACCAGAAGATGATAAATTATTGGAATCGGTGGGCTAATACCTATGAGTTTTGGATAATTTTCGAAAAATTAAGAATTTTTTTAGGAGGCTTCCTTAGAGTCCCCTTTATCACGACAAATTTTGGAATCCAATTAGTTTCTACTTCGGACACATTTAATCCATTTTTTGGTAATAACGTCCAAGAAGATAAATTATTGGAAACGGTGGGTTTAAGACCTATGAGTTTTGAATAATTTTGGAAAAATTAGAAATTTGGTTTAGGATGCTTTCTAAGAGTTCCCATTATCAGGACAAATGTTTGATGAATCCATTTAGTTTCTACTTTGGAAAAATTTAATCCAGTTCTTTTATAATAACGTCAAAAGATGATAAATTATTGGAATCGATGGGTTAACACCTATGAGTTTTGGATAATTTTGGAAAGATTAAGAATTTTTTAAGGAGGCTTCCTTAGAGTCCCCTTTATCACGGCAAATTTTGGAATCCATTTAGTTTTACTTTGGACAAATTTAATCAAGTTTTTGGTAATAACGTCAAAAGATGATAAATTATTATAATCGGTGGGTTAACACCTATGAGTTTTGGATAATTTTTGAAAAATTGTGATTTTTTTTAATAAGTTTCCTTTGAGTCTCTTTTATCATGACAAATGTTTGAATCCATTTAATTTCAACTTCGGCCAAACTTAATCTAGTTTTTTTATAATAACGTCAAAAGATGATAAATTATAATAACGTGATAATAACACCTATGAGTTTTGGATAATTTTGGAAATATTAGGAATTTTTTTAAGAGGCTTCCTTGGAGTCCCCTTTATCATGACAAATATTTGAATCCAATTAGTTTCTACTTCGGATACATTTAATCCATTTTTTGGTAATAACATCAAAGAATATAAAAAAATTGGAAACGGTGGGTTAACACACCTATGAGTTTTGGATAATTTTTGAAAAATTAGGAATTTAGTTTCCGATGCTTTCTTTGAGTTCCCATTATCAGGACACATGTTTGAATCCATTTAGTTTCTACTTTGGACAAATTTAATCTAGTTCTTTTGTAATAACGTCAAAAGATGATAAATTATTGGAATCGATGGGTTAACACCTATGAGTTTTGGATAATTTTGGAAAGATTAAGAATTTTTTTAGGAGGCTTCCTTAGAGTCCCCTTTATCACGACAAATTTTGGAATCCATTTAGTTTCTACTTTTGACAAATTTAATCAAGTTTTTGGTAATAACGTCAAAAGATGATAAATTATTATAATCGGTGGGTTAACACCTATGAGTTTTGGATAATTTTGGAAAAATTAAGAATTTTTAAGAGGCTTCCTTTCAGTCCTCTTTATCACGACAAAATTTGAAATCCATTTAGTTTCTACTTTGGAAAAATTTAATACAAATTTTTGTAATAACGTCAAAAGATGATAAATTATTATAATCGGTGGGTTTAACACCTATGAGTTTCGGATAATTTTGAAAAAATAAAGATTTTTTTAGGATTCTTATTTAGAGTCCCCTTTAACACGAAATTTTTTGGAATCGTATTAGTTTCTACTTCGGACACATTTAATCTATTTTTTGTAATAACGTCAAAGGAGATAAATTATTGAAAACTATGGGTTAACACCTATGAGTTTTGGATAATTTTGGAAAAATTAGGAATTTGGTTTCGGATGCTTTCTTAGAGTCCCCTTTATCATGACAAATGTTTTAATCCATTTACTTTCTACTTTGGACAAATTTAATCCAGTTTTGGTAATAACGTCAAAAGATTATAAATTATTATAATCGGTGGGTTAACACCTATGAGTTTTGGATAATTTTGGAAAAATTAAGAAATTTTTTAGGAGGCTTCCTTAGAATCCCCTTTATCATGACAAATTTTGGAATTCAATTAATTTCTACTTCGGACACATTTAAACCATTTTTTTGTACTAAAGTCAAAGAAGATAAGTTATTGGAAAAGGTGGGTTTAAGACCTATGAGTTTTGAATAATTTTGGAAAAATTAGTAATTTGGTTTAGGATGCATTATAAGAGTTCCCATTATCAGGACAAATGTTTGAATCCAATTAGTTTCTACTTTGGAAACATTTAGTCCATTTTCTTTGTAATAACGTCAGAAGATGAAAAATTATTGGAATCGGTGGGTTAACACCTATGAGTTTTGGATAATTTTGGAAAAATTAGTAATTTGGTTTAGGATGCTTTCTAAGAGTTCCCTTTATCATGACAAATGTTTGAATAAATTTAGTTTCAACTTCGGATACATTTAATCCATTTTCTTTGTAATAACGTCAAAAGATGATAAATTATTGGAATCGGTGGGTTAACACCTATGAGTTTTTGATTATTTTGGAAAAATTAAGACTTTTTTAGGAGGCTTCCTTAGAGTCCCCTTTATCACGACAAATTTTGGAATCCAATTAGTTTCTACTTCGGACACATTTAATCCAATGTTTTGTAATAACGTCCAAGAAGATAAATTATTGGAAACGGTGGGTTTAAGACCTATGAGTTTTGAATAATTTTGGAAAAATTAGAAATTTGGTTTAGGATGCTTTCTAAGAGTTCCCATTATCCGGACAAATGTTTGATGAATCCATTTAGTTTCTACTTTGGACAAATTTAATCTAGTTTTTTGGTAATAACGTCAAAGAATATAAATAATTGGAAACGGTGGGTTAACACCTATGAGTTTTGGATAATTTTGGAAAGATTAAGAATTTTTTAAGGAGGCTTTCTTAGAGTTTCCATTATCAGGACAAATGTTTGAATCCATTTAGTTTCTAATTTGGACACATTTTATCCATTTTTTGTAATAACGTCAAAGAAGATAAAATATTGGAAACGGTGGGTTTAAGACCTATCACTTTTGAGTAATTTTTAAAAAAATTAGGAATTTAGTTTAGGATGCTTTCTAAGAGTTTCCATTATCAAGAAAAATGTTTGAATCCATTTAGTTTCTACTTTGGACAAATTTAATCCAGTTTTTGGTAATAACATCAAAAGATGATAAATTATTATAATCGGTGGGTTTAACACCTATGAGTTTTGGATAATTTTAGAAATATTAGGAATTTTTTTAGGAGGCTTCCTTAGAGTCACCTTTATCACAACAATTATTTGAATCCAATTATTTTCTACGTCGGACACATTTAATCCATTTTTTTGTTAATAACGTCAAAGAATAAAAATAATTGGAAACGGAGGGTTAACAACACCTATGAGTTTTTGATAATTTTGGAAAATTTTGGAATTTGGTTTCAGATGCTTTCTTTGAGTTCCCATTATCAGGACAAATGTTTGAATCCATTTAGTTTCTACTTTGGATAAATTTAATCCAGTTTTTTGGTAATAACGTCAAAAAATATAAATAATTGGAAACGGTGGGTTAACACCTATGAGTTTTGGATAATTTTTGAAAAATTCGGAATTTAGTTTCAGATGCTTTCTTTGAGTTCCCATTATCAGGACACATGTTTGAATCCATTTAGTTTCTACTTTGGATAAATTTAATCCACTTTTTGTAATAACGTCAAAAGATAATAAATTATTGGAATCAGTGGGTTAACACCTATGAGTTTTGGATAATTTTGGAAAAATTAGGAATATTTTTAAAAAGATTCCTCAGAGTTCTCATTATCAGGACAAATGTTTGAATCCAATTAGTTTCTACTTTGAAAAAATTAATCCAGTTTTGTTTTTAATAACGTCAAAAGATGATAAATTATTATAATCGGTGGATTAACACCTACTTTGGATAATTTTTGAAAAATTAGAAATTTTTTTAAGAAGTTTCCTTAGAGTCTCCTTTATCATGACAAATGTTTGAATCCATTTAGTTTCAACTTCGAACACATTTAATCCATTTTCTTTGTAATAACGTCAGAAGATGATAAATTATTGGAATCGGTGGGTTAATACCTATGAGTTTTGGATAATTTTGGAAAAATAAATTGTTGTGATAATTTAGGAGGCGTCCTTAGAGTCCCATTTATCACAACAAATTTTGGAATCCAATTAGTTTCTACTTCAGACACATTTAACATATTTTTTGTAATAACGTCAAAGAAGATAAACTATTGGAAATGGTGGGTTTAAGACCTATGAGTTTGGAATAATTTTTAAAAAATAGGAATTTGGTTTACGATGCTTTCTAAGAGTTCTCATTATCAGGAAAAATGTTTGAATCCATTTAGTTTCTACTTTGGACAAATTTAATCCAGTTTTTGGTAATAACGTCAAAAGATGATAAATTATTATAATCGGTGGGTTTAACACCTATGAGTTTTGGATAATTTTAGAAATATTAGAAATTTTTTTAGGAGGCTTCCTTAGAGTCCTCTTTATCACGAAAAATATTTGAATCCAATTAGTTTCTACTTCGGACACATTTAATCCAATTTTTTTGGTAATAACGTCAAAGAATAAAAATAATTGGAAACAGTGGGTTAATAACACCTATGAGTTTTGGATAGTTTTTGAAAAATTAGAAATTTTTTTAAGAAGTTTCTTTAGAGTCTCCTTTATCATGACAAATGTTTGAATCCATTTAGTTTCAATTCGGACACACTTAATCCATTTTCTTTGTAATAACGTCAGAAAATGATAAATTATTGGAATCGGTGGGTTAACACCTATGAGTTTTGGATAATTTTGGAAAAATTAAGAATTTTTTTAGGAGGCTTCCTTAGAGTCACCTTTATCATGACAAATTTGGAATCCAATTAGTTTCT
Source organism: Pseudoturritis turrita (assembly GCA_900406555.1). Classification (NCBI taxonomy): domain Eukaryota; kingdom Viridiplantae; phylum Streptophyta; class Magnoliopsida; order Brassicales; family Brassicaceae; genus Pseudoturritis; species Pseudoturritis turrita. Next base: position 1,079,148 of record OVBL01000314.1, on the reverse strand, counting down.
ACTTCGGACACATTTAATCTATTTTTTGTAATAACGTCAAAGAAGATAAATTATTGGAAACGGTGGGTTTAAGATCTATGAGTTTTGAATAATTTTTAAAAAATTGGGAATTTGGTTTAGGTTGCTTTCTAAGAGTTTCCATTATCAGGACAAATGTTTGAATCCATTTACTTTCTACTTTGGACAAATTTAATCTAGTTTTTGGTAATAACATCAAAAGATGATAAATTATTGGAATCGGTGGGTTGACGCCTATGAGTTTTGGATAATTTTGAAAATATTAGGAATTTTTTTAGGAAGCTTCCTTAGGGTCCCTTTATCACGAAAAATATTTGAATCCAATTAGTTTCTACTTCGGACACATTTAATTCAATTTTTTGGTAATAACGTCAAAGAATAAAAATTAATTGGATACGATGGGTTAACACCTATGAATTTTGGATAATTTTGAAAAATTAGGAATTTGGTTTCGAGATCAACATTTGCTATTAAGGCATATAAGAGAGCATTTGGATGTTGCATTTAATTTACCGTAAAGTCTACGCCGTCGCGAGGAAAAACACTGATGCATCACAAATTCTGTGACCAAATGCAAATGTTATAATGCTCCTCTAAAGGTAAAAAGGGGATCCACACTGGTTTCACATGACAACTCATCACATTAATTTATATCTGGCATACGATTTGATTCAATTTTAAAAATTAGGATTTCCGTAGTAAGTAGGGGTGGAATTATTATCCGGGATCCGAGATCCGATCCGGTATCCGTTCCTATCCGCTCCGTAAATTAGGATATCCGGGGCGTCCGGATCCGGATAGTAAAATCTCGGATCTGTGAAAAGAGGATCCGAATCCGGATAGTAAAATTTCAAGGTCTGGATATCCGGATCCGGATCCGGACTCATTAAATTTATTAAAAACATTTTTTTTTTACATATATTAAGTTATTTTTATATATAAATATATATATATATATATATATATATATATATATATATATTGATTTTAGTTTTTTTTTCTAAAATATTATATTTTTTGAAAAATATTATTCTAATTTTTATATTTATTTTTTAAAAAATTAATTTTTAATATTTTATTTTGATTATTTTAATTATTTAATTATCATTTTCGGATCCGGATCCGGATCTGGATATCCGCGGATATCCTGAGTTTTGGCCGGATACTCGAAGTCCGGATATCCGGAAGCCACGGATCCAGATCCGGATAGTTTTGTCACGGATCCGACGGATCCGGATCCGGATCCGGATACCCTGAAATTCCAGGATATCCGGATCCGTCCCACCCTTAGTAGTAAGTCAAAGCAAAACAAATAACAAAAAAGAATATTACAAAAAATGAAACAAATCATAAATAACAATTTTAGAGAGATGGATATCCGGTTGGATCCATATATCACATATATATACATATCATTTCTTAGATTTCAAATGTCAAGTTGCATTTAGTGTACCCATAATCCATAATGTACATAAAAATTATTAAAATATATATTAATATGAACATATTTTTTTTAAAATACACTGTATAGTTTTCAGTTAAGTATTCTTTTTTTTCCAACAAATATTATTTTATTTTGAAATGAAAACCATCATTTTCTTTTCACCATCTTTGTTTTCAAATTTTCCATATATCTTTGTTTTTCGGGACCAAAAAAAACTAGGTGATTTCACATATTTATGTACTAATTAGTTTATGTCTTGAATAAAACTTTATGTTTTTTAATTTTTTTTTTATTTTAAACAGAGTGAATCGGATATTTACGGATATTATAAATTTCATAGATACCCAAAATAATTCAGAGCAAAGCATATCAAAAAATATATATCCCATAGAAGTAGATGATCACGAATACTATTTTTGTTGTGCCAAGTCCTAGTTCATAATGTGTTCTTTGACATTACTCTATTGACATTTCCAGTTTTTTATCTAACAACCAGTTTGAATCCTTCCGTTAGTAGAAGTATTATATATTCAAGTTGAACTAATTAAGTATTATATTTTTCACTTAAATTGTTCAAAGTCTTCGCCTTTTTGTCTACATGCTTTTTTAGCAAGGACGAGGAGGCTGTAATTTTTATTCTAGAGCTCATCCTAACTTGTGCAGACCACATGCTCTCTTCTTGAACGATTTGTGATACAATCATTGTGGGTCTGAAGATGAGTTCAAGAACTGGAGTATTTAGGCTCTTGATCTTGCTTTTCTTCCAAATTTGTTATGTTTCTGCGTTCACAGATGATTCAGACTGTAAGTATAATTAGAAGATGATCTGAGTCTTTTAAATATAGAAATTTCAAAAAATTTGAATCTTTCTCAATATTGCTGCAGCTTCTGCTTTACAAGCCCTGAAGAGTGAATGGACCATGTTACCCAAGAATTGGAAAGGCTCTGATCCTTGTGGAACCAATTGGGTTGGCATTGCATGTAAGTTTCCTTAGAGTCCCCTTTATCAGCACAAACGTTTGAATCAATTTAGTTTCAACTTCGAACACATTTAATCCATTTTCTTTGTAATAACGTCAGAAGATGATAAATTATTGGAATCGGTGGGTTAACATCTATGAGTTTTGGATAATTTTGGAAAAATTAAGAATTTTTTTAGGAGGCTTCCTTAGAGTCCCCTTTATCACGACAAATTTTGGAATCCAATTAATTTCTACTTCGGACACATTTAATCCTTTTTTTTGTAATAACGTCAAAGAAGATAAATTATTGGAAACGGTAGGTTTAAGACCTATGAGTTTTGAATAATTTTGGAAAAATTAGAAATTTGGTTTAGGATGCTTTCTAAGAGTTCCCATTATCAGGACAAATGTTTGATGAATCCATTTAGTTTCTACTTTGGACAAATTTAATTCAGTTCTTTTATAATAACGTCAAAAGACGATAAATTATTAGAATCGGTGGGTTAACACCTATGAGTTTTGGATAATTTTGGAAAGACTGAGAATTTTTTTAGGAGGCTTACTTAGAGTCCTTTATCACGGCAAATTTTGGAATCCATTTAGTTTCTACTTTGGACAAATGTAATCAAGTTTTTGGTAATAATGTCAAAAGATGATAAATTATTATAATCGGTGGGTTAACACCTATGAGTTTTGGATAATTTTTGAAAAATTAGGATTTTTTTTAATAAGTTTCCTTAGAGTCCCCTTTATCAAGACAAATGTTTGAATCCATTTAGTTTCAACTTCGAACACATTTAATCCATTTTCTTTGTAATAACACCAGAAGATGATAAATTATTGGAATCGGTGGGCTAATACCTATGAGTTTTGGATAATTTTCGAAAAATTAAGAATTTTTTTAGGAGGCTTCCTTAGAGTCCCCTTTATCACGACAAATTTTGGAATCCAATTAGTTTCTACTTCGGACACATTTAATCCATTTTTTGGTAATAACGTCCAAGAAGATAAATTATTGGAAACGGTGGGTTTAAGACCTATGAGTTTTGAATAATTTTGGAAAAATTAGAAATTTGGTTTAGGATGCTTTCTAAGAGTTCCCATTATCAGGACAAATGTTTGATGAATCCATTTAGTTTCTACTTTGGAAAAATTTAATCCAGTTCTTTTATAATAACGTCAAAAGATGATAAATTATTGGAATCGATGGGTTAACACCTATGAGTTTTGGATAATTTTGGAAAGATTAAGAATTTTTTAAGGAGGCTTCCTTAGAGTCCCCTTTATCACGGCAAATTTTGGAATCCATTTAGTTTTACTTTGGACAAATTTAATCAAGTTTTTGGTAATAACGTCAAAAGATGATAAATTATTATAATCGGTGGGTTAACACCTATGAGTTTTGGATAATTTTTGAAAAATTGTGATTTTTTTTAATAAGTTTCCTTTGAGTCTCTTTTATCATGACAAATGTTTGAATCCATTTAATTTCAACTTCGGCCAAACTTAATCTAGTTTTTTATAATAACGTCAAAAGATGATAAATTATAATAACGTGATAATAACACCTATGAGTTTTGGATAATTTTGGAAATATTAGGAATTTTTTTAAGAGGCTTCCTTGGAGTCCCCTTTATCATGACAAATATTTGAATCCAATTAGTTTCTACTTCGGACACATTTAATCCATTTTTTGGTAATAACATCAAAGAATATAAAAAAATTGGAAACGGTGGGTTAACACACCTATGAGTTTTGGATAATTTTTGAAAAATTAGGAATTTAGTTTCCGATGCTTTCTTTGAGTTCCCATTATCAGGACACATGTTTGAATCCATTTAGTTTCTACTTTGGACAAATTTAATCTAGTTCTTTTGTAATAACGTCAAAAGATGATAAATTATTGGAATCGATGGGTTAACACCTATGAGTTTTGGATAATTTTGGAAAGATTAAGAATTTTTTTAGGAGGCTTCCTTAGAGTCCCCTTTATCACGACAAATTTTGGAATCCATTTAGTTTCTACTTTTGACAAATTTAATCAAGTTTTTGGTAATAACGTCAAAAGATGATAAATTATTATAATCGGTGGGTTAACACCTATGAGTTTTGGATAATTTTGGAAAAATTAAGAATTTTTAAGAGGCTTCCTTTCAGTCCTCTTTATCACGACAAAATTTGAAATCCATTTAGTTTCTACTTTGGAAAAATTTAATACAAATTTTTGTAATAACGTCAAAAGATGATAAATTATTATAATCGGTGGGTTTAACACCTATGAGTTTCGGATAATTTTGAAAAAATAAAGATTTTTTTAGGATTCTTATTTAGAGTCCCCTTTAACACGAAATTTTTTGGAATCGTATTAGTTTCTACTTCGGACACATTTAATCTATTTTTTGTAATAACGTCAAAGGAGATAAATTATTGAAAACTATGGGTTAACACCTATGAGTTTTGGATAATTTTGGAAAAATTAGGAATTTGGTTTCGGATGCTTTCTTAGAGTCCCCTTTATCATGAAAAATGTTTTAATCCATTTACTTTCTACTTTGGACAAATTTAATCCAGTTTTGGTAATAACGTCAAAAGATTATAAATTATTATAATCGGTGGGTTAACACCTATGAGTTTTGGATAATTTTGGAAAAATTAAGAAATTTTTTAGGAGGCTTCCTTAGAATCCCCTTTATCATGACAAATTTTGGAATTCAATTAATTTCTACTTCGGACACATTTAAACCATTTTTTTGTACTAAAGTCAAAGAAGATAAGTTATTGGAAAAGGTGGGTTTAAGACCTATGAGTTTTGAATAATTTTGGAAAAATTAGTAATTTGGTTTAGGATGCATTATAAGAGTTCCCATTATCAGGACAAATGTTTGAATCCAATTAGTTTCTACTTTGGAAACATTTAGTCCATTTTCTTTGTAATAACGTCAGAAGATGAAAAATTATTGGAATCGGTGGGTTAACACCTATGAGTTTTGGATAATTTTGGAAAAATTAGTAATTTGGTTTAGGATGCTTTCTAAGAGTTCCCTTTATCATGACAAATGTTTGAATAAATTTAGTTTCAACTTCGGATACATTTAATCCATTTTCTTTGTAATAACGTCAAAAGATGATAAATTATTGGAATCGGTGGGTTAACACCTATGAGTTTTTGATTATTTTGGAAAAATTAAGACTTTTTTAGGAGGCTTCCTTAGAGTCCCCTTTATCACGACAAATTTTGGAATCCAATTAGTTTCTACTTCGGACACATTTAATCCAATGTTTTGTAATAACGTCCAAGAAGATAAATTATTGGAAACGGTGGGTTTAAGACCTATGAGTTTTGAATAATTTTGGAAAAATTAGAAATTTGGTTTAGGATGCTTTCTAAGAGTTCCCATTATCCGGACAAATGTTTGATGAATCCATTTAGTTTCTACTTTGGACAAATTTAATCTAGTTTTTTGGTAATAACGTCAAAGAATATAAATAATTGGAAACGGTGGGTTAACACCTATGAGTTTTGGATAATTTTGGAAAGATTAAGAATTTTTTAAGGAGGCTTTCTTAGAGTTTCCATTATCAGGACAAATGTTTGAATCCATTTAGTTTCTAATTTGGACACATTTTATCCATTTTTTGTAATAACGTCAAAGAAGATAAAATATTGGAAACGGTGGGTTTAAGACCTATCACTTTTGAGTAATTTTTAAAAAAATTAGGAATTTAGTTTAGGATGCTTTCTAAGAGTTTCCATTATCAAGAAAAATGTTTGAATCCATTTAGTTTCTACTTTGGACAAATTTAATCCAGTTTTTGGTAATAACATCAAAAGATGATAAATTATTATAATCGGTGGGTTTAACACCTATGAGTTTTGGATAATTTTAGAAATATTAGGAATTTTTTTAGGAGGCTTCCTTAGAGTCACCTTTATCACAACAATTATTTGAATCCAATTATTTTCTACGTCGGACACATTTAATCCAATTTTTTGTTAATAACGTCAAAGAATAAAAATAATTGGAAACGGAGGGTTAACAACACCTATGAGTTTTTGATAATTTTGGAAAATTTTGGAATTTGGTTTCAGATGCTTTCTTTGAGTTCCCATTATCAGGACAAATGTTTGAATCCATTTAGTTTCTACTTTGGATAAATTTAATCCAGTTTTTTGGTAATAACGTCAAAAAATATAAATAATTGGAAACGGTGGGTTAACACCTATGAGTTTTGGATAATTTTTGAAAAATTCGGAATTTAGTTTCAGATGCTTTCTTTGAGTTCCCATTATCAGGACACATGTTTGAATCCATTTAGTTTCTACTTTGGATAAATTTAATCCACTTTTTGTAATAACGTCAAAAGATAATAAATTATTGGAATCAGTGGGTTAACACCTATGAGTTTTGGATAATTTTGGAAAAATTAGGAATATTTTTAAAAAGATTCCTCAGAGTTCTCATTATCAGGACAAATGTTTGAATCCAATTAGTTTCTACTTTGAAAAAATTAATCCAGTTTTGTTTTTAATAACGTCAAAAGATGATAAATTATTATAATCGGTGGATTAACACCTACTTTGGATAATTTTTGAAAAATTAGAAATTTTTTTAAGAAGTTTCCTTAGAGTCTCCTTTATCATGACAAATGTTTGAATCCATTTAGTTTCAACTTCGAACACATTTAATCCATTTTCTTTGTAATAACGTCAGAAGATGATAAATTATTGGAATCGGTGGGTTAATACCTATGAGTTTTGGATAATTTTGGAAAAATAAATTGTTGTGATAATTTAGGAGGCGTCCTTAGAGTCCCATTTATCACAACAAATTTTGGAATCCAATTAGTTTCTACTTCAGACACATTTAACATATTTTTTGTAATAACGTCAAAGAAGATAAACTATTGGAAATGGTGGGTTTAAGACCTATGAGTTTGGAATAATTTTTAAAAAATAGGAATTTGGTTTACGATGCTTTCTAAGAGTTCTCATTATCAGGAAAAATGTTTGAATCCATTTAGTTTCTACTTTGGACAAATTTAATCCAGTTTTTGGTAATAACGTCAAAAGATGATAAATTATTATAATCGGTGGGTTTAACACCTATGAGTTTTGGATAATTTTAGAAATATTAGAAATTTTTTTAGGAGGCTTCCTTAGAGTCCTCTTTATCACGAAAAATATTTGAATCCAATTAGTTTCTACTTCGGACACATTTAATCCAATTTTTTTGGTAATAACGTCAAAGAATAAAAATAATTGGAAACAGTGGGTTAATAACACCTATGAGTTTTGGATAGTTTTTGAAAAATTAGAAATTTTTTTAAGAAGTTTCTTTAGAGTCTCCTTTATCATGACAAATGTTTGAATCCATTTAGTTTCAATTCGGACACACTTAATCCATTTTCTTTGTAATAACGTCAGAAAATGATAAATTATTGGAATCGGTGGGTTAACACCTATGAGTTTTGGATAATTTTGGAAAAATTAAGAATTTTTTTAGGAGGCTTCCTTAGAGTCACCTTTATCATGACAAATTTGGAATCCAATTAGTTTCTACTTCGGACACATTTAATCTATTTTTTGTAATAACGTCAAAGAAGATAAATTATTGGAAACGGTGGGTTTAAGATCTATGAGTTTTGAATAATTTTTAAAAAATTGGGAATTTGGTTTAGGTTGCTTTCTAAGAGTTTCCATTATCAGGACAAATGTTTGAATCCATTTACTTTCTACTTTGGACAAATTTAATCTAGTTTTTGGTAATAACGTCAAAAGATGATAAATTATTGGAATCGGTGGGTTGACGCCTATGAGTTTTGGATAATTTTGAAAATATTAGGAATTTTTTTAGGAAGCTTCCTTAGGGTCCCTTTATCACGAAAAATATTTGAATCCAATTAGTTTCTACTTCGGACACATTTAATTCAATTTTTTGGTAATAACGTCAAAGAATAAAAATTAATTGGATACGATGGGTTAACACCTATGAATTTTGGATAATTTTGAAAAATTAGGAATTTGGTTTCGAGATCAACATTTGCTATTAAGGCATATAAGAGAGCATTTGGATGTTGCATTTAATTTACCGTAAAGTCTACGCCGTCGCGAGGAAAAACACTGATGCATCACAAATTCTGTGACCAAATGCAAATGTTATAATGCTCCTCTAAAGGTAAAAAGGGGATCCACACTGGTTTCACATGACAACTCATCACATTAATTTATATCTGGCATACGATTTGATTCAATTTTAAAAATTAGGATTTCCGTAGTAAGTAGGGGTGGAATTATTATCCGGGATCCGAGATCCGATTCGGTATCCGTTCCTATCCGCTCCGTAAATTAGGATATCCGGGGCGTCCGGATCCGGATAGTAAAATCTCGGATCTGTGAAAAGAGGATCCGAATCCGGATAGTAAAATTTCAAGGTCTGGATATCCGGATCCGGATCCGGACTCATTAAATTTATTAAAAACATTTTTTTTTTACATATATTAAGTTATTTTTATATATAAATATATATATATATATATATTGATTTTAGTTTTTTTTTCTAAAATATTATATTTTTTGAAAAATATTATTCTAATTTTTATATTTATTTTTTAAAAAATTAATTTTTAATATTTTATTTTGATTATTTTAATTATTTAATTATCATTTTCGGATCCGGATCCGGATCTGGATATCCGCGGATATCCTGAGTTTTGGCCGGATACTCGAAGTCCGGATATCCGGAAGCCACGGATCCAGATCCGGATAGTTTTGTCACGGATCCGACGGATCCGGATCCGGATCCGGATACCCTGAAATTCCAGGATATCCGGATCCGTCCCACCCTTAGTAGTAAGTCAAAGCAAAACAAATAACAAAAAAGAATATTACAAAAAATGAAACAAATCATAAATAACAATTTTAGAGAGATGGATATCCGGTTGGATCCATATATCACATATATATACATATCATTTCTTAGATTTCAAATGTCAAGTTGCATTTAGTGTACCCATAATCCATAATGTACATAAAAATTATTAAAATATATATTAATATGAACATATTTTTTTTAAAATACACTGTATAGTTTTCAGTTAAGTATTCTTTTTTTTCCAACAAATATTATTTTATTTTGAAATGAAAACCATCATTTTCTTTTCACCATCTTTGTTTTCAAATTTTCCATATATCTTTGTTATTTTGGACAAAAAAAAACTAGGTGATTTCACATATTTATGTACTAATTAGTTTATGTCTTGAATAAAACTTTATGTTTTTTAATTTTTTTTTTATTTTAAACAGAGTGGATCAGATATTTACGTATATTATAAATTTTTCAGATATCCAAAATAATTCAGAGCAAAGCATATAAAAAAATTATATATCCCATAGAAGTAGATGATCACGAATACTATTTTTGTTGTGCCAAGTCCTAGTTCATAATGTGTTCTTTGACATTACTCTATTGACATTTCCAGTTTTTTATCTAACAACCAGTTTGAATCCTTCCGTTAGTAGAAGTATTATATATTTCAAGATGAACTAATTAAGTATTATATTTTTCACTTAAATTGTTCAAAGTCTTCGCCTTTTTGTCTACATGCTTTTTTAGCAAGGACGAGGAGGTTGTAATTTTTATTTAGAGTTTGTGCAGATCACATTGTCACGGACTGATTCTTTCCGAATCGATACGTGCGGTCTTAGCACTTTTCTGCTTCTCGCGATTTTTAAGTCAACTTTATTCAAACTCGGACTATGGTACTTAGAGAGAGAAACATGTAATATCTAGAGAGAGAAAGCTTTAGAGGAATATTTTTTTTTGTATTTTGTTTAATGATTACAAATGAGGATCTCACCCCTTTATATACAAGTTCATCTCTAAAACGGACGGTGGAGATTAAACCAATCTAACGGTGGAGATTAACTCTCACCAACTCTCACCAACCCTTTTCCACCAGTTCCATCAACCCATTTCCACCAACTCTAGAATTATGGGCTTATCTCCATTGGGTTGAAAATGGTCCGTGACAACATGCTCTTTTCTTGAACGATTTGTGATACAATCATTGTGGGTCTGAAGATGAGTTCAAGAACTGGAGTATTTAGGCTCTTGATCTTGCTTTTCTTCCAAATTTGTTATGTTTCTGCGTTTATAGATTTTTCAGACTCTAAGTATAATTAGAAGATGATCTGAGTCTTTTAAATATAGAAATTTCAAAAAATTTGAATCTTTCTCAATATTGCTGCAGCTTCTGCTTTACAAGCCCTGAAGAGTGAATGGACCATGTTACCCAAGAATTGGAAAGGCTCTGATCCTTGTGGAACCAATTGGGTTGGCATTGCATGTAACAATAACCGTGTTGTTTCAATGTAACACCTTGTTTCTTTTCTTTGTTTTTGAACCTTTTACACAAACCGACACGACTTTAAACGTTGTGTTGTTGCTTGTTGCAGATCACTAGGCAATCTTAACTTGGAAGGAAAGTTTCCTGCCGAGATTTCCACGTTGTTTGAATTGCAGACCTTGTAGGTCTTTCTTCTTTTTCTTCTTCCTTTGCACAAAAATGGATTTTATTCTCATCTTATGATCTGATGTTTGTAGGGATTTGACAGCCAATCCTAAATTGTCTGAACCGCTGTTGAACCACAGATTTGGTTCGGTATTTATAATAGAGAGGGTTGGAGATCTCATTTATATAGATTGAGCTCGGAAATACAATGGGTAATATTTGTTTAATATATTTCTTAACTGCTGTAAATGGGGTCGGGACGGCTTCGGATATGAGATGTGAGGTCGGGACTGATTCTTAGCGCCGACGGGACGTCGTCGGCTGTGGATTCGATTTTTTATGCCGATCGAAATGTTATTTGCGAGGTTGAAGTGTATCGGATGAATTTCTATCTTCCGGCGACGGTGGTCGGTCGGAACTTTCACTCTCAGAGTTAGAGTCCAAAACTGTGCGTTTTTGGTCCCTTGTGCTCTGCTTATGTGAGATTAATTATCTTCAACTATAAGGTTTGGTCCTTATTTATAGGTAAATATCGGTCAGTTACTATAGTTTGATTCTAACTATAGTAACTTATTTAGTTATCCTATGATTCAGCCTAGATCCTCTTTGCGGGTTGGGCTTCTAGTCGATGGGCCTTCATGATTTTTCCGGGCTAGGCGCATAAATTTATTGGGTGAAACCATATCCGACAGTAGACCCCCCCCCCCGGTATCAGGGAATTGGTATGGGCCGGATTCGTGATTGCTCTTTAATGGGCCTGGCCCGAACTTGTTGGGCTGAATGATCGTCTTTTTCTTATTGATCGAAATAGCGGTGCACGATTTTCGAGATGCGATATTTCGTCTTCCGGCCTAAGTTTATATATATGAGGCTCCCCTTCCTCATTTCTTCATTTCTCTCCGATTCTTAAGGTAGTTCTCTCTCTTTAGTTTTTATCGGTTCTTGCATTTGTCACCGCATCGCCGCCTTCGAGTTTCCTTTTCCGGCTCGTCTTTGAAGGCACCGATTTCACCGGTGTGTCGAGTATCGTCATGGCTTCCCCCGTTCCCCACTCTCTGCTCTTGCCTCATCGCAGTACTGTTAGGTCGGAGTCCTCCGTTCGGAATAATCCGGGTATATCGAGCACATCCTCTTCGTCCGTCGATAGAATCAAGCTCGTCTTGCCCTTGAGGATGCAGCGATGGCCGACACACGAAGGGTTTCTATTGAGATTCCTGAGCTCGACGATCGGGAGGCGTCGGGTGCCTCTTCCGCTGTTCCTGGTTGGGAAGATGAGGGATTTTTTACTGGGCAGGTCGATATGGAGATCGGCAAAGGCTCGGGTCTGCCTGGGGCAAAAGAAGAAGACGTTGGTCCCCTCTTGGTCGAAGATGTGGGAGATTGGGGTGACTCTCCGGAACCAGGTCTTGGTAGGCATATATGTTTCGAGAGGTACGACAATCTCCCACCTCAATCTACGTTGGAGTCAATCAACGTGATGCGCCTTGAGCGGACACTACCTTTCGGACTGACTTTTTTGACTCCCGGGGAACACGAGCGTCCTTGGGTCTCTCCCTCGGGATACATTTGTTTATACGAGTCATTTTTCACTAAGTGTGGCCTGTGGTTTCCGCTCCCGATACTCCTGGTCGAATATTGCGCTCGTCGCCGTATTCTTGTTTCCCAGCTGACTACCGCGGCCATTAGAAATATGACTGCCATTCTGACCCTCTATGCCGAGCTGGGTAGGGTGGTTAACTGCGACGCTTTCGAAGAGATGACGCGTCTGACGAGAAAGAATAAGATCTCTGGTCGATTTTATGTCAGTGTGATATCGAATCACTATTTGCTGACTGGGATCCCGAGCAAGGTTGATTTGTGGGAAACCCATTATTTCTACGTTAAGGTCGACGAGGCGTCCGTTCTTAATCCTGGCTGGGAGTTTCAAGCCGGCTGGAATGTTATTACGGGTAGTTTTTTTATCTTGTGTTTATATTGGGTTTGTCGATCTGACTCCTAATTCTTCTTTTTGCTGCAGTTCCTCATCGCTTGTTTAAGGCTCCTCCAGAAGGTTTTTCCGATTTACTCGACGAGTTAAGGAGATTAGGTTGTCAGAGGTGGCCAGAGCTTCTAGAGCAGCGTATTCAGAGGACCCTTGCTCGAATCAATTCAGGTTATTCTCTCTTTTAGCTTTATTGAGGTCGATTGCCAACATGCTGATATCTTCTTCCCCATTTTTCTTTGGTCGGTACGACGCACCACTTGACCCCCTAAGACCGCTTATGGAAAAGAAAGACCGGAGGCCCAGACCAAAAAAAAATGGGCAAAGTCGTGCTGAATATCCCCATCTACAATAAGGAGAGGAAGAGAAGGAAGGAGGCTCCTGATGCTGGGGCGAGTACCGCAGTTCATACCGATCTCCCGACGTCTAACAATGGCAATGTGGGGGACACCCAAGTTTCTGGGGGTATCGGTCGGTCCTCTGTACCTCCGGGCACAGGCACAACTCGACCGGAGAAGCGTACGGATTTGATCGCTGTAGTCGGGGATGCGGATTCATCCCTAGTGCGGAAAAATAGTGCGGCTGCGCTAAGAAAAGATCGAGGGAGAATGAGGTCGGCGGGACCGTTACTCAGAAGAAACCTCGTACTGAGACTCTTGCTCCTATTTCGGGATCTCCGATAGTTGCGGATGGCACAGGCAATCGGGAGCAGGAAGTACGGGAAAAGGCCGGAGATCTGACCGGTGAATTTGATTTTACTTTTTCCTTCAAAGGTGAAGGAAAGCACATCGGGGAGTTTCCCGGAGATTGCGCCAATTTCTTAGGCCGCGTCCAAGGGAGCGTGTCGCACCAGTTTCCTCCAGTCGATGACTTGGTGGAGAAGAAGGCCTTTTTAGAGTGGTCTCAAAACACCGTGCAGATAAGTAGTAGATCGGCTTAAAATTCAAACTGTGTTGTTTCCTGCTCGGCTTTCGCTCAAAAGTATATATATATTTTTTGTGCAGATGGTTTCCAATGTCAACCATTTGGTAGAACAGTATGATCGCAAGTTGAAGCGAGCATACGAGCTATCGCAAAGGGCCGCAGCTTATAAAAAGAGGATGTCTGAGCAAGCGGTCCTTATGAAGGAATTGGCGACCAACTACGAGGCTGTGAGGTCGGAGAAGTCACAGTTGGAGGAGGGAAATGGCTGTGGTGGTCGCTCAGCGGGAGTCGCTGGTGATTGAGAAAAAAAACAGATGGAGAGACTGAGGCGGTCAAGAGAGTACGAGGTCGCCAGAGCGTGGGGGCAAGCCCATGACAAGATGAGGGAGAAGTACGCGGTTTGTCTCAGCAAGCTTTGGCGATACCGGGATGACTTAGCCGAGGTAAACAGGGTGTCCATGCTTATCAGTCAAGTCTTGGGACTTCTCAAAGGTTTCAAGACAGCAAGGGATGAGGGCATTTCCATCCCGGACTCTAAGTTGTCGGAGCTTGAACGGGATCTAGTCAAGTATCAGAAGGACTTTGATGCTCTTGAGATCGTGGATATCATCGAGACTGATTTTAATGTAACTCCTCCTTTTGAGTGCGTTCCCCCAAGCCCAGCAAATATTTCGGTTGTTTCGATCCCGGGAGTCGACCAGTTTGGCTCCAACAATAAGGAAATGACCTCGGGTAATGTCGCCAGCCTCCATGCGTCTGGATCACAGCTTCTGTGGTCCCGACCATCGAGATTCCTCCTGAATCTGGTTCGGCTCCTGTTGTGGACCCGGTTACAGGCGAGATCCTCGCGCCTCTCTCTCATGCCGACTCCGCCGCTGCTCTATCTTAGGTCATTTTATGGCCATGTACTCCTTTTTTTTTTAGCCGTGTGTGGCTTTTCTTTCTCTTCCTTATATTTGGCGTTTGTATTAGATCGTTTAGTAATGAAAATTAATTGGTTTGCCAATTTTAACTTGTCATTTTGCTTGACGCATTGTTTTGAGATTTTGCACAGATGCTTTAGTGCGGGTAACCTTTGTCGCGTAGGGACTCTCAAGTTTGTAGTTAGATTGGATGCGGGTCTGGGCCCGGATTTTTCTTCAGGTAGTTCTTAAGTATGCGAGATGGGTCGGCTTATTTTATTTAGACGTTTCTTGATTTGTTTTTGCGGATCTGGGTCCGGCTCATCTAACGGATTTTTTTAGGCTTTCGATCTAGAGACGTGGTTTATTTCACCATTGCATTCAAGGATACTTACTGTAGTGTACACAAGCTCATTGTCTCTGGCTCGTACTATGATTACTTGTTGGGGATTGTAGTTTGATCTGAGCATAAGTAACGCATCTGGTGGTTCGTCTTTGAACATCAAAGATGCTTTGACTATTTTTTTATGTTCTTGGTATCCGGATTCGAGTCGTAAGGGTTTAGATCTTTCTCGGTCTTCTTTCTGGTCAGAAACGAAGAATATTGTTTCTCCATAAGTCAATTGCTTCTTTTTTGTACCTAAACCTGTCTCAACATAATTTGAACAAAGCAAGCATTATCCTTGTCATAGCAGTTTCAAAAACATAATAAATAGGTTTAGGACTTATCTGCTCATGAACCATTGTTTGAACAACGTCCTGCTTAGATTTTCCTTGATCTGAAGCAACGATCACCATTGTGGGTATTTCTTTTCTTTGGGCAGTGGGATCTCCTTTGGTTCCTAGACCTAATTCAGCATCTCTTGGGCAAGACAAGTGTATCATACTTGTCAAGGAATTAATAAAAACACACTGGTCTAGAGTAAGATTTACCTGAGGGATTGGTGTTTGAATAAATCTTTGTTCTGTTTTTGATTTTCACTTGCTGTTTGGTTCCGAATTGAACTCGTGGTCTGGTTCTTTTCTTGAAACTCTCATGACTGCTGTTACATCCTCATTTATGGTATCTTTGTCATGTAAAGTTTTTCTTTGAACCTTGGTATCATCTTGCGTTGTATTCTGTTTAAACTCATAATATAGGTTTTGCTTCTTTTCTTCAAGAAGAATTCAATTCACATTTGTTCTTCCTGCATCATTAGTAAACACATTAGTTTTATCAACCAAAAGGGGGTCTAGACACGTACCTTGTACATTGCTGCTCATATGAGATTGTATGGGTGCCTCAAGTTTTGTTTTCTTAAGCAACATGGGGTGTATTATGTCTGCAGCTTGTTTCTTGTCCGCTGCATGTTTCACTGCTGGAGGCTCTTCTCCTTTGGACGTGTGCTCTTTGATAATACCTGTTTCAGCTATATTGGACATAGAAAAGTGCATCATACAAGCAGTAGATAACTTAGGTACCACTTTATCAAGACAAGAACTTATCTGAGCTGTTATTTGATCAATGCTTGACTCTGGTTTTGTTGTTGTCTTACACAACGATTCATGGCTGAGAACTTCATTCTTTATCTTGATTTTCGAAAGATTACTATTCTGATTCTTTGGTGCATACTTATTCCTCAGTAGTTCTCTCCAAGTGGTGATAGTTGTCTCCTTGTAGAACCACCGCCACCGGTCATCTGTTTCTTGTAACCACCATCTATGAGCACTTCCCTTAAGTTAACTGATAACATAAGCAAGCCTCCTCTCTTTTAAGATGTGGTTGTAGTAGAACCAATCATCAATATTTTTCTCCCACTCTAAATAGTTTTCTTTCCCTGAAAATGTATAGAGTTGAATTTCATTAGCAGGCTGATATTCAGGTTTAAAATGAACCTTAGGTTTGAGAGTGTGAGAAGCTTGATATGGTTTGTTCTGTGTTCTGTCTGGCTGCTTGGGTTTCAGCTTTTCATGGCTATTTTGAGAAGAACTACTATGATGAACATAGTATTTATCAGAAGCTTCAACTCGGATCTGCCTATGTGGTTCTTTTTCTTTCTTTGGAGACCTATCTTGTTCTCTCCTAGGCTCATCACGCCTCTGCTCCTGATTTGCATTCTGTCGAAATTCTTGCTTAAGAGTTTCCAGACCGATTGCCATCATCTTCTTCATTTCAGCAGCAAGAGCTTCAAGAAGCAGTTTATTGTTCTGAGTATTACTTGCTTCTTCTTCCTCTTCTGTTCCAGGCATGTTTACTGCAACAGAAAACACAAAACACCAGTAAAGAGTTCTACAGAAACAAACTCTTAAGAGAACAAATTACCTAGACTAAACAGATGCATTAGTGGCAATTTTCTGCAACAATTAACACTGGTTCAAAAATGGAAGGTGAACAGCCACAACAAACCCAGAAAAAAAATGCAGAACACGGATTTATGGTTTTGAATAAATAGATCCACAACTCTGGCAACTTAAAATTATGAAACATAACGCTGAATATGACTAGACAAGTAAAAAAAAAAAAATCGCAGGAGCAGATCTATGCAACCTATGGCTTGAAATGATCAGATCTAGAATATGAAGAGTTAAACACAAACCAAAAATCGCATAAACACAGATCTACTCGCATAGAAGATGAACAGACTTTAAATAAAAGAGATAGAACACAACTTGCAGACTGTCTACTCTGATACCACTTAATATGATTCTCCTAGAATCGCCAATCTGAAGTTGAGAAAGGGGATAAACCTTGCTGCAATGAAGCCGTGAAGCTCTACTGACAAGGGATGTGGATTGAAGGATCACACAAAGGCTGCGGAAGACCTTTGATATACCAGATCGATTTCTTTGATATTACACACAAAGAAAACGAAATTGTTTGCTGGATATAACACACCAACAATGATCTAACTTAATTCATAAAAAAATAGATAAGTTCTGCAAAAGAAAGAACAGGAAATATAAAGAAGAAGACAAGCCTACATGCAGACTGTCTTGAAAATAACAACTAAATTAAGCAGATAAAAGCTTCCTTTCTCTTCTTGGCTTCACTTGGATGAAAATTCATTGTTGGACCTTGGTTTTGGGCCTTTGTTTCATCAAATGGGCAATTGTGAAGTGCAACAGCTACCTCATTAAAAACCTTGTCAAGAAAACCCAATGGGACAAAACTTGACAAGGGAAAAAGAGTATAACTGCTATACTTTTCTCATTGATGAAAACACTTAGCTTGAATCAAAAACCAGGGAGGTTTAGGATCATGTCTTCTCCATGGTGGCTTAAGCTTAACTCTAGCACGAGCTGCTTCCTCAGCTATGAGCTCCTCCTCAGCTACAAGCTTGTTTCCATCAGGTTCAAGCTTCATTCTTTTAGTTCCATCAGCTTCAAGCTCAGTTCCAAACTTCATGTCTTTAGTGCTGGTCAGGATCACATCAATTGGTATATGAGCTCGGTGGAGCGTTTTTTTTTTTTTTTTTTTTGGGTATATGAGCTGGATGAGCTCGGGACTTTAGTAGTAGAATTTCTTCAAGCTCATGGAGTTCCATGATCAGGGGATAGTTTCGCCTGTCATCGTCAAAAGTCTGTAGACTCCTGGTCTGACGACCTCGGTTACCTAGTATGGTCCTTCCCAATTTACGCCGAGCTTCCCAACTTTCCACTCCGCGGTGTTTTCATAAACTTTTCGGAGCACGAGGTCACCCTACTTTGTAGCGACGGTTCCGGACTCGTTTGTTGTAATACCGAGCAGCTGATTGTTGGTAGTTTTGTATGCGGAGCAGGGCTTGATCTCTTTCCTCTTCAACATTGTCTAGGTTATCCAGGAGCGTCTGGTTATTTAGGTCGAGTTCTTGAATCGTCGTTGTTCGACGGAAACTTCCGACGTTGACCTCGGCGGTGCCATTGCTTCCAAGCCGTAGGTTAGGGAGAACGGTGATCAGCCAGTCGAATGTCAGGGGTAGTCCGGTATGACCACAGGACCTCGTCTAGTTCATCGGTCCAGGAGCCCTTCTTGTCGTCGAGGCATTTTTTCAGACAGTCAATGATGGTTTTGTTCGTTGCCTCAGCTTGTCCGTTCCCTTGTGGGTACCTCGGGGTAGATTTGTTGAGTCTAATCTTCTATTTTGCGCATAACTCCTCGAACTCGTCGGATATGAACTGGGATCCGTTGTCGGCGATGATTTCGTAGGGTAGGCCGTGGCGGCATATGATGAATTTCCAGACGAAATTTCTCACGTCGGTGGCCTGTATCCTTGCGAATGATTCAGCTTCTACCCATTTGGTGAAATAGTCCGTTACGACCAGGATAAATCATTTTTGCCGATATCGGGGGAATGGCCTGATGATATCCATCACCCAGCACATGAACAGATATGGAGCGGTTGTGTTGTCAACGACTCGGTAGGTGTAAGGATCATGGGTCCGTGCCTTTGGCATTTTTCACAGCTTTTTGCGTACTGGACGCAATCTTTTACCAACGTCGGCCAGTAGAAACCGAGCTTGCGGATTTTTGTGGCAAGTGCTAGACAGCCGAAGTGGTTACCACCTGCGCCTTCGTGTGTTTCGGCAATTATGCATTCGGTTTCATCTCCAGCGAGGCAGTTGAGCAGGGCGCCCATCGCGTTTCATCGGAAAAAGCCGTCCTTGATGAGGGTTTAATATATGCTGTGAGCTCTAAGTCTTCGTGCGGCCCATTTGTCGCTTGGGAGATCCCCGTCTGCGAGGTACATTTTTATCTCATGCCTCCAATCTGTTGTGGCGGGTTGTTGCGATGAGCTCGGCGTGCAATGGGGGCTCTGTTGCTTGGACTCTCATGTCTCTTTGTCATCGAGTTCAAAGATATGGCATACTCCTCGTGGTAGTTCGATACTTGGATTTGAAATTGTTTCGACGGGGATTATTCGTCGGAGGTCAATATCAGATGCGGATGCTAAGGCGGTGAGTGCGTCGGCTGCGGTGTTATCATTGCGGGGTATCTTCGTAATTTGGAAGCTTTCAAATTCCTTAGAAAAGGTCTGAACGAGGTCGAGATATGCTTCCATTCGTTCGTTCTTCGCGCTATATTCGCCGTGAAATTGGTTCGTCACGAGCTGCGAGTCGTAGTACGTTTAGACTTTTTTGGCACCGATCTCTTTGGCGAGCCTGAGTCCGGCTATGAGTGCTTCGTATTCCGCCTCGTTGTTTAAGGCTTTGAATTCTAGCCAGAACAACTGTTCTAAAACTTCTCCCATTGGAGACTCCAATCGGATTCCGACACCGGATCCATGACGGGACGACGAGCCGTCTGCATGGAGGATCCATTCTTTTATGGTGGGGTCATCCTTGGAGAAATCGGTTGGTAGTTCGATAATGAAATCTGCCAAGACTTGGGACTTAGCGCTTGTACGGTTCCTGAATTCTATGTCGTACTCGCTGAGTTTTATCGCCCATTTCATCATTCGTCCGGATTGACTTGGAGTGTGGAGGACTATTCGCAAAGGTTGGGTCGTCATTACCGCGATGGTGTGAGATTGGAAGTACGGTCGCAGCTTCCGGGCGGACATGACCACAGCAAGGGCGAGCTTTTCTATCGTTGGGTACCGACCTTCTGCTCCATCGAGAGATTTTCTTACATAGAAGATTGGTTTCTGGTCGCCCCGATCTTCGTGGACCAATACCCCACTGACCACCGCACTAGAAACTGATACATAAAGATACAGTGTTTCTCCATTCTCTGGCTTCGACAGGATCGGTGGTTTTGTTAAGTATCCCTTTCATTGTCAGAATGCTTCTTCGCATCTGTCGTCCCACTCGAATTTCCTGTTTCCTCAGAGCAGTTGGTAAAACGGGAGGCACTTGTCGGTCGATCTTGAGATAAAGCGGTTGAGGGCGGCGATTCATCCTGTTAACCTTTGTACTTCCCTTTTGTTTTTTGGTGAGGGGAGGTCGGCGATGGTGACGATCTGCTTAGGATTTGCCTCAATTCCGCGCTGAGTGACTATGTATCCCAAGAATTCCCCGGATGTAACTGCAAAGGTGCATTTGGCCGGGTTCAATTTCATCCCGTACTAGTTTAAGATCTCGAAACAGGTTCTAAGGTGATTTATGTGGTCTTCGGCTTTTAATGACTTGACGACCATGTCGTCGATGTATACTTCCATTGTGTCGCCGAGCTGTTCGGCGAACATTTTATTGACCAGACGCTGGTAAGTTGCTCCGGCGTTTTTGAGTTCGAATGGCATTACTTTATAACAGTATGTCCCCCGATCTGTTATAAATGCGATCTTTTCTCGGTCGTCGGGATGCATCATAATTTGATTGTAGCCAGAGAATGCGTCCATGAAGGAGAGGAGCTCGTTGTCCGCAGTGGCTTCAAAGAGACAGTCGATATGGGGGAGAGGGTAGTTATCTTTTTGGGCATGCCTTGTTGAGGTCGGTGAAGTCTACGCATATCCTCCATTTTCCGTTCTTCTTTTTCACGACCACAGGGTTTGCCAACCATTCGGGGTATTGGACTTCAGAGATTGACCCTGTCTCGAGGAGTTTAGCGATTTCTTCGTTTACGGCTTGAGCCCAATCTGGACCTAATAAAAACCCAATTTTCATTTTGGTGCATAGTTACATCTCTAATAATATAATAGATACTTTAAAACTTTACTTACATATAGAAGACTCGATATTTAACGATTTTTAATTAAATAAAATCTAATTAAAAAAATTATTTAATTTTTAATGCAATCCATAATAGGTTTTTTCTTAATTAAAATAAAACAAAATTACTAACAAAAATTCTAGTAACGACACGTAATCAAAAATATTTTCCAATATTTTTTGTAATATATAGAAGATTATTATCAAACTAAATGTTTAATTTTGATAAAAATTTTCAATTAATATATGTATAGGTGAAGTTTCTAGTTTGGAGATATTCTCGTAATTACTTTGAAATCAATAATGAGCATATTTATAGCTTGATTGGCAGTTGATGTCTGATAGTAGTAAGTAGCGGAAGCGGTATAAGTTGTATGTTCTGATTAATGTAATACATTTAATTGATTGGTAGAGTTGTGAGTGATTGTCTATTAAATTACAAAAAAAAAAAATTATATATCTATTATAAAGCGCTATATCTATATTTATAGCATAATTTTAATACTTTATATATATATTCACTAAATTATTATTTTATAATAAATTTTCTTAAAAATAGTAAAATTAATTAATTATTGTAAATATTAATTTTAAAGATATATAAATTTTCATTTTAAAAATAACCTTAATTTTTTATATTATTAACAAAAATTATTTTTAGTTTCTTTTAATATTATAGGTGAATGTTCTACAAAATGTTTCATGTGAAAGCATACAAGGAAAAAGCATTTGGAGAGCATTTACAACATCCAAATGCTCTCTTATATGCTTTAATAGCAAATGTTGATTCGATGATAAAAATTCTAATGCTCCTCTAAAGGTAAAAAGGGGATCCACACTGGTTTCACATTATGACAACTCATCACATTAATTTATATCTGGTATACGGTTCGATTCAATTTTAAAAATTAGTATATCCTTAGTAAGACAAAGCAAAGCAAATAACAAAATGAATATTACAAAAAAGAGAACAAATCATAAATAACAATTTTAGAGAGATGGATATCCGGTTTGATCCATATATATACATATCATTTCTTAGATTTCAAATGTCAAGTTGCATTTAGTGTACCCATAACCCATAATGTACATAAAAATGATTAAAATATATATTAATATGAACATTTTTTTTTAAATACACTGTATAGTTTTCAGTTAAGTATTCTTTTTTTTTTCCAACAAATATTATTTTATTTTGAAATAAAAACCATCATTTTCTTTTCACCATCTTTGTTTTCAAATTTTCCATATATCTTTGTTATTTTGGACAAAAAAAAACTAGGTGATTTCACATATTTATGTACTAATTAGTTTATGTCTTGAATAAAACTTTATGTTTTTTAATTTTTTTTTTATTTTAAACAGAGTGGATCAGATATTTACGTATATTATAAATTTTTCAGATATCCAAAATAATTCAGAGCAAAGCATATAAAAAAATTATATATCCCATAGAAGTAGATGATCACGAATACTATTTTTGTTGTGCCAAGTCCTAGTTCATAATGTGTTCTTTGACATTACTCTATTGACATTTCCAGTTTTTTATCTAACAACCAGTTTGAATCCTTCCGTTAGTAGAAGTATTATATATTCAAGTTGAACTAATTAAGTATTATATTTTTCACTTAAATTGTTCAAAGTCTTCGCCTTTTTGTCTACATGCTTTTTTAGCAAGGACGAGGAGGCTGTAATTTTTATTCTAGAGCTCATCCTAACTTGTGCAGACCACATGCTCTCTTCTTGAACGATTTGTGATACAATCATTGTGGGTCTGAAGATGAGTTCAAGAACTGGAGTATTTAGGCTCTTGATCTTGCTTTTCTTCCAAATTTGTTATGTTTCTGCGTTCACAGATGATTCAGACTGTAAGTATAATTAGAAGATGATCTGAGTCTTTTAAATATAGAAATTTCAAAAAATTTGAATCTTTCTCAATATTGCTGCAGCTTCTGCTTTACAAGCCCTGAAGAGTGAATGGACCATGTTACCCAAGAGTTGGAAAGGCTCTGATCCTTGTGGAACCAATTGGGTTGGCATTGAATGTAACAATAACCGTGTCGTTTCAATGTAACACCTTGTTTCTTTTCTTTGTTTTTGAACCTTTTACACAAACCCACACGACTTTAAACGTTGTGTTGTTGCTTGTTGCAGATCACTAGGCAACCGTAACTTGGAAGGAAAGTTTCCTGCCGAGATTTCCACGTTGTTTGAATTGCAGAACTTGTAGGTCTTTCTTCTTTTTCTTCTTCCTTTGCACAAAAATGGATTTTATTCTCATCTTATGATCTGATGTTTGTAGGGATTTGACAGCCAATCCTAAATTGTCTGGACCGCTTCCACCAAATATTGGTAACCTCAAGAAGTTGAAGTTCTTGTAAGCAAAGCAAACAAGATCATAACCTATTTGCAATCGCCTTGTCTTATATATCGCCTATTTTAATTGACTATTTTTTCTCCAGGAGCCTTATGGGATGTAATTTCAGTGGTCAAATCCCTGATTCCATTGGATCTCTAAAAGAACTTACATTTCTGTAAGATTTTGTTGCCTCCTGTTATTATAAACCATGTGTTTTTCAATTGCATACTCTATACCCATTAGTATTAATTTGTGTTTCCTCCATACAGCTCCCTGAATTTAAATCAATTTAGTGGAACAATTCCGTCTTCCCTTGGACGGTTATCAAAACTATTATGGTTCGATATATCTGACAATCAGATCGAAGGAGAGCTTCCAGTTTCTAGTACTTCTTCACCTGGACTTGACATGCTTCTTGCAAGCAATCATTTGTATATATAATCTCAAATCTTTCCATTTCTTATTATATAATCACTTCTTTTTAATATATTAATTAGTCTAACTCTCCTCTACATTCTCTTGCAGTCATTTTGGAAATAACAAGCTTTCGGGTGTTATCCCAGACAAGCTCTTTAGTTCAAACATGAGTTTGGTACATGTGTAAGTTTCATAGCACATGTGAAAGCTGAGAGTTTGCACCAGTTGTGAGTAGTAACTACATAAGTGATTGTGTTGCTTCTTGTTTTATCGATAGGCTATTCGATGGAAACCAATTCACGGGAAAAATCCCGGACAGCCTCGGCCTAATTAAAAATTTGACTGTCTTGTAAGTAGTAGAAATAGATTTTTCAAATTGTTTGTTTATCCTAACTTGTTTAATTTCATATGCTCTTTTCTTTGTTACAGACGCCTTGATAGGAATAGACTAAGAGGAGATATTCCTTCAAGTCTTAATAATCTCATAAATCTTATGGAACTGTAAGAGCAACTTGAGTTTTTTTCGTGTTTGTAAATATAAATGAAAAGAGGTAAATAGTTTGTAGTTGACACCATTTCAGGCACTTGGCCAACAATAGATTTACAGGTAGTCTACCAAATTTAACCAGCTTGACCAGTCTCTACACATTGTAAGTTTCTATATTTCTCGTCCCCTTTTGTTTTTGTTGCTCAATTTAACATCAGAAACCTTCATTATGAATCAATCTAATGCCATGATGTGATTATTCTGTAACAGAGATGTGAGCAATAACCTGTTGACAGTAGCACCCATTCCATCATGGATCCCTTCACGCTCTCTGTCAACATTGTATGATCATTCCTCTCTCTTTCTCTATATATATTCATTTGTATGCTTAATAAGAACATATGGTCTTCTACTTGGCAGAAGGATGGAAGGGATCCAACTTGACGGTCCAGTACCAGCCTCTCTCTTTAGCCCTAGTCTATTGCAGACTGTGTGAGTCAAATAAGACATGAAACTTTTGATTGGTAAGTCAACTCAAAGTTGTGAAATCTTTACTGAATGGGATGTATTCTCTTGACTTGCAGTTACCTAAAGAACAATCTTATAAACGAAACATTGGACCTCGGTACCAACTATAGCAAGCAGTTGGAATTTGTGGATTTACGAAACAACGACATAACTGGTTATAAACCAGCAGCTAATAGCCACATCCAAGTAATGTATGTATTCATTTTAATTTGGTCACAAATCAATTTTTTAACATTTTCAATGAATTACTTATGTGTGTTAGGTTGGCTGATAATCAAGTGTGCAAAGACGTGGCTAACCGACTGAGTGACTACTGCAATGCAGTCCGACCAAATTCTTCTTATTCTACCCTCCCAGCAAACTGTCGTCATTGCAGATCAGGAAGGGAACCGAATCCAGCCTGCCACTGTATGTATCCACTTACAGGAGTATTCACCTTAAGGTCTCCTTCCTTCTCAGCGTTTTCCAACAACAGTTACTTCAAAGTGCTCCAGGAGAGTATAGCGGCTTTCTTTGAAAATGGCAATTATCCAGTGGCCTCCGTGGACATCAAAAGCATAAGAGAGAATCCAGCTAATTATCATCTTTTAATAAATCTCTTGATTTTTCCATTGGACAAAGATAGTTTTAATGAGACGGAAATGGATAGTGTTATTTCTGTATTTAGCAGGCAGACTTATAAACCTCCTGAAAGATTTGGCCCTTATGTTTTCAACGCCGATCCGTACAAAAAATTCTCTGGTATGATAAAACTGGTCACACACACTCAAACCAAATCTATATTGGTTCAGTATGATTCATATTCTCTGCCTTGTTTTGTCACATATATAGGAGGTTCCAAGTCAGCAAATACGGGCATTATAATCGGAGCAGTAGTTGGTGCTGCGATTCTTCTCTTGTTGTTAACTATAGCTGGGATTTACGCTCTTAGGCAGAAGAGGAGAGCTGAGAGAGCAAATGATCAAATTAATCCTTTTGGTAAGAAGAAATGGTTTCACTACTACTACAAAAGACTCCTCCCTTGTCTGATTAAAATTCTGACAGCTTCTCTTTGGTACGTTGTAGGCAAGTGGGATACGAGTAAGAACAATACCGATGCTCCACGGCTTATGGGAGCAAAAGCCTTTACTTTTGAAGAGCTGAGCAAATGTACAGACAACTTTTCAGAAGCAAATGATGTTGGGGGTGGAGGTTATGGACAGGTTTGTGTCTTGGCAATGGCCTTCATTAAAGAAACAATGACATTAGTTGAAATTATGATCCCAATCTGATGTGAAACAGGTGTACAAAGGGAAGCTTCCTTCTGGGCAACTCATAGCAATCAAAAGAGCTCAACAAGGATCTATGCAAGGAGGGTTGGAGTTCAAAACTGAGATTGAGCTTCTTTCAAGGGTCCATCACAAAAATGTTGTCAAACTCTTGGGCTTCTGTTTTGATCAAAGTGAACAAATGCTCGTATACGAGTACATACCAAATGGCTCTCTTAGAGACGGCCTATCAGGTAATATCAAATCTCTATCTTCCTTTGTTAGTTCTTTGATGCTGAATCTAACGAAAATGCAGGGAAGAATGGGATTAAACTGGATTGGACTAGAAGGCTCAAAATAGCACTTGGTTCAGGGAAGGGTCTAGCTTATCTTCATGAGCTTGCTGATCCTCCAATTATACACAGAGACGTCAAATCAAATAACATATTACTTGATGAAAACCTAACTGCAAAAGTTGCCGATTTCGGCCTCTCCAAACTTGTTGGAGACCCTGAGAAAACTCATGTCACAACACAAGTGAAAGGAACCATGGTGAGTACAAAATCAATCATTAGATACATAAAATCCTATAAATACAAAACTCACAATATCTTTGGAATCAGGGCTACTTGGATCCTGAGTACTACATGACGAATCAATTGACCGAGAAAAGCGATGTGTACGGGTTCGGTGTGGTGATGCTTGAGCTATTAACCGGTAAAAGTCCTATAGACAGAGGTAGCTACGTTGTTAAAGAGGTGAAGAAGAAGATGGATAAATCG
Source organism: Pseudoturritis turrita (assembly GCA_900406555.1). Lineage (NCBI taxonomy): Eukaryota > Viridiplantae > Streptophyta > Magnoliopsida > Brassicales > Brassicaceae > Pseudoturritis > Pseudoturritis turrita. Next base: position 1,051,980 of record OVBL01000314.1, on the reverse strand, counting down.
AGGATCATGTATGATCTTCAAGATATGCTTGACACGACGATCATAGCAAACAGTGGGAATCTGAAAGGGTTTGAGAAGTATGTAGATGTTGCTCTGAGATGCGTGGAGGCAGAAGGAGTTGATAGGCCAACGATGGGTGAGGTGGTGCAAGATATTGAGAGCATACTACGGCTTGCAGGATTAAACCCTAACGCTGATTCAGCAACGAGTTCAAGAACGTACGAGGAAGCATCTGGTGATCCTTATGGCAAGGATTCGTTTTGAGTACAGTGGGAATTTCTAAGCTTTAAAACTCGAACCCCAATGATTGATTTATGTCTTATTTCTCTGTTTCTTTTGGCTGTTTCGTTAGTGACTTCACACTTGAAATGCCTTGTGAATGTGTTTTGGTAGCATGATTTGTTACGTTGTTATGTGGTCGCTGATTATAAACTGTACGCAAGATCGAAATCTATAAATTAAATAAAATCAAGCTTTTAGGTTTGCAACCTAACATAACTCTAAATCATAAGAATAACTAATATTACCAAAAGAGGTGGTGACCTAGTGGTAAAAGGGTTGGTTCCATTGTCCCACAGGTTCAACCCCTTTGGTACGAAGGGATATTCTTTAAAATCAGAATATCTAAAGGCTGACTCTGGGTACCGGGGAAGATTATGGGCCAAATGCTCGGAACTCCCACGGTTTAAAAAAAAAACCAATATTTACTCCGATTCATGGTAAACAAAAAAACTAGCGAGAGCAACGGATAGGATTTCCATCATATGGGGGGAAATGAGACGCCTCGTTCAATCATACAAGCTTGGGAAGCCACGTCGGGTGGTCGCACAGAAAGATGGTAGATCTTGCAAAAATTACATGGCCATGAAGGTCTTCAGGAAGACGAGATGGGGCTTCCCTTCCAAAGAAGTCACGCCATCGCACGAAAAAAAATTTAATCAGGAGGTAAGTGTGGGTTTAGTTTAATGTCATGTACGAGGATCATTAGCACCATCTGCAATTTAGGATCGAAGTGAGACGAATAGAAAGACATTCTTATGGAGAGTGGAGTTGGAACTCTCTCCCAAAAAAGCTTACCGAGGTAGGGATCTCTCGGTTCCACTCCCCTCTCCTTCGCTCCTCCTCTCCTCATTTCTTTCTCCTTCGATAAGTCTCGACAAATGACCAATTGGGGAAGAAGATGAGATGACAAAAGAGTATCTTTCGGTTAGGCTAATCGTCATTCCTAAAATATAATTACGGTTTATTTAACTGTGGTTACGGTTTAATTACGAAATTAGCTAAACCAATTTTATTTAGTAAAGAGATAATAAGTTCATGTAGTTTTATGATCGGTTTAAATTGTTTGTGTAGTAAAACAAAGAGATAAAAGTCTGGGGAAAAATCGTTTTAGTTGCACTTCTAAGGGGGGAGAATACGCATATATACTACTCGTGATTTCTAAAACGCGATTTTGGTTTACTTAACCGTGGTTACGGTTTAATTAGGAAATTAGCTAAACCAATTTTATTTGGTCAATTTTAAAAAGATAATAAGTTCATATAGTTTCATGATCGGTTTAAATTATTTGTGTAGTAAAATAAATAGGTAAAAAATCTGGGGAAAATCGTTTTAGTTGCATTTTTAAGAGAAAAATACGCAACCAACCCAAAAAGAAAACTTTAATTAGTTTGGAAGTGAGTACCGGTCAATGTATCATCAAACCATCACCATCGTCATTGCTGCAACTAGTATTATTATCTCAACTTGGTAAACGCCTGTGCTGATTTTTTCCATATTGTTAAAAAACTTATTTCGCTGACCACGACTCTTCCACAAATCTCTCTTTTCGTAGAGATGAACCGTTTAATCATATATAATACGGAGTATTTTTAGTTTTGAGAATTGAAATCAATAATGAGCGTATTTTATACATTAAACTAAAAAGGAGACCCACGGTAGTTTCTCATCACGATAAACCATCACGTTAGTTTAGTTTCGATTCAATATTCGGTTCGACTGGATCCAATTAAATCCGAATATTCTAATGAGCTAAAGCAAAACAAACAATACTATCTTCGTTTAATAATCTGTGTTAAATAAAAATGGAAACGGATACAGGTAGGTAAAAGCGAAATGTGTGGAAATATGGAAACTAATTTTAAAAAAAAATTAGAAAATAGGTACGTTTTTGGAAACGTGTATATATATATAATTAAAATTTTATTATATAAAGGAGAATGAGCTCACAATTATAACTCATCAGATCGTAACATGTGTCATTTTAATTGAGATAATGACACGTGTTAATATACTAACGTATAAAGTTAATTTTAATTTAAATAATATTTCCTTTTTATCTAAAAGTTAAAAGAAAAATACATTATCACAAAAAAAACAAATGTCCTAACGTAACAAAAAAAGTAAATGTCCTTCTGTAAAGAAAATTGTCATTAAAAAAAGAAAAAATTTGTAAACAAAATATCACTAAAAAGGTAAAAAGAAAATTTATAAAACATATCACTAAAAAAAGGTAAAAGAGAAAATTTGTAAAAAAGGGAAATTTGTAAAAAATGTCATCAAAAAAGGTGAAAGAAAAAATTTGTAAAAAATATCATTAAAAAGAGGAAAATTTTGTTTCATATCAATACGTTTAAAAAAAAAAATGTCATAACTAATCGACAAAGAAAAGAAAAAAATACATCATCGGAAAAATTTGTAAAAAAAAATGTCATTAAATAAAGGTAAATGGGAAAATTTGTAAAAAATGTTATTAAAAACAAGTAAAAGGGAAAATTTGTAAAACAAAAAAAAAATTTTAAAAGAAAATTTGTTTCATGTCAATACGTTTAAAAACAAAAAATGAAAAATGTCATAACTAATCGAGAAAGAAAAGAAAAAAAATACATCATTCAAGCAAATCATGAATTCGAGAGTTCCACAAATCGATATTTGTTAAAAATGTCATTAAAAAAAGATAAAAGAGAAAATTTGTAAAAAATATCATTAAAAAGAGGAAAAATTTGTTTCATGTCAATACGTTTAAAAACAAAAAAAAAAAAAAAAATGCCATAATTAATCGAGAAAGAAAGGAAAAAAAATATATCATTGGAAAAATTTGTAAAAAAAAATGTCATTAAATAAAGGTAAATGGAAAAATTTGTAAAAAATGTTATTAAAAAAAAGTAGAAGATAAAATTTGTAAAAAAAAAAATATCATTAAAAAGGAAAATTTGTTTCATGTCAATACGTTTAAAAACAAAAAAAAGGAAAAATGTCATAACTAATCGAGAAAGAAAAGAAAAAAAATACATCATTCAAGCAAATCATGAATTCGAGAGTTCCACAAATCGATCAAAGCTATTTTACTTTAAATTTTGCCCAACGTGAGTGTGACACGTAGGCAAGATTATAACTCACCAGATCGTGACATGTATTAATTTTAATTGAGATTGTGACACGTGCCAATATATTAATATAAAAATATAATACATCATCGCCAAAAAAAAAAGTCCTAACGTAACAAAAAAAAGTCAATGTTCTTCTGTACAAAAATTTGTCATTAAAAAAAAGGAAAATTTGTAAACAAAATGTCACTAAAAAGGTAAAAGAAAAATTTGTAAAAATGTCATTAAAAAAAGGTAAAAGAGAAAATTTGTAAAAAATATCATTAAAAAAGAGAAAAAAATTGTTTCATATCAATACGTTTAAAAACAAAAAAAAAAAATGCCATAACTAATCGAGAAATAAACGAAAAAAAAAAAGATCATTGGAAAAATTTGTAAAAAAAATGTCATTAAATAAAGGTAAATGGGAAAATTAGTAAAAAATGTTATTAAAAAAGGTAAAAGGAAAAATTTGTAAAAAAAAATATCATTAAAAAAGAAAAATTTGTTTCATGTCAATACGTTTTAAAAAAAAAAATGTCATAACTAATCGAGAAAGAAAAGAAAAAAAATACATCATTCAAGCAAATCATGAATTTGAGAGTTCCACAAATCGATCAAAGTTATTTTACTTTAAATTTTGCTCAACGTGAGTGTGACACGTAGGCAAAATCGTAACTCACCAGATCGTGACATGTGTTAATTTTAAATGAGATTGTGACACGTGTCAATATATTAATATAAAAATATAAATTTTCTTTCTCTACATTATTTATTTCTTAAATCAAAGTGTAGTGTAACTAAAAGGAAATAATAGTCTAAAAAAAAGTAAGACATGTTATTAAAAAAAATTAAAAGGAAATAGTAAATCAAAAAGATTTAAAAAAAGGAAAATAAGACAAATTATTTATAATTGTAGTGTAACTAAAATGAAATAATAGTCAAAAAAAGAAAATAAGACATATTATTAAAAAATTAAAAGGGAATACTAAATAAAAAAAACTAAAAAAAAGAAAATAAGACAAATTATTTTCAATTTCTAAAAGTATTAGTACGGTATATAAAAATTGATATTCATGAGATTACAACATGTTTTGTTAATACTTTTAAATTTATTTACTAATATATTTTGTTAATTTTCTTACTATTTGTTTAACACTAATGACATATATAGACATCAATTTTATAGAATGCATTATGCATATATTATTTTGATATGAAAATTTTGGGTATTATTGATTGACAAGGAATGCATGGAGTAAAAATATGGTTTTAATATTATGAATGAAATACCTGAGTTGTATTGCGAGATGAAATACGTGGAGTTAAAATTCAGTTTGAAACAAAGTTACTAATCAACATCTAAAATAAGTGTGCGAGTAACAATCAAAATCTAAATATTTACATCAACAAGATTTAACATATATTTCTTACATTTTCATAAATTTTATCTTTATTAAATTTAATCGATTACCGACACGTTTTATTTTATTTTTTATTATTTATAAATAAGTTATAATTAAAACCCCACATATTACGCGGGTCCTAATCTAGTTATATAGTAAAACATCAAACATTAGTTATAAAAAAAACATCAAACATCAAAACCATATTGAAACAATAAATATTTGAAACAACACAAATCCATTGCTAAATAAAAACAAAAAATTATAACTCTTTTAGTCTTCTCCTCGAGTTCTTTTTTTTTTCTTTTGAATAATATTATATTGATGAGGATAGTTTGATTACACTAAAAAATCAGCTTAAGTCCACAAGCAGAGGATCATAGCAAATCAAGCTAAACATGAGGAAGGATAATGGTTACAAAGATGTAATACTACCCCAGGCCTCCCTCTCAACGTCTGGAGTTTTCAGAAAATCGTTCCCTCTCTACCCACAGTTTGCCCTAAGCACCGCCGATCCAAAAAAAATTTCAGATATCCCTCTCTGGTGACCGGTGACTCCCACTGCCACCGTGAGAGGAAAGCCTCCTCCTCCCTTTCTTTCTTTGTCCCCTCTGTGACTGGTTTTTCTTTCGCACGTTGACCAGATCTAGATCTCTTCGACCGCTTTGGATGCTTCTTCTGTGGAAGCTCTGCGGTTTTGCGGTGGTGGGCTTCTCCGGTGGTGTCCGTCTGGATTTTCTTCTTCCCGTTCCTGTTTCACTTGAGGACTGCGATAGATCTGGATTTAGGTGTTTCGATGGTCTTTTCTTCCGGTTGGAGACCTTTCTTTCTGAGAGTTTTGTGGGTGTTTCTCTGTAGCTGTGGTTTACCTTGTTATGGGAAAGGTTTAGATGGTCTTCCTCCGGCGTGGTTTCAATGGACAAGTCTTTATGCGGTAGGTCTTCCTTGTGTCTCTTTCTCCATGTCTTCCCGTTGGGGTCTCAGCGGCTGTTCGCCTGCTCTCTGGTGCTCTCCGTTGGCCTAGATTTCCTTTCTCTGGTCATGTGCTTTTGCGTGGTGTAGGCTTTTCCTGTAGCTGTGAGGCGGTGGTGGTTTCTATGAGGGTTAGTAGTCGTCGTGAGTTGCTTGCTCCTCCTTGGGCTCGCCGGTGGAGGGGTTTCGAAAGGCTTTTAGTGTAGTTCTGAATTGGGGGATCAGAGTCGGTTTCTTCGGGTTCCCGGTTTTGTTCTGGGTTGAGGGTTTTCTTTGCTTCTTCAAAACCGACGGTGGAGTCTTGTGGTTGTGGTGGTGGCTCCCATTTGTCGTCCGTCTGTGTGCAGGTCTTACCTTCCGAGTGTTCTTGTAGTTGCTGTTTGAGCCAATGTTTCTTTGGCTTCGAGGATGGGCCTTGTAGTGAACCTGATCAAGACTAAGAACTAGGTCAGAAACCAAAGTGGGTGAATCAAGAAAAGATAAGTTGGGATAGCTGGAATAGGTCAAAAGAAGATGTTTGCTCACATTAAAAATCAAATGGATCGGGTATAATTGGTTTTTCTCAAAGGGATTTTAAGAGCAAGATGGGTCACTCAAGTCAAAGTAGCGGTCTAGGAAAAAAGAAGATTAAACTCGGTAAAGGATACTTAGAAAGAAGTTCTGCTCGAAGAATATTTCAAAAGGATCGAGTAAAATTTAGTTTGGATCAGAGAATATCACAAAAGGATTGAGAAAAGGAAGACTTGGGTGGATCAAAGGAAATGGATAGAGGAACGAGCAATTAAAAGTTGGGTCGAGAGAATTCTGATTTGGGTCGAGAAATTTCTAACTTGGGTCGAACAGACACAACCGAGGGCAAGGAAAACGATCGGCGGGTCAGAGTTGGACAAGTCATAAGGGATTGTTGACTTAGTTGAGATTTTCTATCATGGATCAATATGGTACGACCCAGGGGTCGAGAGGATCTATTTTTGGTCGAGACAGTACGACCTAAACAGTCAGGATAATCCGAGTCAAGGATCGGGAAAAATGATGGGTCGAGGAAATTTCAAGTTGGGTCAAGTGTTTATGAACGTGGTATTGTCATTACGATCCAGTGGTCGAGAATGGGTGAATGGATGGGTTAAGATCAGTTTGGAATCATGGGTTAAACAAGTGGCAGTCTGCAATTGGTCGAATGCTAAAATGAGACACGTGTCAGCACCAGAAGCCACCAATGACACTTGTTTTCTCACCAATGACATTTGGCATCAATTTTTGACAAATGGTTGTTATGTTCCCGCTGATTTTTGCCTATATAACCCAGCCCCTTTCCCTTAGATATATCATTCTGAAAAGCTTAGTAAAACTCTGCCAAAATCGCTAGAGAAGTGATAAGTTCGGGAGTTAGCTGTTCATGGGTGTTAGCGCTGCCGTAAAGGAGCTTACGTAAATCAGAATGGTCATGGATGTTGGTAAGCATTAGATTCAAGTAGATCTCACTCCTAGTCTTTATTAAACTGATGTTAAACTAGATTTATTTATAGCTTCAGGTGCGAGTGGCGATTAGGAGCCGATCGTGGTGTGACCGAGCCTAAGTCTTGTCAAAACCAAAAGAGTGAGTTTTGAAGCATGTGAAGTAGCATATGATTTTACTTGATGCATGCTAGGACATAGTTTTATTTACGAAAATTGGCATGCAAGTGTTTGTTTACTTAGAGAATGTACGGTTGAGTAAGTATGTTGGATGCGCTTCTTCACTTCGGTGAATGAACGGATTGATTGATGCATGTATCCGGGTAAAGGGTTAATTGATGAATAGATAATGCATGCGATAAACATTCGGGTAAATAGGGGGAAATTTATCTAAAGATTAAGTACATGTCTCGTGTAACCGGATTTGGATAGTGTGTCATGCATGATAAATTGTTTGTTGATGGTGTGAGTTTAGGGTGATGTGTGGTGATGAGTAGATCACACGTGAATCATTATGTTTGAGCGCCTAGATATCTTAAATGGAACTAGGGTAAAACGGATTTGATTCTCTGGAATTCTCATGCATGGGTGATGATTTATGGTTATATTAATCTTGTGTGAGGTTCTTGGTAAATTAGTTAAATTTACTAAGTCTAAACTTGATTGTGAATGCGTGTTGATTGCATGATGAATTGCATGCGTAATGTTGTGTGGTACGAATATGCATGATTGAATTGTTGATGTGGAAATGTGAAATAATTTGTATAGGATCATGACTATTGTTGGTACAGCATAGTCTCGGATGTGATAGTCTCGGATGTGATTAATACTTATTATGTGTGGATGTGTGAAATATCTCGTATAGGATCACGACTAGTGCTTGAAGAGCATAGTCTTAGATATGATTAATACCTGGTATGTGTTGTGGTGAGAAAGTTATTTGCATGTTATCATTAGATGCATGCATATAAATAACTTAGTGAATGTGAGGCGGTAGACGTTCTCGGGGGAAAGTCGCGGTTAACGGTTGGGAGGCTTTGAGATAACATGCAAACCATAGACGTGACTCTGGGTCGCTCCCAGAGAACCATGGAATATGCATGACGATGCATCGAGGGTTCAAGAGAAACCAGAATTTGGTGCGTGGACCTGTGTGGTCGGTTATTCCATGTAAGGGGTACCGAGAACGGCGACGTACCGCAAAACCTTATTGAAAGTGGAGCGAAATGAATTGCATATAGACTTGGTAGTTTATCTCTTCTTTTCATTTTTCTTATATAATATAATAAGGATTGCCAACAAAGCCTTTTGGGTCCAGGGCTTCTTTGTTTCAGAAAAGAGTTTCCAGCACGCAAGGGAAATAGAATGCCCAAGGAAGATTAGCATCGGTAGAAGAGAACCTTCGTTTCATTTTAACAAAAGGCACCTCAAGCATGATGTGAGCAGGTAGCTAGGAGGAACCCGTATTCCTTTAATTCCATGGGATGTGTTTAAGCATTAAGTGAGCTGCTGTCTGATTGATTACTTTTTGTGGAATATCTTGTCTTTGATTGTTTGTGCTTGATTGATTGAATTGTGTGTTGATTGTTATTTTGGGGTTTTGGGGCTGGGATATGACTAACACATGTGTAGAGGGTCCCGAGCTCATTAAGTAATCTTAGATTACTTATGATTCTACTTGTTTTGCAGGTAACTCTTAGTCAGGGAGACCATAGTGGGATCATCAGACGTTAGGCGGCTGGCGTAGTTTCCTGTTGCGAATGTAAAGATATTAATTTTTTATGTAGAATCTTTCACTCGGAGCTCCAATGTATATGGTTTTGGGTAATGATTTGATAATGTACTATACTTAGTATAAATGAAATGTTTTAATCAAAACCTACGAGTGTTAAATGATATTAGTTTTGTCCGGGAACACCAACCGTCTAACTTGATTCGGGTTGGCAAGCCTCGAGTCTTGTTAGATGGGAACAGTATCCAAGGTAGTTGGACTTGAGTCATTAGATTTGTTCTAAGGACTTAGGACCGACCGTTCGCGGATGCTGGGTTGTGATATCTTCGGTTGGTTGGCTTTGGCCACTGATTGGGGGTGTTACGGGCCTCGTGTTGGTTCTTGGTGTCTGTGACAATATTCTCAAGATTTGTTCCTTGCATTTGGTATGCGGCTGGCCTATCCTATCCCTGTGGTTTATCGGTTGCTATCGTCATCGTGGACTGGTCTAGTTTCCTCCCTCGTTTGGTCTTGAGGTTGTTTGTTTCGTCGCTTTTTCTTTTCTGTTTCGGGTCGGCACCAGTTTGTTTCTGGGTCTGGGCGTATTAGTCTTCTCTTGCAGGGCTCTACCACGATGATGGTCTATTGGTTGCTATTCGGATCCGTTTCTGGCACTGCTTTCGTTTGCGGATGTGATTCCAGCCGGTTTAATTGGTGTTGTGCTCCATGTCTCTACATTTTCAGGTCATTTCGAAACCTGCTATTCCCTTTGGGCTTCTTCCTAGGTGTTGATAAACAGTAAGTCTCTACTCCACTGTCTTTGGAAGCTTCATGAGTACTTGTTTGTATTTCATGCTTGCCAAAGTATGAAGTCCTGGTCTATTTGAATCGAGAGGTATAATTTATTCGCAATTGGAGACTTCCATCGGTTTCTCTTCTTGGGCCTTGGGTTGGTAATTAGTTCTGTTGGTTAAGGTAATGTGCTTTGCTTCAGAATTTTTGGTGCTAATTACCCTTTTGTATCTTGTATCTTTGGTTTGGTTACCTATCAATAATATTCCGATCAGTGTTAAAAAAAAAAGATGTAATATACCTTGGGCAACAAAAAGCTCATGTAGCCAGCTAGGATAGCTATAAGTTACATATGATTGACGACGATCCTCTTCCTGTAATTAAAATTGATAATGTCATTGAGAATAAGGAAAACTGAGAGGGGAACAAAAATCGAGGAGAGTAAAATCTGCTTTTCTAGCTTGCTTACTTCCATTCGTAGAGAGCAAACTTCTACAGTTACCTGTGGAATAGAAGAGATGGTTTGTTAGATAAATTTCCCTGAACATTAATTGGTATCTCTTCTTTGACAGAATGAGAAGCAACAAAGTTACTTATATAGCAGTCCTACCTGTGCTAATATAAGTGAAGACTAGAGGCTCCAAGCAACGATACAATTTAGATAGACAAGAGAGGGTCTTCTCCAGAGGTGGGTACCAAGTCTTAAATACATCAGCATTTTCACCATCCTGCACCACAGTATATAAGTATACACCTAAAGATTACCAAACCATAGGAATAATTTGAGAATTTCATTCTACCACGAGATTAGTTTCAGATGCTGTATTAGGAGATCCTCCAGCTTTGCAGAGTAATCCAGATCTTCATCAGACGGAATATAATTTGCAATCTGCAGAAGTAAGAAGGGGATTTGAACAGACCAACTCAAGGAAAGCAAAGCACAGTAACACAGCCGAAACTAGCAAATTTCTCCATTTAACATTCGTTCAGTATCACAGTTAGAACATAAATTTTAGGTGACTCGTCTTAGTGGTGACAGACGCAGATGAGAAGACCAGACATATGGAAGTTATTAAACAAAGAAAGTATGGGTCACCTATTAGACAAAGAAGTATGGGTCTTCCATTAGACAAAGAAGTATGGGCACCAAAAGCTCATTTATATGTATCCTCTATATATGCAAAACCTTTGTAATTGGATTGAGAACTAAGGCTGCCGTAAGAGCAGCCTCTCTTTCTCCTCTATATGAAGCATTAATCGAATCCCTTTTGTTCTTGAAGACAACATCAATTTCTTCCTTTTCTCTTTTGTTCTTAGATTTGAATAAAGCTCTATGAGCTACTTCTTTTATCATTTTCGTTTTCATATCAATAAGCTCATTTGAGATTGAATCTCTCTTGGTTTGGAATTGTTTACAGAAGTAAAGGCCAGGGAGTGAGACAGTAAAGAGCTTGTAGGAAAACTATCCAGATATCTTCTGGTTAGGTAATTACGGCACCTCATCTCGAATATATGTTCTGGCACGGCAAGTCAATCTCTCGTTAACATGGCCAACAATTCTTTCTAATGTAGGCCGCAGTCCGGCCAGCGTTTCACTCTGTCTAGCGGTCTGCTCCCCCAAGACTTCAACTTTAAGGATATGAATGAGCTCACATAGAACGTCAATATTTGCTTCGTGAATCAGTTTAGGATGTAAAAAGTCATACAAGCACGTCTACCTGTTCAGGAATCAAGCAAAGACAATAAATTGGAAGCATCATATAAGATATAACAAACAAAAACGATCTGGAAGATCCTAGCCATAAAAGTTCATATTCGCTCCAAAATCAAAACATGATCGCTTATGCTTACACAAATTTCTGAATCCTAGGCTTTTAAGAAGTCATAATCAGATCCAAAGAAAGTTGACTACAGTGTAGCGGATCCACCAACTATAACAACATCCCATCTCTAAATAAAGAGACTAGTATTAAACAAATAAAGGTAATATGACAGCAAAAGTAGGTTCCTAATTCACATTTAACAATAATGATGGGATGAACTCCCTGCTGTGTATTATTTGATGAACGCTTACGGTGGTGTAAAGAAAACAAAAAAGAGGAATAAATTTGTAACCTCTAAATTATTAAGTATTCAAGTATATAAATTAAATGCTTCAGGCTCAACAAATTTCATTTTTTAGTAGCTGTCTATATCTCAGTAGAAAAGGCACCCAAAATCATTCAGGGCTAAACCGAACAGAAACAAAAATGGTGAACATGCACGGGCATATGAAAATTTAAAAAGGATCCACTAAATGCTTAGGTCTATCTACCGAGTCCTTTAGCAAGGAAGATATCATTTCTACTTTTGTGTTTTCAGCCAACCAATCACATGCTTACACATGTCCAAGAGGCTAAAGAAGCGACTTGCTTCTCACGTGACAACAAGTCACTTACTCTTTGACTTTTCTTTGGCTTTAAGGTTGATCTCATAGCCATAATTCCACAGATCTCCACCTTGGTTTGAGATCACTTCTTGATGGCTTCATTCAATCATGAACCTGTGATAACACTCATCACAAAACAGCATCAACAAATTCAAACTCCATTGAACTTGTTATCCAACAGATCCCCATTCACTTTGCCTCGTAGAACTCAACTTCTCGATCCCTTCAACCTCATTGTCTTCTTCATGGCCTCTATTATAACCTCTTTGCAATTCCAATCTCCAAAATAGCCTTTAAGGTTTTTACTCCTGCAGTGAGTCCAAAATTTCAACCTATTCCTTTCGATGAAATGCAAAAAACATAACCAGCACTTCTAGCCTCGAAGCAGCCATGGTTATTCCAGTAATCCAGTGGTAGATACCCCTGAGACTCATCCTACAAAACAGTCTCAAATAATCAACACTATGATTTACTTTGAGATTGACTCCACAACCTGTCACAAAACAGATTTTTAACTTGAACAAATCCATGTTCTCTTCCTGTTAAAACAGAACTTTCACCAGAGATAATTCCAACACTTTTGCATCACATCTCCCACAGATTATGAACCAATCCTCTTCACCATGGATTGAACCTCTCATCGCCTTCATAGTCTTAATCCCTTCTTAGCAGCCTCAATGCATTTCACAATATGTTGGACATGTTTCAGACTTTGATAAGTCTTCTTATGCCATCAACGACTCTTCCGTCTCTTCTTCAGTGATGAAACCAGCAATAAACACAGCCTTGTGTTAGCCTTATATGCATTGAACTTATCTTGTTCTCTTTAAATCTCGAAACCAATCACACACAGTCTTCTTCCATGGCTTTTGTTAAACACCATGAACCTGATTCAGTGATTGTAACTATCCATTCGAACTTCTGCAAACTTGATTCTCTTGTTGACTTTTGATTCTCCCCTTGTTCACTAAACTTGGAATCAAACCTTTCTTGAATCTTATACAGAAAAACCAGAATCATATGTGCTTCATTCTTGAAACACTCCTTGATTCAAACCTGTAACACAATCTCAACTAACATCCAGTTAGTAAACAATGCATTAATCAACTTAGATTGTACTTACAACCATTTGTTTAACCACTTCAACCTTGAACCAATTTGTACCGCCATTGAAACTAACATGACACGCCTCATAAACCTCTTTTGTTATGAAGACTTTCGACACAAATTCCTTGTCCAATTCTCTGGAAAACAAATGCTTGTTACAGCTAAGAATCACTGCTCGTAACCTTTAATCTTGTCTCCTTTTCAGCAAAACGCTAAGATGTTCTTGAGACACTCATTTACAGCTTCTTCCACATCAAATCTTGAGCATTAGATGTGCTTCTCTAGCTGTAGAACAATCATGCAACACATTCACTAGTGTGCAGTCTTTACCAAAAATGGGTACTTGCATCATTTTTAATTTCAGACTGAGCAACTCTTCTTTTCTCTTTTATCAGCTCTTCCTTTTCATGCTTCAACTTCTGATGACCCATCACTTGGCTTTCTTTCAAGTGATTGGGCCTCTGAGAAGGTCTTTCAATCCTTTTATGATGCACTTGCCACAATCAGAATGTTCATGATTGTTGTCTTCCAAATGCAGTTTGGAACTCCTGCAATTTCTGTCTTTTTCTTGGACTTGCTTATAACAACTTGTAGATGAACTTGTTATATGTTGGTTTCCCAACAATTTCAACTTTCTTTTGAAGTAACAGACCGTGAGACATCTTTGCATTCCTGCACTTGTCTCTCTTGTAGCTCCTACTTTGAAAAATCAGAACTTCCAACCTGCAATTATCAGAACTTGCAACCTGCAGTTTTCAGAACTTGCAACTTCCTTCTGAATCACTTCTGGACTTCTCATCTCAAGCTACACTTAATATTCTTCATTTTCTGCAACTCATCTATTAATGTCTGAACCAGCACCAAGCTTCTTTCCAAAACCTGAGAAACCTCTCTTTTATGACTTTCTCATTCTGAAATCTGGTTTTGCTTTAGATATGCAGACATTCACTTGTTATTGACTTCCCATTCTTCTTTAACACACTGAAATACCCTGAATCTTTACAACCAGTGACATGGTCCTTTGTAACTCTCCTTGAGTAAGCTTGCAAACAACTCTCCTCAGACCATTAAGAAACTGAAAATACTCTGAGAAAACTTTTGAAGTAATCATTGCTCCACCTGAAGCCAAAAACATCCAATGATGTGCACTACAACACTAGTAGAGACGACTCCACCTGAAACAAGACCCTTTCAACTCTAACTTCACTTCTTGCATTACCCACTGAGTTAACACACTACAACCTATGTTCTCACCATTATGCAGCCAATCCAAACTCATGTGTGTATTAGAAGAACCACCAAGAACTCTTTTTCTACTTCGAAACTCCCAGTTTGGTCGTGATCCACCAAACTCATTATACGTTGACTGTTTCAGTCACACTGATCATTGATAAGCTTTGACCTTGTTATGGAATTATCTCGCTTGACTCCTTTACTGACCATCCTAACTTAGATTCATCAGTCTTTACTTCATTTGCAATCCTTTCTTGTACTTTATCATTCTTCTTTTCAAAAAATTATCAAACCTGTTTGTTGACATTTCTGAAACTTCCAGTAACAAGAGACTAAGCAATGTCCTGAGATTTGCCAATTGCAATAGCTTCTCCAATTGCAATGTCCCCATAGCTTCTCCATAAGCAGCTTATCCATATCTCTTAGATTCAAGTCCTTTGAATCATAAGAGCCAGAAACCATCTTCTCAAACTTGGCTTTTGCACACTGATTTCAATATCAGTTTTAGCAAGAACCTGTCATCCCTTTCTGTCAATCTTAGACACGTTTTCTTGTGTGTCGCATCAACTCTAACTTAAGCATACTCTCAGCTACTCTTAAAACCTTCACGCATGCTTCATGTTCTTGTCACTACATGAGCCATCTTGGTTTTTTTCAAAATTGTTTCAGCTGATTCCTTCTTGACTTAATGACCTTCTTGCTCTCCTTTAATGAACATTTGACTTGTTCATTTTTCTCTGCAATCTGACCTTCTTACTCTCTGGTTAAACAAGTCTTTTCACTACAAGAAAAAGGAGTTATTGTGACTAAATTTTGATACGAAAATTATTCGTCACAAATCTGTGACATTTTTGACATTAAATCGTGACAAAATTTTATGTCACAAACTAGTAGCGGTTTCGTCACAATATTGTCACGATCTAAGTCATAGCCGATTTTTGTTACAATTAGTGACAAAATTGTGACGATTATAACACTCGTAACAATTGTGACAGTATCGTGACTAAATATATCGTCACAGCTTGATTACGAATTTGTGATGGAATGACAAGTCTCCATCTGTGATGATACAATGACTAAACATAAGTCACTAATTGATACGATTTAATTACAAGAAAAATAGTTGTAAATTGTCATTGAAAAGTGTAACAAATTCGTCGTAATTCTAAAATGATTATCAATATTTTATTAAATCATAATTTTGTTGTAGTAAATAACATTAATCAAAAAGTTAAAGGTAAAAACTAAATTAAGGAAATAAAATATATATTAATTAATGTAAATAATGAAAAGGATATAATTTCATTTAAAATGAAAAACATAAAGAAAAGAAAAAAGTAAGAATAAATAAAATCAAAAAGAAAAACTACAGTAAATTCAGAAAATATGTTAAAAACGAATTAAACTCCCAAACACTAATGTTAAATATAAAATTACTATCTTTAACTTAAACATAATACCATTAATTTTTAATCAGATTACAAAAACAAATTAAATGTTAATTTAAGAATTTTGTACTAATAATTTAGATCTAAAAAAATATTATAAAAATATTATTTAAAAAAAATATTCGATTACTAATGATTTGTTATGTTTATATGTGTATATTCTTTCATTTTTTATATTTTATTTTCGTTTTCATTAATGTTTCAAAGTTTTGTAAAAATTTAATTATTTAAATTTTATTATATATAAAAAATATTAATATAAATGAATTATTTTTTAATTTCTCAATTAACAATAGAAAATACAATAAATTATTATTTCATACAAATATCATAAACCACAATTTTTTTTTATTAAAAATACAAAATAAAAAGGAGAAGTCAATAGTCTTCAGTTTAGGGTTTAGGATATCACAGTATATACATAATTTTTGATATATGATTTTGGCTTTTTATGGATAAATGAGTGTTTATTTAGGATTTAGGGTTTAGGGTATCACAATACTTTAATAACTTTTGATATAGAATTTTGGTTTTTTAAGATAAATGAGTGTTTGATTTAGAGTTTCACGCTAAAAATATATTTTTCTCTTTCTTAATTAACAACAAAAATACAATAAATTATTGTTTCAAAGAACATATAATAGAAAAGACAAAATTAATACAAAAATACAAACTAAGAAGGAAAACTTATTGAATCTTTGATTTAGTATTTAGGGTATTACAATACATACAAAACTTTTGATATAAGATTTTGACATTCTAGGGATTTATAAATGTTTGATTTTGGATTTAATGTTTCACAACTACACAATTTTGTTTCTCAATATTTTATATATAATAGAAATGATAGGATTAAACCTTGAGAAAACAATAAAAACAAATTTTGGTAGCAAATTCGACAATAAAACTATTTCATAATTTTTATTTCTCAATTAACAATAAAAATACAATAAATTATTATTCCATCCTAAGAACATAAAATATAAAAAAATTATTAAAAATACAAAATAAAAATGAGAAGTCATGGGTCTTTGATTTATGGTTTAGGGTATCACATTACATACATCATTTTTGATATAGAGTTTTGGCTTTTTGATTAGTATTTGATTTAGGATTTAAGGTTTAGGGTTTAGGGTTTCACGGTACATACATAACTTTTGATATCATATTTTGGTTTTTATGGAGAAATGAATGTTTGATTTAGAGATTAGAATTTAGAGTTTCACAATACATTCATAATCTTTGATATATAGTTTTGGTTTTTACAGATAAATGAATGTTTGATTTAGGGTTTAGGATTGCGCAATAAATACATAACTTTTGATGTAGTGTTTGGCTTCTATGGATAAATGAGTGTTTAATTTATGATTTAAAATCTCGCAATACATACATAACTTTTGATATAAGATTTAGTTTTTTATGAATAAATAAATGTTTAATTTAGAATCTAGGTTTCATAATTAAATAATTTTGTTTTAATTTTTCAGATAACAATAAAAATATAATAAATTATTGTTTCATATTAAAAACATAAATTATAAAAATATAATAAAAAATACAAAAAAAAAATTATAAGTCTTTGATTAAAGATTTATAGTATAATTAAATTATTAATGTCTCTGATTAAGGGTTTCATCGAATCTCTGTTTCAATTAAACTTTGATGACATTTTTCCATTAACCAAAACACATAAACAAATCAATCTAAACCTTCCATTCCTCCATGTCATCGGTCCTACACATCTAAATCCAACGATTAAGTTTGGGCTTGATTTCTCCACGTCATCGATCCTCAACCTCCACGAAAATCTTTCATTCAACCTCTCAATCTCTGTTCTCGATTCATACACAATCTTTGGTCCCCCACTCTCTCAACCTAACCACGGCGGCTGCACCACCCCACATCCTCCATCTCCGAGATACTCTGCCAACAATATAAACTCATACGGAGACGAATCTGTCAGGATTTGGGTTTCTAGGAGGAAGAAATAAGACGAAGAGCAAGAGGAAGCTGCATTGTTCTGGAATCTACCTAAGAAATCTTCGGTGCGACCCATATCCATTTTCGCTTCAAGCTCAGAATTGCCGGAAAATGTTCAGAATTTTCGAAAATGGCTCAGAGACGGAGGAGTCGTCTCTGGTAAGTCTGTTACAGAGCCTACGGTGGTATCGGAAGGTCTGGGACTTGTAGCCCAGCGCAATATCAGAAGAAACGAGGTCGTATTGGAGATTCCCAAGCGATTTTGGATAAACCCAGAGACAGTGACGACTTCTAAAATCGGATCTTTGTGCAGCGGATTAAAGTCGTGGGTTTCGGTTGCCCTGTTCTTAATCAAAGATAAGTATGGAGAATATTCTTCATGGAGAGTTTATCTTGATGTTCTTCATGAATCTACTTATTCTACCATCTTCTCGTGAGTTTTTGTACTTTTCTGAGCAATGTGTCACGGCCCATTTTTTTTAGTCCAAATGATGTAAGCCCATAATTCTAGGGTTGGTGGAGTTGGGTGAAAATGGGTTGGTGGAGTTGGTGGAAATGGGTTGGTGAAGTTGGTGGAAATGGGTTGGTGGAGTTAGTGGTGAGAGTTGGTGAGAGTTAATCTCCACCGTTAGATTGAGTTAATCTCCATCGTCCGTTTTGGAGGTGTACTTGTATAAAAGGGGGTGAGATCCTCATTTGTAAATCATCCAACAATTTATAAAACACAAACACTTCTCTAAACATTTCTCTCTCTAGAATTCGTGGGTTTATCTCTCTAAGGATCAAAGTCTGAGTTTGAGTAAGGCTGACTTAGCAACCACGAGGGGCGGAAATGTGCTAAGGCCCCACGTATCGATTCGGGAGGAATCAGTCCGTGACAAGTGGTATCAGAGCGAAGTTCGACCGGGTCTAGAGAGAAATCTATCCGAGAGAATGGCTAAGGGAAGCAAAGATGTGAGCGCTTCGTCCGACGCCCATGACGAACGTGGAAGAGAAACCACGTCCGGCCAAGCGGGAAGCAAACGGGAAAAGAGCATTTCCCGTGATGCTTTGGGGGTGGTCGTGGGCGAAATGACAGATAAGCTTGAAAGAATCGAGCACACCGTCACCGAATTGGAGAATCATGTGTTTGGTGGGCTGGAAGAAGTCAAGCAGAACGCAGCCGATCTAGACACTCGGTTCGTTCGATTGGAGAAACTAGTGACCGAATCCATCCGGGCCTTGCAAGACAACATCGAGGGGATGAAAGCAAGGTTTGTCGCGGTGGAGGAGGATATGGCGCTATGCAAATGGGCAAGCGCAAATGGAGGAACCGTTGCTGCGGTAGTAGGCGGTCGGGTTGATTTTCCGAGACCGTCGCGGTTCAACGGGGTAAGGGATGCTAAGGAAGTTGAGAATTTCCTTTGGCAGATGGAGCAATACTTCGACAATCTCAATCTTGGGGATGAGACTGCGAAGATTAAAGCCGCGACGTCATACTTGACGGACACGGCGATGCTGTGGTGGCGGAAAAAACATGCAGACATCGAGCAGGGAACTTGCCGGATCGAGACTTGGGAGGAGTTCAAGAAGGAACTTAAATGGCAGTTCTACCCAGAGAATGTTGTGTATGAAGCCCGCAAGAAGTTAAGGGAACTTCGACAAAAAGGTACAATTTGCGACTATGTTAAAGAGTTTACCACTCTTATGCTGCAAATTCCTAACATGTCCGATGAGGATCTCGTCTTCTACTTCACCGACGGGCTGCAAAACTGGGCAAAGCAAGAGCTGCAGCGAAGGGGAGTTCAGTCCGTCGATGAAGCTATTGCGGTGGCTGAGTTGTTGACTGACTTTCGTACCCAAGGTCCCTCCGAGTCCTTCAAGAGAAAGGAGAAGGTCGTGACCAAAGGCGGGGGAGAAAGACGAGATAGTGGCCGTCCATCCAACTCAAGGCGTTATGAGAAGGGATCAGGACGAGAGGAGTTTGAGGCAAAGAAGAAGACGTTTGTCCCAAAAGGTGGGTGCTTTGTGTGCAAGGGGCCACACCCAATGAGGGAATGTCCGAAGATGGGGTCGTTGTCCGCGATAATGGAGAATCACGAAGGTAAGACCCAAGAGGTGGAGCCGGGCAAGATGGGGTCGTTACAACTCCTTAACGCTCTTAAGGCCGGTCCATCATCTAAACCAATGAGCAAGGGGCTCATGTACGTGGAGGCTCGGGTTAACGGGAAGTCAACCCGAGTTATGGTGGACACGGGGGGCCACTCATAACTTCATGGCTGAAGATGAAGCCGTAAGACTTGGGATAAAGTGGACCAAGAGGGAAGGTTGGATGAAGACGGTGAACGCAAAGGCCCAACCAGTCAATGGGATAGCGCGAGGGATTGAGATGCGACTAGGCAGTTGGAGCGGACCAGTAAACTTCTCGGTTATACCCATGGACGATTTCAAAGTGGTGTTAGGTATGGATTTCATGAGCCAAGTCATGGCAATCCCTCTGCCCGCACTAAGTTCAGTGTGCATCCTCGAGAAAGGATTGCAGTGCATGATTCCAACCATAGAGGAGAAGTCCGAGGGGATAAGGCAACTCTCGACAATGCAGTTCACTAAAGGGGTGAAGAAGGGTGAACCGACGTTTCTGGCCGTGATGAAGGTGGAAGATGAGTTTGGGAGAGCTGAGCCAATTCCACCGGCTATTGAAACAGTCCTTTAGGAGAACAAGGACGTGATGCCCGCAAAGTTACCAGAAAAGTTACCCCCAAGGAGGGAAGTGGATCATCGGATCGAGTTGGAACTAGGAGCCAAACCGCCAGCAATGGCGCCTTACCGAATGGCTCCATCCGAGCTGGAGGAGTTACGGAAATAACTCGATGAACTCTTATCCACGGGGAAACTAAGGCCATCCAAAGCACCTTATGGCGCACCGGTATTGTTCCAGAAGAAGCACGATGGGTCATTGCGAATGTGCGTGGACTACCGGGCACTTAATAAGGTAACGATCAAAAACCGCTACCCTATTCCTTTGATCGCGGATCTTTTTGATCGGCTTGGAGGAGCAAAGGTGTACACAAAGATGGACTTGCAAAAGGGATATTATCAAGTCCGGATCGCAGAGGGAGATGAGCCAAAGACAGCGTGCATTACGCGGTATGGGTCGTTTGAATGGCTGGTTATGCCATTCGGCCTCACAAACGCCCCAGCCACATTTTGTACCCTTATGAACCAGATCTTTCAGCCATATTTGGATCGGTTCGTGGTGGCTTACTTAGACGATATCGTCGTCTATAGCAACTCGATGGAGGAACATGTGGAGCACTTGCGGATAGTTTTCCGAGTTCTCCGGGAAAACGAGTTGTTTGTAAAGAAAGAAAAGTGCACCTTTGCCACCGAAGAAGTCCAATTCTTGGGCCACATCATTGGGCACGGGAAGCTCAAGATGGATGACGCCAAGGTGAAGGCGATTATGGAGTGGGAGGCTCCGACTAAGGTAACAGAGTTACGCTCTTGGTGAACTATTATCGACGGTTCATCGAGGGATATTCAAAAAATGCAGCATCGCTAACGGACCTTCTCAAGAAGGGGAAGCCATGGGATTGGTCCGAGCATTGCCGGAAGGCCTTTGAGAAGCTGAAAATCGCGGTGAGTCAAGAACCTGTCCTTGTCTTACCAAATTTCAGTTTGCCATTCGAGATACACACCGATGCATCCGACTTTGCTATTGGAGGAGTCTTGATGCAAGAGGGGCATCCGATCGCGTTCGAGAGCCGCAAGCTCAATGATACCGAGAGAATGTTGACGGTGCACGGTGCAAGAGAAAGAAATGATAGCCGTGGTCCATTGCTTGCGGGTATGGAGACACTATCTTCTGGGATCACACTTCACGATCAAGACGGATAACATGGCGACAAGCTACTTCCAAACCCAGAAGAAGTTGTCCCCGAAACAAGCGCGATGGCAAGACTTCCTAGCCGAGTTCGATTACACATTGGAGTATAAGCCGGGGAAGGCGAATGTTGTAGCCGATGCGCTAAGCCGGAAGGCGGAGCTAGCATCCATGAGCCAAGTCGAGGGGAACATTTTGGCTCGGATTCGAGAAGGGCTCGAGCGCGACCCTGTTGCTAAGGAGTTGATGAAGTTAGCAGAAGAGGGTAAGGCACATCGATTTTGGGTCGACAATGGCCTGCTTTATTCAAAGGGTCGACGACTCTATGTTCCGAAGTGGGAGAGTCTCCGCCGAGACATCATAAGAGAATGCCACGATACTCGGTGGGCAGGCCATCCAGGACAGAAGAGGACGTTGGTCCTAGTTGAAGCGGGGTATTTTTGGCCACGGATGCGGGATACCGTAGAGCTTTATGTAAAGACTTGTCTTGTGTGCCAACAAGATAAGACGGAGAACAAGCAGTCTGCGGGTTTATTGGAGCCATTACCTATACCCGAGCGACCATGGGACTCGGTCTCGCTAGATTTTATCAGCGCGCTACCAAAGTCAGAAGGGTTTGGATCCATCATGGTGATTGTGGATCGATTCTCTAAGTATGGGACGTTTGTGGCTTGCGATCGGGACTGTACCGCGGAGGAGGTAGCGCGGGCGTTCTTCAAGAACGTGGTGAAGCTTTGGGGATTACCTCGGAACATCGTGAGTGATCGGGATCCTCGCTTCACTGGGCGATTGTGGACGGAGTTATTTAAGATGTTTGGGACGGACCTGAGTTTCTCAACGAGCTTTCACCCGCAAACAGATGGGCAGACGGAAAGGGTGAATGCCTTGCTTGAGTGTTACCTCCGACACTTCGTAGGTGCAAACCAAAGAGATTGGGCTAAGTTAATGGATATTGCCCAGTTCTCATACAATTTGCAACGAAGCGAATCGACGGGACGGAGTCCGTTCAAACTCGCAACGGGGCAGCAACCTTTGACCCCGCACACGTTGGCTACACCTGCGACAGAGGGAAGAAGTCCAGGGGCGTTCATAATGGCCAAGCAATGGGAGGAACACGCCGACTTTGCCCGGGTGTGTTTGGAGAAGTCCCGGAAGCGAATGAAAAAGTGGGCGGATGCGAAGAGACGGTCTTCCGAATACTCGGTGGGTGACTTAGTCTTTGTGAAGTTTCTTCCCCAACAATTCAAAGCATTTCGGAGTCCGCACAAAGGCTTAATCCGAAGATATGAAGGACCGTTTGAGATTGTGGCGAAGGTGGGAAAGGTGTCCTACCGATTGGACTTACCGGACACTCTTAAGATTCATCCGGTCTTCCATGTGAGCATGCTTAAGCCATACCATGGCGACGCAGAGGATCAAGATCGAGGCGTTTCCACCCGGGCACCACCTATCATGACCAAGTCCTGTGATAAGGAGATCGAAGAGGTGCTAGCATCTAAGAAAGTGCGGAAACGAGGCGTTCCACGTCAAAATCACTTTCTCATCAAATGGAAGGGGCAGCCAGAGGCAGAGGCAACGTGGGAACCGGAACAAGACTTGTGGCAATTCCGGGAAGACCTCAAGGCGTATACGGCGACGAGGACGTCACCGAATTAGGTGGGGGAGGATGTCACGGCCCATTTTTTTTAGCCCAAATGATGTAAGCCCATAATTCTAGGGTTGGTGGAGTTGGGTGGAAATGGGTTGGTGGAGTTGGTGGAAATGGGTTGGTGAAGTTGGTGGAAATGGGTTGGTGGAGTTAGTGGTGAGAGTTGGTGAGAGTTAATCTCCACCGTTAGATTGAGTTAATCTCCACCGTCCGTTTTGGAGGTGTACTTGTATAAAAGGGGGTGAGATCCTCATTTGTAAATCATCCAACAATTTATAAAACACAAACACTTCTCTAAACATTTCTCTCTCTAGAATTCGTGGGTTTATCTCTCTAAGGGTCAAAGTCTGAGTTTGAGTAAGGCTGACTTAGCAACCGCGAGGGGCGGAAAGGTGCTAAGGCCGCACGTATCGATTCGGGAGGAATCAGTCCGTGACAAATGGCTCTCTCACTTCTTCGCTCAGATTTTTACTTTATTGCTTTGTTTTTAGTTCTGGTTCACGGGTCAAATGGAGGGCAAGAGAGAGACTGAGATAACTCATCAGTTTTTGCAGCTCAAGAGAGAGAGATCGAGATCTATTCGACAGAGAAGAGAGCTCGCCGAAGATGGATCTTCGTCATAACTTTCTCACAAGTTCTACCATGGTCGTGTCTGGAACGTTACCAAACGCGCTGTTGGTGTCGAAGTCACCAAACAGGTCTGATTAAGTCTCCTCTCATAATCCTTTATCGATTTTCTGAGAGAAAGATAAAGCTTAGTGTTGAATTACAATTGGAGCTCATTGTGTTATTTGGATTGTTGATCTGTTGATATTATGATGAAATGTGCGAATGAGTATTAGTTCGTAGAATGTGAATCTCCTCTTTTGTTACAATTAGGTTCAGGTTTTGAGTTTTACCTCAAAAGATTCGATCTTTCATAGGCCTTCTGTTGTTTTTTGCTGGTGTTAATTTTCTACTATGCAGCCTCCACTTTACCTCCCTCTGGTTTCTATTGATTAAACACTTCGATTCCTGGTTCTATAACCGCTAGTGTGTTTGGTTTCATGACTTTGGAAATGCTGTAGTTTTGCATTCGAATTCTCATCTTGTTTCTCTATAATTCTTTTTGCAAATGCCTCTTTTTGGTAACATGGCTGACATATGTTACTGGGTGGTTCAGATTGTCAATATGATCATAAGGAAAAGGATCCATGTGTGTGTGGAGCATGTGCATCAGTCAAGGTATGCAGAGGAGTTCTAGTTGAGGTAGAAGTTGACGTCAATTATTTTTCCTTCTCCTACAGCATCCATAGGCTCATCTAACAAGAAATGCATTGTCAAGATTTTGAAGCCTGTGAGGAAGAAGAAAATTAGTTTATCCAACTACTTGATAATTTTGGCAATAGGATTTAATTTATCAAGATTCTTTCATAAATCATGTGATTAGACTTTTATAAATTAGTTGATTAGAAAATTCAAATTTTTATACTTTTTGTTAACATTTAAAAGTGTTATAATAATAAAATAATTTATTATATATTATAAATATTAATATATAAAACAATTAATAACAAATTTGAGATGATAAATTAGTAGTTAATTAAGACGGATTTGATACGATAATTTTAGTGAAGAATCGTGACTAATTTAAAATGAAAAACTAGTAGCAAATTGAGACGGATTGAGACAATGTTTTAGTATACAATTGTGACGATTTGAGACTATAATACCGTTATAATGAATGACGGAATTGAGACGTTGTGACAGTCCCATAATATGACGCTTGTGTACATTTTTATATCGTCACTGCTTGTGACAAAATTGTTACTATATAAATTAGTCACAACGTTGCAACGTTTTTGTTACGAAAAAAAAATTTGTGACGATCGTATTGTAACCGTTTACAAATCGTCACAAATACGTCACAATGGTTTTATTGCTACGAATATTTTACTATTGTGACGAAAATATTCGTCACAATATAACCATTTTCTTGTAGTGTTTTTCTTTTCTTTCGCTTGTTTCTTGTTCTGATCAAACACTTGTTCCTCAGAGTAGACTGCCCCTTATAACTTCATCTACTGTATAAGATGGCTCGCAATCCTCCACTTTTTCCTTTAGTTGATCAAACTTTCCAAGGAGAGACAAAAGCAAAAAAATATAACGCTTTGCATTCATCAAACACAACAACTTTGTCTCTTTCCAAATATGCAACTATCCTTAGAAACACATCTATGTTCTCTTTCATAGATACTTTTTCACTCATCTTGAACTCATAAAGCTTACTTTTGAGACACAGACGACTTGATAGTATGCGACTTGACTTTGGCTCAAACATACAACTTCTCTGTTGCTTAGACATGTATAACTTGTCTACAAGATGTATCATACCTACAGCTGTCTTTTCTTCCATGATCTTTCTCAAGACATGGTCTTCAACGCTCAGTATGATAACAACTCTAACCTTTCTCTTCTTCTCTTATAAGATCTGATTTCTTTCAAGATCTTTAACTCTTTCTTCTGTAGAATCTAAAACTTCAGACCCTTTCTTTGAGCATTCTTCTTCTTTCAGTGCTTCCAGCAGATCTAAGTCCTTGAGATGGGCAATAAACTTCTTCTTCCATGAGGTATAATCTCCTTTTCCATCATACTTCTTCAGATCTGCTCTTCCCGTAGCCATAGCTTGATAAAGGTGTCACCTTTCTTCATAAAGCTCTGAACCTTTATGATAAAGCTCGAAGCTTTATGATAAAACATGGTCTTAAATTTTGTTCCAACAGGTTCACCAGACAATACAACATGGCAATACAATGAGAAGAAAGAGTTCAATTACATTTCAAACCCAATATAATCGTGGGCTATCAATTTTGAAAAAACAAATTCTAATTACATTTGTTCCTAGCTAGTCATAATGTTCAGTACTGTAAGCTATTGGCATCCACTTTAAACTGCAAGCTGGTGGAACATGGCGTATGAGAAATATGGTCCGCTTGCTTAGCGTGGGATTAAAATTGGTTACCGGCAATAGTGCATCATCAGCATCGGATTTGACTTTTAAGGCTAGAGATTTGTTCCAGGCGAGTTGCAGGTAATTCTTAATAACGAAAGATGATAGACCTATGACGAAGACAAGCCAGAGTGGTATAGACTTTTGGGCCAGCATAAGCCCAAAGCTCGCAAATAGAAACCCATCACATATGGCGACTGCTTCTTCCAGGTGATACCTGGATTCGTTGGCCAGTAGATACCAGAGAAAAAACAAAGAGCTCGCCATCATATTCGTATCCTCTTCCAGCTTCATCGAAGTACCGATCCAGTTGAACAAAAAAAAATACCCGAAAGAGGCAAAAGATCTGAGGACACAGTGGAAAACCACCTTCAATTTCCCTTCCAAACTAAAAGATCCGAGGACAGGGTGGAAAACCTCTTTCAATTTCCCTTCCAAACTAATGATATAAGGAGAAGACGGGAGGGTGAGAATCGCGGCGATGACGAAGAAAACGATACAATATCCCTTTTTTACAAAGGTTAGTGTCAAGAAGAAGGGAGACCTGGAGAAGAAATGGGCCATGAGAGTCAGTGCAATCATGAAGCAACATTGCCCGTTGATGGAAAGATACAATCTTGACAAGAGTTCCTCGGAGGCCGGCAACTTTGTATCCTCAGCACCGGATTTGACTTTCACCGGTAGAGATTTCTTCGAGGCAATTACCAAATAGTTTTTAATCGTGATACCTGATAGACCTACGACGAACACGAGCCAGTGTGGTATTTTGTTCTGGGTCAGCATAAGCCCAAAGCCTGCGAAAAGAAATCCATCGCATATGGCAATTTCCTCTTCAAAATGATACCTTGATTCATTGACCAGAAGATACCAGAGAAAGAAGACAGAGCTATTCATAAGATTCGTGAAAAATCATGTTCAATATTTCTTCCAAAAACGCCATAGGAGGGAACGACAATAAAAGAAGTCCGAAGATGATGAAAACAACCATTGTCAAACAAGTTTGTGCACCGGTGAGCTCTGAGTAAAACAGAGACTTGACGAAGAAGTGGATTGTAAAAGCCAGACCGATGAGACCCAAAATCTAGGGAACCTTGAGACGAGCGCAATGAAATCTTGAATCTTCCCACCTTTTTGGGAGGGGGAATCGTCTTCTTGGTTATTGCCGGCGATCGAGAGGATATGACCAAGAGTAGATTGCCGGCTATTGGTACTACCGAGAGCGCTAAAACATGACGGAAGAAAAGGAGAAGTCCAGCGATAAACGAGAAAAGAAACAATGCCATTGTCGAAGAAGACGAAGATGATTGGAGAGAGAAAACTAAAGAGAATCGATCCAGAGAGAAAAATTGACGAATATGAAGAGGAAGCAACAAACCCTCTGTATATATAGGGTTTTGGTTAAGAGGGGTTTGGGCTTTTGATTTTGAGTACAACAAACGTTCAGCATATAAATATTGTATAATAATTCAATAAAAGTAAGTTTAAATATTTTATTTGTAGATATTCTAAACAATATTCAAATATCACGAGATTTGATGAAATTGAATTATAAGTGTTCAGAATCAACTTGATCCACATGAGGGTAGAATTTTTATTGCAAATGGATTAGGATTTTATTGATTATGAACACTTATAATTCAATTTCATCAAATCTCATAATATTTGAGTATTGTTTAGAATATTCTACAAATAAAACATTTAAACTTACTTTTATTGAATTATTATACAATATTTATATGCTGAACGTTTGTTGTACTCAAAATCAAAAGCCCAAAACCCTCTTAACCAAAACCCTATATATACAGAGGGTTTGTCGCTTCCTCTTCATATTCGTCAATTTTTCTCTCTGGATCGATTCTCTTTAGTTTTCTCTCTGATTCTCTTTAGTTTTCTCTCTCCAATCATCTTCGTCTTCTTCGACAATGGCATTGTTTCTTTTCTCGTTTATCGCTGGACTTGCTCCTTTTCTTCCGTCATGTTTCAGCCTTCTCGGTAGTACCAATAGCCGGCAATCTACTCTCGGTCATATCCTCTCGATCGCCGGCAATAACCAAGAAGACGATTCCCCCTCCCAAAAAGGTGGGAAGATTCAAGATTTCATTGCGCTCGTCTCAAAGTTCCCTAGATTTTGGGTCTCATCGATCTGGCTTTTACAATCCACTTCTTCGTCAAGTCTCCGTTCTACTCAGAGCTCACCGGTGCACAAACTTGTTTGACAATGGTTGTTTTCATCATCTTCGGATTTCTTTTATTGTCGTTCCCTCCTATGGCGTTTTTGGAAGAAATATTGAACATGATTTTACACGCTGTATCTTGTGCCTCTTTCGGGTGTTACTTTTTGTTCAACTGGCTCGGAAGTGCGATGAAGTTGGAAGATGATACGAATCTTATGAATAGCTCTGTCTTCTTTCTCTGGTATCTTCTGGTCAATGAATCAAGGTATCATTTTGAAGAGGAAATTGCCATATGCGATGGATTTCTTTTCGCAGGCTTTGGGCTTATGCTGACAAAGAACAAAATACCACACTGGCTCGTGTTCGTCGTAGGTCTATCAGGTCTCACGATTAAAAACTATTTGGTAATTGCCTCGAAGAAATCTCTACCGGTGAAAGTCAAATCCGGTGCTGAGGATGCAAAGTTGCCGGCCTCCGAGGGACTCTTGTCAAGATTATATCTTTCCATCAACGGGCAATGTTGCTCCATGATTGCACTGACTCTCACGGCCCATTTCTTCTCCAGGTCTCCCTTCTTCTCGACACTAACCTTTGTAAAAAAGGGATATTGTATCGTTTTCTTCGTCATCACCGCGATTCTCACCCTCCCGTCTTCTCCTTATATCATTAGTTTGGAAGGGAAATTGAAAGAGGTTTTCCACTCTGTCCTCGGATCTTTTAGTTTGGAAGGGAAATTGAAGGTGGTTTTCCACTGTGTCCTCAGATCTTTTGCCTCTTTCGGGTGTTTTTTTTTTTGTTCAACTGGATCGATACTTCGATGAAGCTGGAAGAGGATACGAATATGATGGCGGGCTCTTTGTTTTTTCTCTGGTATCTACTGGCCAACGAATCCAGGTATCACCTGGAAGAAGCAGTCGCCATATGTGATGGGTTTCTATTTGCGGGCTTTGGGCTTATGCTGGCCCAAAAGTCTATACCACTCTGGCTTGTCTTTGTCATAGGTCTATCATCTCTCGTGATTAAGAACTACCTGCAACTCGCCTGGAACAAATCTCTAGCCCTGAAAGTCAAATCCGATGCTGATGATGCACTGTTGCCGGTAACCAATTTTAATCCCACGCTAAGCAAGCGCACCATATTTGTCATACGCCATGTTCCACCAGCTTGTAGTTTAAAGTGGATGCCAATAGCTTACAGTACTGAACATTATGACTAGCTAGGAACAAATGTAATTAGAGTTTGTTTTTTCAAAATTGATAGCCCACGATTATATTGGGTTTGAAATGTAATTGAACTCTTTCTTCTCATTGTATTGCATTCATGTTGTATTGTCTGTGAACTTGTTGGAACAAAATTTAAGACCTTTACAAGCTATGGCTACGGGAAGAGCAAATCTAAAGAAGTATGATGGAAAAGGAGATTATATCTCATGGAAGAAGAAGTTTATTGCCCATCTCAAGGACTTAGATCTGCTGGAAGCACTGAAAGAAGAAGAATGCTCAAAGAAAGGGTTTGAAGTTTCAGATTCTACAGAAGAAAGAGTTAAAGATCTTGAAAGAAATCAGATCTTATAAGAGAAGAAGAGAAAGGTTAGAGTTGTTATCATACTGAGCGTTGAAGACCATGTCTTGAGAAAGATCATGGAAGAAAGGACCGCTGCAGGTATGATACATCTTGTAGACAAGTTATACATGTCTAAGCAATAGAGAAGTTGTATGTTTGAGCCAAAGTTAAGTCGCATACTATCAAGTCGTCTGTGTCTCAAAAGTAAGCTCTATGAGTTCAAGATGAGTGAAAAAGTATCTATGAAAGAGAACATAGATGGGTTTCTAAGGATAGTTGTAGATTTGGAAAGAGACAAAGTTGTTGTGTTTGATGAATGCAAAGCATTATTTTTTTTTGCTTTTGTCTCTCCCTGGAAAGTTTGATCAACTAAAGGAAAGTCTACTCTGAGGAACAGTAGATGAAGTTATAAGGGGCAGTCTACTCTGAGGAACAAGTGTTTGATCAGAACAAGAAACAAGCGAAAGAAAAGAAAAAAGGCTTGTTTAACCAGAGAGTAAGAAGGTCAGATTGCAGAGAAAAATGAACAAGTCAAATGTCCATTAAAGGAGAGCAAGAAGGTCATTAAGTCAAGAAGGAATCAGCTGAAACAATTTTGAAAAAAAACAAGCTGGCTCATGTAGTGACAGGAACATGAAGCATGCGTGAAGGTTTTAAGAGTAGCTGAGAGTATGCTTAAGTTAGAGTTGATGTGACACACAAGAAAACGTGTCTAAGATTGACAGAAAGGGATGACAGGTTCTTGCTAAAACTGATATTGAAATCAGTGTGCAAAAGCCAAGTTTGAGAAGATGGTTTCTGGCTCTTATGATTCAAAGGACTTGAATCTAAGAGATATGGATAAGCTGCTTATGGAGAAGCTATGGGGACATTGCAATTGGAGAAGCTATTGCAATTGGCAAATCTCAGGACATTGCTTAGTCTTTTGTTACTAGAAGTTTCAGAACTGTCAACAAACAGGTTTGATAATTTTTTGAAAAGAAGAATGATAAAGTACAAGAAAGGATTGCAAATGAAGTAAAGACTGATGAATCTAAGTTAGGATGGTCAATAAAGGAATCAAGCGAGATAATTCCATAACAAGTCAAAGCTTATCAATGATCAGTGTGACTGAAACAGTCAACGTATAATGAGTTTGGTGGATCACGACCAAACTGGGAGTTTCGAAGTAGAAAAAGAGTTCTTGGTGGTTCTTCTAATACACACATGAGTTTGGATTGGCTGCATAATGGTGAGAACATAGGTTGTAGTGTGTGTTAACTCAGTGGGTAATGCAAGAAGTGAAGTTATAGTTGAAAGGGTCTTGTTTCAGGTGGAGTCGTCTCTACTAGTGTTGTAGTGCACATCATTGGATGTTTTTGGCTTCAGGTAGAGCAATGATTACTTCAAAAGTTTTCTCAGAGTATTTTCAGTTTGTTAATGGTCTGAGGAGAGTTGTTTGCAAGCTTACTCAAGGAGAGTTACAAAGGACCATGTCACTGGTTGTAAAGATTCAGGGTATTTCAGTGTGTTAAAGAAGAATGGGAAATCAATAACAAGTGAATGTCTGCATATCTAAAGCAAAACCAGATTTCAGAATGAGAAAGTCATAAAAGAGAGGTTTCTCAGGTTTTGGAAAGAAGCTTGGTGCTGGTTCAGACATTAATAGATGAGTTGCAGAAAATGAAGAATATTAAGTGTAGCTTGAGATGAGAAGTCCAGAAGTGATTCAGAAGGAAGTTGCAAGTTCTGAAAACTGCAGGTTGCAAGTTCTGAAAACTGCAGGTTGCAAGTTCTGATAATTGCAGGTTGGAAGTTCTGATTTTTCAAAGTAGGAGCTACAAGAGCGACAAGTGCAGGAATGCAAAGATGTCTCACGGTCTGTTACTTCAAAAGAAAGTTGAAATTGTTGGGAAACCAACATATAACAAGTTCATCTACAAGTTGTTATAAGCAAGTCCAAGAAAAAGACAGAAATTGCAGGAGTTCCAAACTGCATTTGGAAGACAACAATCATGAACATTCTGATTGTGGCAAGTGCATCATAAAAGGATTGAAAGACCTTCTCAGAGGCCCAATCACTTGAAAGAAAGCCAAGTGATGGGTCATCAGAAGTTGAAGCATGAAAAGGAAGAGCTGATAAAAGAGAAAAGAAGAGTTGCTCAGTCTGAAATTAAAAATGATGCAAGTACCCATTTTTGGTAAAGACTGCACACTAGTGAATGTGTTGCATGATTGTTCTACAGCTAGAGAAGCACATCTAATGCTCAAGATTTGATGTGGAAGAAGCTGTAAATGAGTGTCTCAAGAACATCTTAGCGTTTTGCTGAAAAGGAGACAAGATTAAAGGTTACGAGCAGTGATTCTTAGCTGTAACAAGCATTTGTTTTCCAGAGAATTGGACAAGGAATTTGTGTCGAAAGTCTTCATAACAAAAGAGGTTTATGAGGCGTGTCATGTTAGTTTCAATGGCGGTACAAATTGGTTCAAGGTTGAAGTGGTTAAACAAATGGTTGTAAGTACAATCTAAGTTGATTAATGCATTGTTTACTAACTGGATGTTAGTTGAGATTGTGTTACAGGTTTGAATCAAGGAGTGTTTCAAGAATGAAGCACATATGATTCTGGTTTTTCTGTATAAGATTCAAGAAAGGTTTGATTCCAAGTTTAGTGAACAAGGGGAGAATCAAAAGTCAACAAGAGAATCAAGTTTGCAGAAGTTCGAATGGATAGTTACAATCACTGAATCAGGTTCATGGTGTTTAACAAAAGCCATGGAAGAAGACTGTGTGTGATTGGTTTCGAGATTTAAAGAGAACAAGATAAGTTCAATGCATATAAGGCTAACACAAGGCTGTGTTTATTGCTGGTTTCATCACTGAAGAAGAGACGGAAGAGTCGTTGATGGCATAAGAAGACTTATCAAAGTCTGAAACATGTCCAACATATTGTGAAATGCATTGAGGCTGCTAAGAAGGGATTAAGACTATGAAGGCGATGAGAGGTTCAATCCATGGTGAAGAGGATTGGTTCATAATCTGTAGGAGATGTGATGCAAAAGTGTTGGAATTATCTCTGGTGAAAGTTCTGTTTTAACAGGAAGAGAACATGGATTTGTTCAAGTTAAAAATCTGTTTTGTGACAGGTTGTGGAGTCAATCTCAAAGTAAATCGTAGTGTTGATTATTTGAGACTGTTTTGTAGGATGAGTCTCAGGGGTATGGATTACTGGAATAACCATGGCTGCTTCGAGGCTAAAAGTGCTGGTTATGTTTTTTGCATTTCATCGAAAGGAATAGGTTGAAATTTTGGACTCACTACAGGAGTAAAAACCTTAAAGGCTATTTTGGAGATTGGAATTGCAAAGAGGTTATAATAGAGGCCATGAAGAAGACAATGAGGTTGAAGGGATCGAGAAGTTGAGTTCTACGAGGCAAAGTGAATGGGGATCTGTTGGATAACAAGTTCAATGGAGTTTGAATTTGTTGATGCTGTTTTGTGATGAGTGTTATCACAGGTTCATGATTGAATGAAGCCATCAAGAAGTGATCTCAAACCAAGGTGGAGATCTGTGGAATTATGGCTATGAGATCAACCTTAAAGCCAAAGAAAAGTCAAAGAGTAAGTGACTTGTTGTCACGTGAGAAGCAAGTGGCTTCTTTAGCCTCTTGGACATGTGTAAGCATGTGATTGGTTGGCTGAGAACACAAAAGTAGAAATGATCTCTTCCTTGCTAAAGGACTAGGTGGATAGATCTAATTTCTAAGGTAATAATATAGAGAAGGTTTCAGATCTGAAAAACCAGAAGAAAAAGGAGAGCTTTATTGACATTATTGTAATAGAGAAAGGAGAAGAGCGCTTGGTGGTGAATAGAGAAGGGATTTCGTGGCTAAAAGAGGGATCAATGGCTCATATACCCTCTTTGAAGATAAAATAAGCTCAAATACCCTCTTCTAAAAAATCATTTCGTTTTTATTTTTTCTTTAAATAAAAAAATGGCTCATTACCTGCCCTTAATGAAATATCATATTTACAGTCTCACCCACTAAACCTAATCTTAAAAAAAAAAAAACTCTCTCTATCTTTGCCTCTCTCTGTCGCCTCTCTCTTTCTCTCTGTCGCCTCTCTTTGTCGCCTCTCTCTAGAAAAAAAACTTCTCTGCTTGGCTTCTTCTCTGATTTGCTTCATCTTCTCTCTTCGCCTTGCTTCGCTCTCTCACTCTCTCCACCTCGCTTCTCTGTCTCGTTCTCTCCGCCTCGCTTAATACCGTTCACCATCGGAGAAGAAGAAAAAGTAGCTTCATCTCCTCCGCTTCGCTTCATCTTTTTTCCCTGCCTCGCTTCTTCTTCGGTGGTGAACGACCTCGCTTCATATCATTCTCCGACAAAGAAGAAGAAGAACCCGTACAACTAGAAGAACCCGTACAACCCGTACAACCCGTACCACTAGTACAACTAGTACAGCCAGTACAGCCAGTACAGCCAGTACAGCCAGTACAGCCAGTACAGCCAGTACAGCCAGTACAGCCAGTACAACTAGTACAACTAGTAAAACCAGTACAACTCGTATGTACAACTGCTAACAGTTGTCCTAGTAGTATTTGTAAAACTGGTACAACTGCTAACAATTGTCCCATTTATACCAGTTCTTCGTTGAAAAAAAAGAGAAAAACGTGAGAGAAGAGAGAAAAAAAAAAATCTATATTCATTAAGGGTGTAATCGGAGTTCAATATTAGAATAAAGAGAATAGGGTATTGAGACTCAAGAAGGGTATGGAGATTTTTTGTGTAAGGAAAAGGGTATATGAGCACTTAGTCCCTATAAGAGAGACTCTTCCCCGTGAACATCAACGGATTTCTCCGGTGGAGAGAAGCTTTATCAAGAGAAGAAGAGAAATGGTTGAACCTAATCTGAGCTAGAGAAGCTTGTCTGTGAGTATTAAGAGTCAAGAGAAATTCATATCTCTAAGGAGAAACAGAGAGCTTCTAAGGAAGATGGGTGGAGCTTGTTGTGGCAACAATGGGTTTCGGTGAACAACGAGGAGGTTTCTTCAGGTGAGACACAGAGATACATAGCTTATGTTATGTCTTCCTGATGACACAGTCAAATGGTCTCTCGGATGTCTCTGGTTTTGGGGTCATAGTGTGCTTGAGTGATTGATCATGGTGAGAGCTTAAGGAGAGGAAAAACAGTAAGAGAACCTAGCTTGGGAAACACAGAGAGGGACATTCTCAAGTGTGAGTGGTTGGTTCTAAGATGAGTGTTTTTCCAGGGTTAAAGCTCTTGTGCTTATGTTGGGATTCTCTTGGTGTAAACCCTTGATTGATAGTGGATTGCTGGATAAATTCCAGCCCCTGAGACGTCACATCGGAAGGTGAACTCAGGGTAAACATTTCTCTGTCTCTTTATTTTTCCCGTCTCATTTACCTTCAAATTATTTAAGCTTTACCACAAACTGTTTTTTCACTCGAACCGAAGATGAAAAGATCTAGGTGTTCGTTTGCGTTTATGCACCAGTGGCAAGAAGATAATGTTCCAAATGTATAACTTTCATCTCTAGAACCGCAATGTCTTTGATCAAATCAGTAGCTGGCTGAAGTAAAATAAAACCAAGAACACATCTTTATATACACAAAATCCATTTCTAAGAGGTATATCCTTTTGGGAAATGTAAGTAACTGACCTTGGGCATGGGAATGTCATTTGCCTCACTCAATAAGTAAGAAGAGGCTGTTCGCTAACCTAACGCCTTCTCTAAGGCACAATGAACCTTAAACTGATCTTCTAATCTAGTCTCGAGCTGATTAATCTGTGATTAAAATCAAAGGAATAAGGTAATTGAACCTAACCAACCGAACAAGGACATGAACCGAGTAAAAGACTGTAAATTACCTCTTGCTTCAATGAAGGTTCGGTGTTTAAAGGAGATTGCTTATGCTTGGTTCTGGTTGATTCATTTGGACGACCCGTGTCCTAAACCAAAATCAGACAAGATGCATAAACGATAATCCGTCTCAGAAGAAGTTTTATAAGATAAAGAAACAGCTTTGGACTGTTTTTTTATAACAGAGATTTTTCTAAAAATTAATACCAGAAAGGAAATTCCTTTAAAAAACATAAGACAAATAAGAAGGATACAAAGATGTATAGCGAAACATTTGTCTAAAGGCTTTTCATAAAAAATATGCAAAAGATAAAAGCAGCTTGGGAAGAAGAAAGAAAAAGAGAAAAGAAAGATACTTATTAGTCAAAGAAACAGAGAGATAAATCCAAGAAGCAACTTTATCACAAGTTTTACATGTAAAAAAAGCAAAAAAAGAAGATCATACGTACTCACCAGTTTGATGCGTTGAGAGGCTTCAAGAGAACTATTTGAGGTTTTATCTTCCTCAGGCTCTTTTCTATTCTGGAAAGCTGGCACTGTGCAGAAATATCAATTACGAAGAATCAATGGAAAAGACATGAATAAGGATACTCAAGAGATTTCTTTTACCTTCTAAAAAACACAGTTTTCACCCTTTCATTACTACATAAGCATTTAGCAAGAATTTCTCTCAAATCCATTGTGTATCAAATTTAAAGTTTTAACAGACTCATTATCTTGTTCAGGACCACAAAAACTACAATTTAAGCAACGGATTTGAGAGAGATTGGTATCAAATTTACAGTTAATGCTTCAAGAGATCTGTGGCTTAGCAAAACCATAAAAGATGACTCTGAGCTTTAAGCTCAGATAGACTGAAAAGTTGGAGACTTTTGTGGAAAAGCCAAGTGAATCTTCTTCACCTGTAAGAAGCCAACGGAAACAATAAACTTGCGAATCTTCTATCTTTTAGCAATAAAGGAGGAAGCTTTTAAACATTTAAAAGGGACAAAAAAGCTATAAAAAAAAATAAAGAGTAGTGGTAGCAGCAGCTCTGATGCTTCTTCACTGATTTCCAACCCAATATCATTGAGGGAAAGCTGTTGAAATGCATCGGAAAAATGGAAAGCAAGGACATTGAGCAGTTGGGCGGGGAAAAACCTGCCCCGAGAACATCTTCATCATCCCCAAAGAGAAATCAACCAGTTACACGAACAACTCCCTAATGCCTTCACCATTGAGTAAACAAGGAAGAGAGAAGGCAAACTCAAATACCAACCAGAGGTCAAAAGCCTAAAGGATAGACGGTGACCGGGGGTAACCACGCTCAAAATAACTGGGAAAACTACTACTAAACTAACCGAAGACTAGGCAAAAAGAACATGGAAAGGGCCTAAAACCATCTAAAGCCAAAAGCCAAACACCAAGTCGGAACAGAGCCAAGAAGCTCCCGCTCGGCCAAAACAGGGGCCGAAGAGAGAAACCGCTAGGACGGAGCCCAATCCCAACCGGAGAGAAAACAAGCCGACAGTCAGATCTGAAAAATGGAAGCATCTCCGGCGAGCGAGACGAGATCGGAAGAAGAAGGAGGACAGAGGTGAAAGTGACTCCAACGACCGACCCTTCATCGACCTCAGGTACCGGCGGAATCTTCTCCATCAACCAGGACCACTCTCAAGCCGAAGCCAAACCCTCCACAGTGGACAGAAAACCCCAACCCATGAACCCGAAACCTCAGACACGATATAAACCAAAAGCAAAGCAAAGGAAAAACAAAGAAGAAGCCAAAGGGGACCGGTGTCGACGCTAACAGAGCCGCCGACCACCGGTCAATCGGAGTCAACGTTCGGAGCTCTAGAGAGGAAAATCGCACTCTTTAGCGGCTAGGGCGAACCGTTTCTTCCTAATTTCAGAAATGGGTTAAATTGATAATTAGTTAGTAAAGGTAATATTGAAGGGTTCGTAAAGCATAGAAGGAAGATGAAAGAACATATAAATCTGAAATTGGTGGATTCTGAGAAAGAAGAAGTTGTTCTTGAAGAGGAGGCCCGTTCATGCAAGTTTGCAAATCTGGTGACGTACACGGCGGTTGTTGAATAGTGGATCCCGTAATATTCTGATACATGGAAGGAAATGATATAAGAATGTGAAATTTTTCAGGTGGAAACAAAAAAAACATAAGTTTATTTAAGGAACTACTAGATCTACGATTTATTTATTGTGAAGTTGATGTCGCATTTATTCCATGTGTGGTTCCGAATTTATTGCAGGAGGATGGAGTTGCCAGTATTTGTTGTTGCATGAGTTTGGAAGTGTTCAGAGGTTGATGGATGGAATTTTATTGTGAACAAGCAGAGAATGGCGAAATGTGTACGTCTCAGACATCATGTTGCATACACAAAATTAAAAAACTGATATGCGAGGAGTTGTCTGTTGATGAGAATCAATGTATTCCACAACTGAGCTACTAGATGAAATGTGTTATGGATGTGATGGTCGCCGGAAGGATGCTTCATGTGTACATTGAAACACAAAGCATCATTGCAACATTCATGGATTGCGTAGTGTTAATGAAAGTGTTAATTTGTTTGTCACTTTCGTTGAGAAGAATATTGTTAGTGTGGTCCACCAGAAGGATGAAAGTGGTTCTATCGTAATTTACGAACCGAATGTTAGTTCATCCCAGATGATGAAGTATTAATGGCGTATATGAAAGAAATGGAACGATCAGCGCAACTTAATGTCTGCAACGGAGTAGTACGTAGACGGAGAAGGGGATGAAAGTGCAGATATTACGGCAGATGAAAGTGACAATGACATCGAATCCGAGATAGTAAATGTTCATTAACGGTAACCACAACATGCGAGGAGGAGAATGAAGGTTCATTAGAGAATTATAACTATAATCAATGGAGATGTTGTTAGAGGATGAGTTATGGAAAATATCAAAGTACTAATTACAGTTGGGATGGTACGGTGTGCACCAATAAAAAAGGATTATGCCAAGTGCTAGGTCATTTGACACATGTTTATAGGACTTCCTATCAAAGTACTAATTACACACCGGTAAAATATCAAAGTACTAATTACAATAGTCATTTGTATTCCTCAAGAGATTTGGAGAGAAGATGAATACACATGATCACACGATGTCAAAGTTTACAAGCTTGTTGCGAAAGATGGATGATGATAGAGATGGAAGTGGAGGTTTTGTTGATCGAATCCACGAGCAATACATGAACCAGAATCGTTTGAGTCTCACAAACAATCTAGAATCGCAAGCCAATAGAACACAAGTGAATCTACACTCAAGATTCTATAGACACAAACACAAGAGAACAAGGAATCCACTTATGAACTCTAATGAACAAGACACGAAAGAAAGAACTTTCGTAAGAGAAAACTTTTAACTTTTATTATCAAATTTCGTGGGGTCCTTTACAATGAGAACAATTGAGAATTTTATAGCTCTTACAAAGTGATCTTTACAATAAATTACATTAAAAGAAATTATTTAAATTTGAACAAAAGGAGAAAAATTAGCTAAATCACATAATGGTCTTCTTGTGACCAATTTAGCATTTGACATTGAATGAAAATCTTGGCTTTTGTCAAATTATGAGTGAATCTGCAGATTCTGATGATAAATCCATGTATTGAAGCCTTTTGATTTTTTGATATTTCATCAGATGGTAATAGTATGGTTTGCGTTGGTAAATGTAGTACGTACATGAGTGAAGATGTATGTGGTGGTGGTGGAGATGTTGGAGTGTACAATAGTGAAACAGGTGCATACATGAGCGAAACTATGGTGCGTGGGGAAAGAGTGTCTCGTTGACTTAATGGGGAACTTCAGGTGGCTTCGTATACCTTGGATGGTGGAACGACTGTGGGTGTGGAAGGCACAGTGGTGACGAGTCTTACGGTAAACGAACAGAAGATTGTATACGGTTTTCAAATTTTAGAAGAGTGGAGAGAAGTGGAACTTCTCCTAGAAGATGATGCAGCGCCTGTGTTTAATGATGTAGCTGAATTGGAAGAAACGAACATTGACGTTGATATTCGAAATACTGTGGACACATTGTACGTAGGGCGAGTGTTTGGAAGCAAAAAAAACTAAAATTGACCTTGGCAATGAATTCAATTCGTCGACGCTATAGGTTAAAACAATAACGTTCAAATCCCATCATATTGGAAGTTGCTTGTAGGGATGGTAATTGTCCATGGATGTTGACGGCTGGTATTCACGATTATCTCAACCCGTTTAGGATCCGAATATACTTGCTCTCTGTTTTTTGTCTAAATCCGGGTCAAAAGAGGATCCACACATTTTTAATATAGGGGTGTTTGGCTACAATTTCGACATTTTCAGACGAAAATATTCCATAACTTTCAGAAATTTGAGAATTTGTTTCAAATAAATAAAGTCAACTTCGATGTTTAAGTGCTAAAAATGATTTTCAATTAATAGTATAGATTCTAAGGGGGTTTATTCAATCATGGATTTAGATTTATTTTGAATAGTTATAGATTTAGTTGGATTTTGATATGATCTAGGAACTTTTAATATTTTTAAAAAATTATTAAGAAAATGTAATGGTTGATTTGGGAAGATTTTTTAGAATATTTTCGATGTATTTTATATGACAAATACCCTTTATTTATTCTGATCACTATAAAATAAATAATATTTTTGTTAATTAGAAAATCTAATAATAGTTTTCTCTAACTTATAAGAACATAAACCTAACAACAAATGTATTGAAATGCATATATATATTATTTTCTAAAATGCAAAAATGGAGAAAGATACTATTATTTTCTAATACAAATTCACTAAAAAAATCCATATTGAACAAACAAGTTGAAAATTTGAAATGCACATATTTATTACCTGAGTTCTTTTTTGAGTTATCTCTTGTGTTTTCACAATATATATAAACCTAATTCAACCCAAAAAGATAACTTTTATTAAAATAAAATAAAATCTCCTAAAATTATCACCATAGTAGATGAGATTTGTTAATAGGCATATATATAGCTAAAAACTTGTTATCAAATCTTTTGAAATCTTTTTTTATATAATTTATTTTAAAATTAGAAATGATCCAATAATCCCAATTTTTTTTACGATTTTGATCAATTATCAATTGAATAATGGTGGATTGTGGATTATTTTGAAGCATTTAGTAAAAATACTATATCCAGCAACATTAATTTTAGAAGACATTTAAAAATACTATATCCAATAAAGGTGGATTTTTTTAAAAAGTTGAAATCTACGATCCAATAGCCCCAAACCATTTTCGACTGGATTTTGCTTTACAGGTAAAACGGCAACGTTTGGATCACAATCGTTTCTATTTTTCTCCACCCGACTCTTTTTGCTATCTCTTAGTCACCAACTCGCTCCATTGAAGAAAAGAAAAGGAAAGAGTTTTGTGGTGCAACGAAAGACAAAAGTGATGGCTTTCCAGTTCTTCATTTGTGTGAGTATTGACTTCTTTGATTGTTACATTATCCTCATCCTTTATGTATTTCTCCGATCGTTAAAGCTATAGATTTTAATTTTCATCCAAATTTCAAAGGTTTTTTAAGTCGTTTTTTGAACCTTTCGTGTGAAGGGAAAAACGTTGGTCAGATCGGTGAAGAACTTGGATTCCGGTCCCTGTCTTGCTTTTCAAACCTTCCACTAAACTTGATCCGTCTGAGGTAATTTAGTTTTTTTTTGCTCTCTCTCTTGGTTCTGTGAAGATTTTCTTACCTTTTGGGGTCTGAAACTTGCAGGACCGTTTTGAAGCAGAAACTAATATCGTCACACTGCTTGAAGATGTCGTCACACGTCAGAGAAGATCAGAACATTAACAGATTGATTGGGCTATTAGAGAAAGCTTCTATACACAAGAACCTTCTCGTCAAGAGTAGGAGGAAGAAAGATACAATTAGAAAACGATGAGCAGGTAGCATATGGTTTTCTATACGAGGAAGAAACCGAGCTTGATAAATCTGTGGTGGACGAAGAAGATGAGCAGCTTTCTAAAACTGTTGAGGAGGATTTGAAGGAGAAAGGGGGAAATAAAACAATATGAATATGATCAACAGGTTGCTCTGATGCATCAGGAGAGTCTATACATGGAAGGTATAAAGTATAACAACATTCGTTCTGGAAGGAGAAATACTGCCCTTCTCATGAAGGTGATGGAACTCCCAAGTGTTGCGCTTGTGAAAGATTAGAGGTGGGTTTACTTTCACGTAACGTATGAAACAGAGTTGAAGAATGAGCCGCCATTTTGAAACAAGGAAGGAAACAGTTTAACCCTCTGGCTAATTTTTTATTTTTTTGCAGCCCTCGGAAACAAAGTATGTAATGCTTGATGACCAGAGGTATTTGCTTGTCTGAAGCGCAGAATGTCAATAGTGTAAGAGCTTATATTCAGTTACGATTACTTGAGACTAAAACAAGATTGGAATTCATGACTTGAACTCTGTTCCATTTATACAGGTCTCAAAAGGACCAAAGATGGGGCCGGATGAAAAGCTAGCAGGCATGTCTACGGAATCTCAAAGGGTTGTTCGTGAGTGCGAAGTCACTGCAATATGGACTTCCTAGG
Source organism: Pseudoturritis turrita (assembly GCA_900406555.1). NCBI lineage: Eukaryota > Viridiplantae > Streptophyta > Magnoliopsida > Brassicales > Brassicaceae > Pseudoturritis > Pseudoturritis turrita. Next base: position 1,009,395 of record OVBL01000314.1, on the reverse strand, counting down.
TACTATTAAGCTCATTCTCATTCTGATAGGTACTCTCGCGCAAATAGACTAAATCAAATCTTTCTTCACACACAGGTTACTAACTGGACACATTTTGTCTCATGAGATGATGCATGCGTGGCTTAGACTCAACGGTAATAGTCATTTGTATTCCTCAAGAGATATGGAGAGAGCTCTCAAATTAAAGTTTTTGGTTTTATCACAGGTTATAGGAATCTCAAGTTAGAGCTGGAAGAAGGATTATGCCAAGTGCTAGGTCACATGTGGTTGGACTCGCAGATATACTCCACTACTGCACAGCTGCATCATCAGTTTCGTCTTCTTCCCGCACTTCAGCTGCTAGTGCATCAAAGAAAGGTGCTCAATCTAACTACGAGAAGAAACTGGTGAAGTTTTGCAAGAATCAGATAGAGACAGATGATTCACCGGTCTATGGTCTCGGGTTCAAAAGAGTTAACCACATGGTTACAAACTCCAGCCTCAAGAAAATCCTGAGACAGATTAAACGCTCGGCGTCGAATACGAAACCATATTCAAATAGTTGAATCAGCCATTTACCACACTTTGACACACGTTTTCAAGGCATCACTAAGTACTTCAGCATTTCCTGCTTTAGTGTGTTAAACTGTTTCTTCTTCTGAGCTTCCTTCTTTTGAGCTTACCGTAACCAAACAGAAAGAGAGGGAGAGATTGAGGAAGAGCTGAGATAGAAGAGAAATTAGAGAGAAAGAAGGTTTTGGATAATGGTTGATATGTTTGGTTGTCTCTGACTCTGTAAAGTTGAAGTGTCTCTTTTTTTCCTTTCTAAACTTAACTTTTGGTGTCTGAAAACCTGTAGGATCCTTTTGACGTAGAAAGTTATATCGCCATAGCAGTTTCACAGCATGAAGCTGACGTTCAAGAAGCTGAACAGCTTGCTGCGGCCATGGAAGAATCTTCCCGTCTAGGGAAAGAAGGCGCACCAGAGTGATAGAAGAGGAAAGAAGGCGCACCAGAGTGATAGAAGAGGAAAGAAGATAGCAAATGGTTTTCTGTAGGAAGATAGATAAAGGCAGATTAATAATAACTCTGCATTGGAAGACGAGCAGCTCGCTAAGACTCTTGTCAAGAATTTAAAGGAGAATGGAAAAAGAAATTGGAAATGTAATTGTATTCTTTCAGATTAGAATGTTCAATCAGCATAATTTCTGGAAGGAGAACTACTGCCCTGTTCATGAATCTGATGAAACTCCCAAGCGTTGCAATGCAATGTTTACCTTTCATATAACAAAACACGGCAAAAGGGAATGAGATGAGATAAAATGAAGGAGGAAACTAGAATCCCATTGGTTTGAGTTCTTATGTGTCTTTGCAGCCTAGGGGAACGAACTATGTGATGCTTGGTGATAGTCGGTGGCTATGTCTAGAGTGTATGGAATCAGCGGTTATGGATACATATGAAGTCCAGCCTCTGCATTTTGAAATCCGTGAATACTTCGAAGGCTTAATTATGAAGATTGAGAAAGAATTTCCTTTTCTTTTGGTGGAGAAACAATCGGTGAATCAAGCTGAGAAGGAAGAGAAGATTGTGAGTACACTCAAACTTCCATCTCTCTCTCTCTCTCTCTCTCTCTCTCTCTCTCTCTCTCACTCTCATGTGTTGTATGTTCTTACACATGCAGTACGATCAGTATGAGGTGGTAACCAGAGGTATTTGCCTATCTGAAGCGTAGTAGACCATCACAAGTGTAAGCACTTGTATCGCTTTAACGCACTTTGGAATCTAGAACTAGATTGGAATTCATGACTTAAACTCTGTTCCTCATACACAGGTCTCAAAAGGGCCAAGGATGGGGCCGAACAAGCAGCTAACAGGTATGGCTACTAAATCCCAAAGGGTTGTTCGTGAGCAGGTCACTGCAATTCTCATCGTATATGGGACTTCCTAGGTACGGTACCTCATTATATCCTTTCCAAGTACTCTCTCGCGCCAATTAGGCTCAATGAAATCTATGTTCACAAAAAGGTTAGTAACTGGATATATCTTGGCTCACGAGATGGTGCATGCGTATCTTAGACTCAACGGTATGTAATGGTCACATACACAAACATTGATCCCAACCAAGAAACATACGGGAGAGGTCTCTCAAAGTGTTTTGGTTTGATTACAGGACATAGGATTGTAAACAAAATTATGGAAGAAGGAATATGCCAAGTGCTAGGCCACATGTGGTTGGAGTCTCAGTCATACGCCACTACTGATGCTACTGAAGCAGCAGCTTCATCATCAGCTTCTTCTTCCCGCACTCCTCCAGCTGCTGCTAGTGAATCAAAGAAAGGTGAGTGCTCTGATATCGAGAAGAAGCTCGTGGAATTTTGCAAGAACCAGATAGAAACAGATGATTCACAATTCTACGGTGTCGGGGTTCAAAAGAGTTAACAAGATGGTGACAAATTCCAGCATCCATGAAACCCTCAAAGAGATCATTCGTTGAGGTTGAAGACAATACCACACGTCGACACATTTATATATATACGGACTCACGTTTTCAAGCCATCACTAAGTACACTTTTTGTTCTGCTTTTGCTTCTTTGGTGTGTTTTTTTCCTTTTTAGGATTGCTGCTTTTAAGTTTCGGGTGAAATTGCAATGTTACTGTGTGTAAACTGTTTCTTCTTCCTTTTTTTTCGTAAAGTTGGAACCTTTAAAGGATCTTGCGTGAAGTAATTGGATTATGGCCGGATTGAACCCTTGCGGGTGATCCATTCCCGTTGAAACTAAAAGGAAGCGCTTTTCGAAGTTTTTTCTTTTGCTAATTTCCCGTACCATTTCTGATATGAATAATTCTTTTAAATTGTTGATGCATTTATCACCAAAGCACATTTGTCTCAGTCAACTACGAAAATCGACCTATTGAGTGATAGAGGGAAAGAATGTACGGAGCTTTGTCTAGTACCACAGCCCAAAGAGGCTACAATTTTTTGGTTGGAACGGCCATTGAGGGAGCTAAAGAAGATGCTTTTTAAAGACGGAGTAAATACTGTCGTGGTCTCTGCTCCTTCTGCCTGCGGGAAGACCACGTTGGTTACAAAGCTTTGTCATGATGCAGATGTTAAAGGTACACACAACACAGAGTCTTGGTTTTCTAGTTTTTATATGCAATTCCTGTTGGAATATTACATGCGGAGAAGATCATGTCATGTTTGTGTTCTCATGTGGGGTACTTTGGCAGGAAAATTCAAGCAGATCTTCTTTACCGCTTTGTCAAAAACCCTTACGTAAGGCTCACATATAGAGGTTACTCCAGCACGCTAGTGGTAAAGCGAACGAATTTGAGAACGAATTTGAGAACGACTTGGATGCAAAGCTCTGCATTCAACAACTCCTGAAGCAACTCGAACAATGTGGGCCTATATTGTTGGTTTTAGATGATGTTCGGCCTGATTCCTAATTCCTAAATTGAACCAAAAGAGAAGAAAAAAACATAAACTATTTGATTCATTCAAAGGAAGAAAGAGCGTTGTATTTGTTTTTTTTTTTTACCTTGAGCACAGCTGTGTCATCTGCTCCACCACGTGATCGCAGGTAGCACATCCCTGTTTTCAAACCCTTTCGCCATGTATAGAAGTGCAGGGAATTAATTTTATCTAAATCGGCTTTGTTCATGTGTATGTTTAAGCTTTGGCTTTGATCTATGTAGCATCCACGATCAAGAGCCATGTCGACCAAGGATTTTTGTTTCACTTCCAACACAATTCTGTGTTCCATAGAAACCAAAATCAAAAACTTGGACATGAGTGAAGAGTACAAAATAAACCACATTACATACCTGTAGATTTGTTTCAAATCTTCAGGTATCTCTGATACATTTGCCACAAATCCATTCTCATGAATGATTTTGTTTTTGATAGCTTCAGTCCAAAGTCTCATCTCAGTTAAGTCATGAAGAAGATGCTTATTCACCAGTACGATGAATTCACCACTAAAAAAAAAAAAACCGAGGAAACACATTGAGTAAGCCAGTGGGAAAACTAGAAATGTACATTGCTTGCAAATGATTCGATCACACACCTCAAGTCTTTGTGGCTGTAGATGTTTGATGTATATGGCTCCAAACATTCGTTGTTCCCGAGAATCTGACTGGTTGAAGCAGTTGGCATCGGTGCTACTAAAAGAGAGTTCCTCACTCCATTCTTTGATATCATGTCCCTAAGCAAAGCCCAGTCCCAGCGCTTTGACGGAGTTACATTCCACATGTCTGGTTGAAGAATCCCCAAGAGAATCATCGCAAAAAAGTCAACCACACAATCCACAACAGGATATTATGAAGTTTAGTCATAGGATTTTGAAATAATTGAGGGATGAGATGCATACATTGCTCACGGGACTTCCTTTGTATGTCTCGTACGCACCATCTCTTGCAGCAAGCTCTGAAGATGCTTTGAGTGCATGGTAGTATATGGTTTCAAATATATCCTTATTCAATTGCCGGGCCTGAGTAACAAATCAAACTGCTTAGAACAAAGTAAGCAAAATTACTTCCTAAGGTTGATCATTAGGCAAAAGAAGTCTACCTCTGGAGACTCAAATGGCATTCCAAGGAGGATAAATGTATCTGCAAGACCTTGTACACCAATACCAATAGGTCTATGACGCTTGTTCGAAGTTCTTGCAGTCTCCACAGGATAGTGATTTACGTCGATTATCCTATCGAGAGATCAATAGTAACAGTAGCAGTTACCTAGCCACACAAAAATCAAACAAAAAAAGGTTAACTTCGTATCACAGACAGAAATTTCCAGAGAAGATTCCGATTTCGTATCTATCTTACCTCGGCTAACATGTCAAAATCAAAGAAACGATTCTTTGAGCCTAGACTGCCAGCAAGCTTAGATGGATGAGACTCCAATGGGACGTTCTGTTGTGAGAAGAAGAATGTTAGAGCTATATACTTGAGTGACGAAGCAAAAGCAAAATTAGCGAACTGGCAAAACTCACCTTCTCCCTTACAAATCTGGGCAAAGCAATAGATGCATGATTGCACACAGCAGTTTCTGTTGGACTAGTATATTCAATAATTCCACCGCTGATTGCTTTTCCTGTTGCATGAATCCTTTTTGGTAGAGTATCAAAATATCAACAGTAAGAACTTTATGGTTGCATATAGCTACAGAATCATGTATAGCGTTCCTTGAAAAACATGTATAGCGTTCCTTCTGTTTCTAGCTGGGATGTCAAGATTTCAAGCCAAAGTTGCCGTGCCTCAATAACCTTCTTGGCCTTTCCCTAAAGACCATGTAACAAACATAACTTGTGTTGAGATAACAAGAACTCAAGTTACATAAGAAGCAGAGCATATACATATGGGATTCACCTCTGTTTCATACTTGGTGTACAGTCTCTCAAATTCCTCCCCCCAGCAATCTGCCAACCCCAGAGCTTCATTAGGACAAAACAGTGACCACTCCCCATCACTCTCGACTCTCTGCATGAAAAGATCTGGAACCCATAGAGCATAAAACAAGTCTCTAGCCCTGTCCTCCTCCTGCATTGGAGAATTGTATTTTGACTTTTGTAGCAGACTAACTTGGAAATTATCTTGGTATGACTATGCTGTACCTTTCCGTGCTTCTTCCGGAGCTCTAGATACTCAGAGATGTCAGCATGCCATGGCTCCAGGTATACAGCAAAGGCTCCTTCACCAATTACAAAATATACATGAGATCATATACTACACAAATGATTATCGCTAACAGTAGTGTAAAACTGAGAAGTACCACTCCTCTTGCCTCCTCCTTCATCAACATAACGAGCGGTATCGTTGAATACACGCAGCATTGGAACAATACTGATGTAGCTGCCAGTTGCACGGGCATTATGAACCGAGACACCAATACTACCACCAGAGTTTCTTATAACAGCACACTCTTTGAGTGTTTCGTATATGCCCTCGATGTTATCATCTTACATGCAGATAAGAAAGCACCAATTCAATTATATTATCAATAGCAGATCAGCAAAACGCGTTTAGTTAAGAATACATATTCCATACATAAATTACAACTTACTTGAGGCCTTGGAGTTCCTGCGTTACAGAGAGTAGAAGATGCGTGAGTGAACCATCACTGAGACATCAAATGGTAAGTTTTGATTGCAGACTCGATATTGTCCTTGTGGATTCCAACAGAAACTCTCATAAGCATGTGTTGAGGCCTTTCAACAACTTTCCCTTGGACTTTCAAGAGGTATAATCTCTCAAGCGTTTCAAATCCAAAGTAATCATACTGAAAATCCCGGTCATATATGATTGCGCTGTCTAGACGAGCAGCGTTCTGACATTGAAAGCACAATTCAGTGATAAATCACTAGAACACTAACCATACTAAAGAAAACAGAGCTTCTCTATTTTATTACCTTACTAATAACCAAAAATACATCATCAGCTATTAAAGAAGTCTCATTGAACATGTCATAAACCCTGAAAAATACCGCACAAATCCATGATCAAAGTAAATTCATAGGAAACATATACTCAAACCCAAACAAAAATAAAAATTCCACTCACGTCTCAGAAAATGATTTCTTAGTGTTCTTGTGAAGATTTGAGATAGCAATCCTAGCAGCAAGCTGAAAAGAACAGAGAGATTATTTCTCCAAAATCATAAATGGCATAAGCAGATGTGAACGAGGGCGATGTCGCAATGGTCACTGCTAAGCCCATAGCTAAGCTTCTTGAGTCGTGCAGTGATCTTAGCCAAGTTAACGGTTTCTTTGCTTCCGTCGCGCTTCACCACGTACATATTCTTTGTCTCAAGAGTAATTACGTCGAGCAGATGGTGGGCGTTTTATATATGTTTGGGTTTGGAATCTCTAGGGCTTCTTGTCATTTCTTTCGAATCCCGGGAAGATATATGGCCTAGTGATTATCCTCCGTCGGAAAAAAAAAAAAAAAAAAAAAAAAAAAATATATATATATATATATATGTGATTATCTTTACTGGATCACTTCAAATTCAAATTTCCCAATAAAAGAGAAAAAGCCATTGGGCTTTATTTCAGGTGGCCCAATTGAGATCACTTCAAATGTATCATTGACCAAATTTCCCATAAAACTTTCGAATCCCGGGAAGATATGTTTCGTTTCATAAAATCCCAATAAAACGGAGTTCGCTCTAGAGCGATCTTTCTCTCGCCGCCGTTTTAGAGTATACAGATCATGGTTTAATGTTGGTTTATTATCTTGGTTTGTATTTAAGCTTTTCCTTACACTTTAATCCACCGATTTTAAAAATTTATTATGTTTTGACGGTATTATCAAACAAAAAATTAAATGTGTCCGAAGCAGATACTAAATTTTTAATGATAAAATGGACTCTATGGAAGCTTACTAAAGAAAATTCATAATTTTCCCAAAATTTACCGAAACTCAAAGGTGTTAATCCATCGATTCCAAAAATTTATTATTTTTGAAGTTATTACCAAAAAAATAGATTAAATGTGTCCGAAGTAGAAACTAAATTGTTCCAACCACTTTTCGTGCTAAAGAGGCCTCTAAGGAAACCTGCTAAACTAAATTCCTAATTTTTCCAAAATTTTCCAAAACTCATAGGTGTTGTTAACTACCGATTTCAAAAGTTTATTATGTTTTGACGTTATTACCAAAAAAAATCGTATAAAATGTGTCTGAAGTATAATCTAAATTGATTCAACCATTTTTCTTGATAAGGGGGACTAAGGAATCCTACTAAACCAAATTCTTGATTTCTTCAAAATTTGCCGAAACTCATAAGTGTTATCTTCGGATTCCAAAAATTTATTATGTTTTGACGGTATTTCAAAAAAAATGGATTAAATATATCCGAAGTAGAAACTAAATTGTTTCAACCATTTATCGTGAAAAATGGGATTTTAACGAAGTGTACAAACCCTAAACCTTAAACCATAAATCCTAAATCCTAAACCCTAAACTTTAAACCATAAATCCTAAACTCTAAACCATAAATCCTAAACTCATATGTAATGATTTTTGCTTCAATCCACACATCTGTATTTTTCTGTGTCTCAGAATTGCTTTCTTCTATCCTTATTTATAAAATCATTAAAATCATCAGAGAAAGCAATCCTGAGACACCGAAAAAATACATATGTTTTAAACAACATATGTGAAAAAACTAATCAAGTATGAGATTTTACATTTTTTTTAATTTATATCCTCATAAATTCTTCTACTTTTTCAATCTGTGGATTGAAGCAAAAACTTGATGCCCCAGGTATTGTAGTAATCTTGCGATGACCATCTACATTATTACATCATTTTCAAATGTACGGAAATCACTTATAAAATGTCAAAAAATGAACATGATTGAACTAAATGTAAGTTACACTTACCATTGAATATATGCATTTTCCAAAAACGCAAAACACATATGACGATTTTCTCATCACAATTAGACCACAAATCATCCATTTCTTCAGCAATATTACGATATGCTACACATTTAATATCTCCGAATTTAAACATATTATATGTTCAAATTAATACAAAAATATATTTCAAATACCCAACCGAAAGTATATTATCAATTTTGAATAAGGAACACTAATTGAATATCATGCAAGTAAAATGTAATTCTTCTGTTTATATCACCATAAAATGTTCCATATAGATCTTCAGGTATAAATTTGAGATCGTCAACATTAACCAAAGCTCCAAAAAAATCTAATATAAATAAATCATTAACAATTATTCGGGTAATATTCAAAAAGATAAAAAAATACTTACACCAACAAAATTTAAGCCTCAATCATACTTACCAACAGAAAACATCGGATGATTTAATCCCTTCAAAATTGGCGATGTGATCCAAAAGAATAAAACGGGTCATCTGATAAAGGTGGTATGCTTCTATATATTGTATTCTCATAGAACCATATGTTATACTTATTTAGTGTGATCCTTGTTATTCCAACAGCACGGCTAACTATGAAATTTGTTATTTCAAGCCATTCATCTTGGAATAATATATCACCAATAAAATTACTAAACTCATACGGAGTGTGGCCTAAATTTTGTTACCCTTTAATGTCACAAATTGAGTAAATAATAAAGAAAACAACGTATTGTATCGACTAAATTAGAAAAATATAAATATAATAGAAAATATCACATTTTCATTTGCCAAAACAAACTCGAAATGGTTACCAGGAGAAATATATTTGACTTCCCACTTCCTTATGACTTCAACTTGGATACGGTAATCTTTCTGCAAAGTATCGGAAAAGAGAATCTTCTTCACCATTTCTATACTGCCGATGAGTAAGAGGGATCATTTCTATGCAGTTTGTATCTTTAGATTATAATATATTAAATGATGTTTTATATTCCCAATAAAGATGGCAAATCCAACAAATCCTCTAGCACGAACCCGCAAACCCTCTAGCACGAATGGACTTAACCCAAAAGTTCCGATATGCTTTGGGCTTATATTTCTAGGTCTAAACCCAATATTTTTTAGGGTTGGATGAGACGGACCTTCAGACTTCAATCCTAATTACATCAAGACATATTTTTGATATCAAAACAATTTAGTTTCACCTCAGATAAATTTTATTCATTTTTTGGTAATAACATCAAAACATACTAAATTTTTGGAATTTGTGGCCTAACACTTGTGTTTCGAAATTTTTTGAAAACCCTAAACCCTAAGCTTTCATCACCATCACAATCTACATATATTCTTCAGACAAATCTTATTATTGAATCCAAAAGTTTATTTTTGGGTTTTAAGAACCGGCTTGGACCCGCAAACCCTCTAGCACGAATGGACTTAACCCAAAAGTTCTGAAATGTTTTTTTTAGCCTAATATTTTTTAGGGTTGGATGAGACGGGGATCCAAACTTCAATCCTAATTATGTATCTTCGCATGTTGGTTAGAGATGTAACTTATAAGTAACAGTTTATTGTGTGGTTGATCCGAAGGCATGATCTATTACGATATATATGTGTATATATTTGTTTGTACATTTATGTAATTTAGCTTAAGGAGACATATCTAAATTAGGTTAAAAACCCTTGTATAAATATATGGTCTTGGACCTAAGAATCAATAACTAAAACTATTATATACCTATTATTTCTGATATGATATCAGAGCCCTACTGGGGTTTCTCTCTTCTAAACGGCGGCAGATCATCATTCTTCTTGATCGTCCATTTTTTTCAAAGCTTCTTTCGATTGATCATTATTCTTCCTTGATCTATTGTCGAAGCCTTGATTCATAATGACTGAAGAAACATCTCTTCCGAAATCAAGCACTTCTCTGCTTGAAACGATTGGTGTGACGAAGGAGACAGTTGGGGTTCAATGCCAAACCATATCTCCTTATGACCTTACCTCGAGTGACAATCCGGGAAGTCTTATATCACAACCGTTGCTGCGAGGACCGAATTATGATGAGTGGGCGACAAATCTGCGTCTTGCTCTTTTGGCAAGAAAGAAGTTCGGTTTCGTGGATGCACGATTCCACAACCACGACAAGACTCACCTGATCTGGAGGATTGGTGGACGAACAATGCTTGTTGGTATCATGGATCAAACTCACGATTGAAGCAAACATACGGTCCAATCTTTTTCACCATGATGTGGCACATAGCTTGTGGAAGCATATCTAGAAGCAATTCTCTGTAAAGAATAGATCTAAAATTCAGTGCATCAAAACAGAGATAGCTACGGCTCAGCAAAGAGGGAAATCGATCGAATCTCACTTTGGTCAGCTCAACAAGTTGTGGACGGCTTTAACGGATTATAGACCTCCAAAACGGTGCAAGTCTGGATCTGGTACGTGTAATCTGAATATCAAATTGGAGAAAGAACGAGATGAGGATAGGGTTCATGAGTTACTTCCTGATATTGACGAGGCATATCTGCATACGAGATCAGCCCTCTTATCTCGTGTGCCTTTTCCAACTTTGGATGATGTGTACAATGCTTAGACACAAGAAGAAGATTCTCGATTGGCATCAAGGACTTACACAGAACAAACTGGTGGAGTGAGTTTCGTAATACAGTCCCAACCTCGGTTTCATGGAGCACAAGATGAACATGACAAGGGAGCTGTTTGCTCTAGTTGTGGATGTACGGGACACGCCGTGGAGCATTGTTTTCGCCAGATAGGGTATCTTCCATGGTGGGGAGATCGACCCATAAATCGTGGGATACCAAACAAAGGCAATGTTCCTAATACGATGAAGAGCAAAGGCAAGGACTTGCTCTTGTGAATGCAATTCTGGGATTCAGACCACCAGCAGCGAGTTCATCAACTACGTCTGATGCTGACATAGTTGGTTTTAGTGGTTTGAATGAAGCTCATGGGAAAACTTTTGTCACCATACTAGATGAGCGACAAAAGCCACTACCTACGCGTTTATCGGGTAAGTTTTTCTTTGAATCTTGGATTATTGATACGGGTGCCACTAATCATATGACAGGGTCTCGAGAATATCTTGTGGATATTCAGAATATGGCTCCAGTGAGTATTAAGCTTATGGATGGTCGTTATACGGTTGTTGTTGAAAAGGGATTGGTTCCAATGGGAACACATATCAGTTTACGAGATGAATTTTTGGTTGAAGGCATTGTCATTTGATATCAGTCTCACAGTTGACTCGAGACAGTACTTGCATCTTCCAAATTTCTGACAAGTTTTGCTCTATCCAAGACCGCATTACGAGGACCATGATTGGAGCGGGTAAGTAGTTGAATGGTCTATACTTCTTTAGGAACATGAACGAGGCTGCAGTATTGGTGACTGAGTGCACGGACCAGCTAACACAGGACGTATGTCACCAACGTTTAGGTCATCCATCTCTTAAAGTTATAGACAAGTTACCTATTTCTGGTTTTTATATTTCTGGTATTTTAGACAATAAAGCGTGTAAAGTTTGTATCCGCGCCAAGCATACTCGTGATTAAAACTACGACTCCGTTTAAATTGGTTCATTGCGACTTGTGGGGACCATACCGAACCCCAGCTCTTTGTGGAGCTCAATATTTTTTACTATTCTTGATGATTACACTCGCAGTCTCTGGTTATACTTGTTGCCTAACAAACAACAAGCTCCGAAAAAAATCCGACAGCTTTTTGCTCTTATAAAACGACAATTTGACACTCGAATTCGTACCTTCCGAGCCGACAATGGCAGTGAGTTTATCTGCCTTACTGAGTTTTTTCGTGACAATGGAGTGATTCACGAAACCTCTTGTGTTGGAACACCCCAACAAAATGGACGAGTAGAAAGGAAGCATTGACATATCTTAAACGTCGCTCGAGCTCTAAGGTTCCAAGCTAATTTTCCGATTGAATTTTGGGGTGAGTGTGCATTAGCGGCTGGATATTTGATAAATCGCACACCCTCCAATGTCTTGCAAGGAAATACCTCGTTTGAAATGCTCTACAAACGACCACCACCTCTACATTATTTACGTATTTTTGGATGTTTATGCTTTGTCCATGAACAAAGACATGGTGGGGATAAATTTGCTAGTCGTAGCAAGAAGAGTATGTTTATTGGATATCCGTATGGGAAAAAGGGATGGCGTGTGTATGACATTGAATCCAGAAAAATATGTGATTTTTTATGAGAATCAGTTCCCATTTGCCCAGAGCTCTTCTACTCTCCCTAGTGATCTCAATCTTGAGTTCTTCTCTGAACAACATATTGATGCGATTGATGAAGTTGTTAAAGCTACTGACATAGAACTGCGTGAACCTCTATCGGTGTCTCTTGAACGGCATGTGTCAGTTCCTGTAGTTGATGCTGTTGCACCGTCTGTGTTAGTTCCTGTCGCAGATGCTGAGGTACCTCTACCTTCCCCAGATGTAGTTGAAGCAGTGGCTGATGTATCCACCGATCCGACCGAAATAGAGATGTCTTTATCTCCTTCCGATGAAACTGAACCGATTGAGGCTCCTCCACATGAGTCGATCGCAACGACTCCGCCTGCTCTTCTTGAACCGATCGTTGAAGAAGTTTTGGGTCGTGGTCATCGTCAAAAGACGAAGTCAACCAGGCTCAAATACTTTGTCGCTAATACGATTCATGAAATCTCTTGAAGATTTTCTGTCTTGTGATAAATTTTCAGAAAGTCATCGTCATTTTCTTGCAGCAATTTCATCTCATATGATACCACAACATTATTCCCAAGCTACCGAAGACCCACATTTCGGGATGCTATGAAATATGAGATTGTTTCCTTGGAAGAAAATGGTACTTGGACAGTGGAGGTGCTCCCTCCGGGGAAAAAGGCTCTTCTGATGTGATTTCCAAATTCAAGTCCTACTTAAGCTCGTGTTTTAAGATGAAGGATCTTGGCATCCTTAAGTATTTCTTGGGTATTGAGGTGTCTTGGAACGCGTCTGGTATTTATTTATGCCAACGCAAATACGCACTTGATATCATTACTTGATATCTTGGGGTCACGAGACCTGATTTGTCTTATGCCATTCGTTCACTCTCACAATTCATGAATGCTTCGAAACAAGCTCATTGGGACGCAGCTATACGAGTTGTCTGCTATCTTAAGTGGAATCCTGGACAAGGTATTCTTCTTCAATCTAGACAGCCTCTTCTTCTCTCGGCCTGGTGCGATGCGGATTGGGCTGCATGTTTGATCACACGACAATCTTTGACTGCTTGGTTTATCCAGCTTGGTAATTCCACGGTTTCTTGGAAGATAATTAAACAAGATATGGTTTCTCGATCTTCAACGGAGGCTGAATATCGGGGAATGTCTGACACGGCTCGTGAACTTCGGTGGCTCGTAAGCCTCCTTCGGCCACTTGGGTTTATGTTTGATGTGCCCATACCGGTTCACTGTGATAATCTTTCGGCTATTCATATTGCCGCTAATCCGGTTTTTCATGGGCGAACAAAACATGTCGAAGTTGACTATCATTTCATATGAGAAGATATTGTTAAAGGATTGATTACCACTCGTCATGTTCCTACTATGATGCAGTTGGATGACATCTTAACGAAGGCTCTTTGGAAGAAGGATTTTGCTTCGTTTCTTCTCAAGTTGGGTGTTCGGAATCTACACTCTCCAATTTGAGCGGAGTATTACGATATATATGTGTATATATTTGTTTGTACATTTATGTAATTTAGTTTAGAGAGACGTATCTAAATTATGTTAGAAACCTTTGTATAAATATATGGTCTTGGACCTAAGATTCAATATCATAAACTATTCTATACCTACTAGATTTAGGATTCGCATATATTCGGGTTTATAATATAATATTTTATAACCCTGTGAAATCAGATCACCCATGAAACTTAATTAAATAAAATTTAGAACGATGATGTGAAACCACTAATTTAGAAATATGACAATTACATTTTTATTTTGATTCTTTTATTATTTGATTTCTAATTAAATTTAATCACATATTTTGAAATGATTAGGTTTTTCTATTCGTATTTGAATTAGATTTACCTTTTACTATTTTGCTACTCATATATCTATTTTTTTCAAAATCTTGTTGAATGATTACCATACTTCTATTTGAATTATTTTTAATTTTTTAATATTTTTAACTCCTTAAAAAAAACCGAACGCAAAAAATGCAAAATAAATCAATCAATATTTGAAAATAAATAAAATAAGTTTGAGAATATCGATACGAAACCATTGATAAAGAAGCCTAACGGCTATTTGGTTATTTTGATTCTCCTATTTTTATTATATAATTTGATTTTCAATTAAATTTTACATATTGTCAAATAATTAGTTTTTTTAATTCATATTTAAATTATGTTTTTCCTTTTATTATGGAACTATTCATATATCTACTTTTCCAAAATTTTAAAAAATTGGATAGCATATTTCTATTTGAATTAGATTTACTCATTTTTTAAAATCATATTTGACAATATATCATAACTCTTTAAAAAGAAAACAAACGTGAAAAAATGTAAAACAAAATCAGATAACCCTTAAAAATAAATAAAATAAGTTTAAATTATTTAGATTCTCTTATTTTCATTAAATTATTTGATTTCAATTAAATTTTACATATATTGCCAAATAATTAGTTTTTCCTATTCCTATTTGAATTAAGTTTTGCTTTTTATTATGTAACTATTCATATATATATTATTTTTTTTTCCAAAATCTTGACGAAATTGATCTCATATTTCTATTTGAATTAGGTTTACTCATTTTTTAAAATCATATATAACACTTTTTTGAATCAACATATTATATTTCTACCGATGAAAAATGAATTATATGTATTTCATCACTTAGTTTTTTTATGGGGGTTTTGCTAAAAATGACTCAAATTTTCATTTTAAATAAAAATGTACACCCCTTATCTCATGTTTGGCAAAAGTAACCCAAAGGGGTTGTGAAATTACAACTACACCCCTTATGACCAAACAAAAAAACTGAGCACACAATTACTGTTTTAACCTTCGAGAAGTCTGCAACGTAATAGAGAAGTCTGCTCTGTAAACTTTTTAGTTAGAAGTCGAACTCGTAGACTACACAGGAAGTCTAATATGCACTTTGTAGACTTCAAAAGAAGTCTACTACATAATTATATATAATATTTAAATTTATAAATTAACAAAAATTAATTTGATTAAAAAAAATTATTCATAAGCAAACTATAAACAATTGTGAAGTATAAAAATTAAAATTTGATAAAATTGAATCAAATTAAACCAACAAAGAAAAATTATATAAGCTTGTCCATAACCATATGTTTAGATAATAATGAAATAATACTAAAAGAAGACATGAGATATCAAATAACCTTGTCCATAACCATATGTTTAGATATTGATGTGGTCACATGTTGGTAGTTATTGTTGTTTGATATTTATAAGTTTCATGAGTTTATGGTAGTAATGGTCTAGGTTTAGGGATTCGTATTTATGGTTTAGGGTTTAGAGTAAACAACTTTGTAGAGATTATAGTGTGGAATTTGATTTTCAAAGTTGAGTTAACTATAAGATGATGTTAAATTTTGAGTTATGTATGTGATTTTGCGTATTTCTCCGAGTTACGAGTCCGAAATATGGGTAATGGTTTGATATTATAAGTTGGAAACATGTTTTTATATTTAGGGTTAGATTTAGGGTTTATAAAGTTTTTTTAAAAAATATTAAATTTACATAAAAGTGTTAAATTATGAATATATTAAACTTTTTGAATGTTTGATATAAGTTTTTATTTAGGATTTTAAATAATCCATTGAAAATATTTGATTTAGGTTTTTGGATAGCAGACTTCGGGTGAAGTCTGTTCCAATTTAGAGACTTTAGGTGAAGTCTACATAGCGTTTAGGGTTTCAGGGAGAGTTTAGGGGTTAGCAGACTTCAAACGAAGTCTGCTAAACCAAAAATTATTAACATAACCGAAAGTGAAATCTGTTAAACCAAAGATTATTAACCTAACCGAAAGTTTTTACCTCCATATATAAACGAAATTTACTGAAGAAACCTAAATTTGTAAAAAAAAAAAAAAAACTCGAAACTCTCTCTCTCTCTCTCAAACGGCGTCAATTCACGCCGCCGAAACCCTTGTCCTCCATTATCGCCATTGTCGGCGTCACCATCCGCTGTCTCCGCCGTCTCCATTGTCTCTGTCGTCTCCGCCGTCTCCGTTGTCTCTGTCGTCTCTGCTAATTCTAAACGATAACTCCTCTTCCTCTTCCTTCGTCTTGCACCGTTTTCCCTTGTTTCCTCCGCCGGTAACGCCTATTCCTCTTTTACTTTTCAGATCTGGTTCTCGTCGCCGTCTAATTTCCCAGATCTGCAGATCTCACTCCCTCCGAATTCGAGAAACACTCCGAATTTTGAACCTGTTCGTAGTTGTGAAGGTTTGTTTCCATTATGTTTTTCTTCATCTCTGTATTTTCGGAAACCTTCTCAGTTTGACTGTGTTTTTATGGATTTCGTAGCCGATTTTCTCAGTTTGACTGTGTTTTACTGGATTTCGTAGCCGATTTTCTCAGTTTGGATTTGTATTTTCTTTTTACAGGATTCACTCGTAAACTTCAGCACTAGACTTCAAAGATAGACTTCAAGTGCAGACTTCAGGTGCATACTTCTTTTGCAGACTTCAGGTGCAGACTTCTTTTGGAGACTTTAATTCTTTTATAATTTGATGCGCAGATTGGTTGTGTTAGAAATCCTTTCCGATAATGACTACGCCAGAATTCCCGTTAAGATTTTTTACGAAAGACGATGAGCCCTGTCCTACTAAAAGCATAGGCTGCTATAGTGGTGATGCAAAGCTTTTTAATGCTCTAGCCGAATCACTAGAAGAGATGAATGGGCAGAGCTTATGAACTCGAGATTGGGTGTGTTTCTAAAGTTCCACGCTCTGGATTTTGCTTGGGCATCGAGGTTGGTACATCATATACTAAGTTTTCAGCTAGAGTGCAAGAAGCCGTATGAGATATGGAGTCTCATTGGTATAAACCCGTTGAGGTTTTCGTTGTATGAGTTTGAATATCTAACCGGTCTCAACTGTGAGTATGTTGCGAATCTGGAAACCCCGGAGGTAGAGGTTACGAATGAGATGAAAGAATTTTGGGAGCTTCTTGGTGTGGGTATCGAGATGGGTCCAAGTACTGATGAGTTAACAGCAGTGTGTAGTTTATGTAAATCATGGACTCGGGAGGAGCGCATGAGGTTGGGATATCTAGCCATCTATGCTAGTTACATTGAAGCACGGAAAGGTACAACACCCACACGGGTTAACTTGGCTAGGCTAGTGATGGATTTAGAAGCTTTTGAGGAATACCTGTGGGGAAGAGTCGCTTTCAAGGACCTTATTGAGTTTATCAAGGATAAAGACTTGACGAAGACGTATTTGATCGAAGGGTTTGTACAAGTTCTCCAAGTGTGGGTGTACTTTGCTCTACCGGATTATGCATCTGAATTTGGTGAGCCCTTTCCAAATAATCCAACTCCACTGCTGCTTGCGTTCAAAGGATCCAGAGGACGAAAAAATGTCAAAACAAATATGCTAAAACAGGTACTTTTCCTAATTTTGTTTAAATTATGCTCTAATTTCCAATTATTGTAAATGGTTTAACTCTACATGTTCTATCTTTTGTAGGTCCGTGTAAACAACTTTGTTCTAAAGGATAATGTCGGTGAAATGTTCCCATTTTGGGATGATGATGAAGAAGATGTGAAGATTGTCAACATTTTGAAAGTCAAGTATGGTGCTGGAGGCTGGAATTGGACCAAATCTCACTGGTCAACCAAGGGTATTAAGCTCTCCAATAATGTGAAGATTGAAATAGGTACTGTGGACAACAAAAGCAGCCTTATTCTCTGATTTTTTTTTGTTATCTGGTAAGGTCTCCAATAATGTGAAGTGTGAAACAGGTAATGTGAAGTCTGAAAACCTCAGCCTTCACTCGGACGGAGAAAGCCGAAAGAGGTCTCGTCCATCTACTTCTTGGAGTGGGGATGAGGATCCGGTGTCATTGGTACAGAGACTACAATCACACTTTGATGTTTGCTTTACAGAGTTGCCAACGAAGATAAAAGATGGTTTTAGTAGCTGTGAACAGAAGATCAAAGCCCTTTCTGATAAGGTAGTCACTGTTGAACAGTCCATAAGGTCTCCACGAGCTCTAGCTGAGGACAAAGATGACGATGATGATGAGGACAACACCCTTCCTGATGTTCCTGATGTTGGGGTTAGTACCAAATCCTCTCCCAAAAACCAAAAGGCTAAAGATCGAAAAAGCCAAAGGCTAAACCAAAGGACTAAAGCAAGAAAGAAGTAGTAGTCTAATCTGTTTCATGTTATTTAAAGTATTTGCATTTAAATTTATGTTCAAAGTACACTCGTTATATAATTTTCACATTTCTTGTTTGAACCTTGGTTATGTGTTTGGTTTCTCTATGTTAAGTATACTTTGGTTTGCATAATATGTTTTCATTTAGTACAATGTTTAACTTTGATACTCCAAAATTGCAGAGCAAGTTTGTGAACATGGAAACAAACAGTCACGAAGCTCAAAGTGAGAGTGTCAATAGGGCCGAGCCAAGTGTTATGATTGTTGACAACTCAAAACCACCTACAAATTATGTTTCTGCTCAAAAACTGAAACAAAACGAGCGGAAAAAGGCGGTCTTGCTTTTGGCACGGGCAAAGAGTGAAAGGCTTAGGAAGCTTGCTCCGTCACAGGTTTCTCCTTTTATAGGAAATAGAACCGCTAAGGTCGTTATTCCAAAAGGACAAGGATATGATCCTTTTGCTCCCGTTGATACGCAAAAGGTGAAGGTGCTAGACGATTTGTTGAAACTTGATCCGTAAGTAAAGGAAAACTTCTTGTAAGTAAGCTTTATCATATTATGTATTCTCTAATTAATAATAAACTGCATTTTAATGGTATACAGGGATTACGCGAAGCTAGTGAAACACAGTTCTCCAGAGTGGTTTTGGTGTCTACGAACACCGACAGAATGGCTAAAAGACACGGTATTACAGACTTCTATTGCAGACTTCTATTGCAGACTTCTATTGTAGACCATTCTTATTATAACCATTCTATTTGTTTTTTATTGATGCAGCACATGGATGCTGGGATAAATCTACTGAGGCTTCGGTTTTCGAAACATCCAGAGTGGTTTAGGAGCGAAAAATTTTGTTTCGTTGATACTCTTTTAGGCACGATGTGGACTGCCAAGTACAAGGACTTTGTTGATTTTCCTGCAAATGAAGACGGTTCTGGTAAACTCTTACCTGCTGGTGCGTTTAATTATTATACAGGTGCAGAACAAACAAGATATGGGGGGTTGAAGTGGATGATATATACTTTCCATTACACATAAGTAGTGATCATTGGGTGGCTCTGTGGATTTCAATTCCAAAGAGACACATTGTTGTCTGGGACAGTATTGTGTCTCACGCAAGTGATGTGGTCATTTCCAAGGCAGTGAAGCCTATAGCCGTCATGTTTCCTTATATACTTCGTGAGGCATGTGAAGCAAAGGAAAGACACAAGTATCCATATGATCCATTCACGCATGAGCGGATTAAAAGAGTACCACAAAACGTGCAAAGTGGGGATTGTGGAGTGTATTGTTTGAAGTATATTGAATGTCATGCTCTCGGCATTCCATTTACTTCGATCTTGTGTGATGCCAACATCTTTGCTATTAGGGAGAAGCTTGCGGCTGAGATATTCGACGAGACTAACATACGTGGTACGGAATCATGCACCTTTAACTTGTTGGACCTATATGACTAATACGTCGTCAACCGAGTTATATGCTTTTGTAATCCCGCTTAACTTTTAGGATTCTTGCATATATTTTGTAGATGTAAGAAAAACTCATATCCTTTATTTTTTGGCTACTATTGCGGGATGTAACTCGGATTTTGTACTTTATTTTGTACGGCGAATGATGTAACTCTGATTCTCAACCACTTTTTGCTCTTTTGCTTCCTTCCTTTGTTTCCTATGTCATCTTAGATTTTATGGAATAATACCATGTTCAAACAAGACAAGAAATGTTGAATAAAAGCTTGTAATAACCAAGACAAACATGTTATAACATGATTAACTGCTGTCAATCGCATGACTTACAATAAATAAAGGAGATGGTACTAATTGCAAGATGAGATTAACTTACACATTTTGGTCGAGTATGGCCAGCTTGTTTGCATTTAGAACAATTGTATTGATTGTGAATCTTCCGCGGTTTTGTGCCTTTCATCCTTGTGATTTCTAGCCAAGTTTGCCACCTCGACTTCTTCTTCCTACCAGGATGAGGCTTAATGTAAGGAGGCAGACATGGTACTGTTTCAGGACCTTTTAAGGCGTCATTTTTGGGATAAATATTTTCCGAGTATACCGCATACAAACAGTCCTTCGCGTAGGACGGGCAAACGCCCGTAGACACATCTTGAGCAGTCGCTATCATAGCCGCAATAGCATGTGAGCAAGGTATCTTCTCAATATCAAAGACACCACATGCACACTTTTTATTTCGCAAATCAACAATACAATCCCGTCTTCCTCCCTTCACATAGAATTACCAATTATCAATACTTTCCACCGTCATCGTAGACGCGTAATGGTCACGAATCGTCAACAAGTATTCAACTCCCCGACTATGGCGTGTTGTTAGACTCAAAGCATCTTCTCGCCTTTTACAAAACCACCTTCCTAACTTCTCTCGGATAAATTCCAAAAGGAATGATATGGGAAATCCTTGAGCTACCTTAAGTGCGGCATTGATAGATTCGGCAATGTTGCTCGTCTTTATGTTGTATATATCTCCCTCGAAGTGAACTCGTGACCATAGCTTTGGATCCGCCTCCTCCAAGTATGTCGCAAGTTCGGGCTTTACACTGCGTATCGCGTCCATGTATCGGTCATAATCGTCAAGCGTATACGCATACGCAGCGCCTTTTACCAAGTACATGAGATGTTTCCCCTTAAATTTCGTGACAATGTTACACTGAAGATGATAATAACATATACCTCGTGTTGCCCAAGGGAAAACCGTGTCGCACGCCTTCTTAATGGACGCGTGCCTGTCAGAAACTATCACCAAAGGGTATTGATCCGAGATACAACCGCGCAATTTGGTGAAAAACCATTCCCATGAAGCATCATTCTCACTATCGACAATTCCAAAGGCCAAAGGAAATACCTGAAAATTACCGTCTTGTGCGGCTGCCACTAACATAACCCCTTCGTACTTCCCACTTAAATGAGTCCCATCCACAATAATAACTCGTCTGAGATACTGAAAACCAGCTATGGAGGCTCCAAACGCTATAAATATATATTTAAATCTATTATCAGCATCGAGTTCAAGACCGGTCACTGTTCCCAGATTGGCTTTCTGGAGTAGATGCAAATAAGATGGCAGATTCTCATATCCATGTTCGGTTGTTCCTCTCACAAATTTTTGGGCATATATCAATGCTCTGTATGAAGTGGTATAATCCAGATTCATACCAAACATCACCTTCATTGAATCTTTGATATGTTGCGGCGTAATTCCAACGAGTATTCCAACACGCTCTATAAATAACCTACCAATGTATTTCGGAGTACAATTTCTACGGTGAGATACTCGGTCCGCCATTGAACATGTATGACTTTTCACATACTTTGTCACCCAAAACTTGTTTGCTTCGTTCTTTACACCCGCTCTAAGCTTCCACCCGCATCCTTTCACACGACATGTAGCCACAAAAAGACTTTTCGTAGACTTATATACTTTGAATGCAAATTTTAACATCACCGCCGTCAATCGCAATTCTGACACTAGCTCGTCCTTGCTAGCAAAACTCTGTTTGACAAATATATTGTTGGACCATGCCGTTTTTGCTATTCCTCCTTCACCAACACAACGGGCCTTAGCACCTACGAAATCAAATGAGTTATCTTCTTCATCCTCATCTTTTACTTTTCCATACTCACTATAATCATCATCGACGCCATCAATAGCTTCAATACCATCATCTCCGTTCAAATCATCATCCAAATTACGAATAACATCACCACCATCAGACGCATCATCGTCCTCATCTTCTTTCGCATCTTCATCCTTATATTCGTTTGCATCTTTGTCTGTATCTTCATCTGCATATTCATCACAATCACCGTCCACAAATCCATCCACATTGTCATTATTGCCATTATCCATCTTGAACCCACTCGAGACACAAAGACGTAAAACATGCGTTCTACATAACTCGATCAAATTACGAACTTGTCTATCATTTGTGACATGCATAGGAGGTGTATCCGGAGCCATATGTTGCAACATTGATTCCGGTAATGAATAAGTTAACTCCACGGACTCGGTTTGCTTGTCTAGCATATAATCGTCTTGTGCCATTTCAACAAGTTCACCATGTGTACAACCATCACTCAAAAAGAACATTTTTCCTCCTCTCCGATTATCCACCACAAATTGCCACGACCTATCTTCCATAACCCATTCTCCATAAAAAACAGGTAACTGAACCATCTGAAAAAAAAAACATATAAAAACACATTAGCGATCGTAATTGCGAAGCAGACTTCATACGAAGTCTACACATATGAGCTAAAGGCTAATCAAACAAGAAAATTGATTTCTCCCATTAATATTTCACATAAACATGTCAAACTCATACAAAAGTAAAAACAATAACTAATACACGTGCCAGAACAAGAAAATCGAAAAATCTTAATTATAAATAAGATATAAATGGATTTTTAATAAAATTTAAAACACAGACTTCTCCAGAAGTCTCCAGAGCAGACTTCGTTTGAAGTCTACGGAGCAGACTTCTGGAGAAGTCTGTATCTTTGGGTTACTTTTGCAATTAAGGCATATCACGGAGTAGACTTCACCCGAAGTCTATAGAGTTTGCAGACTTCAGGTGAAGTCTCCTCAGTAAAAAGCAGGTTAGTTTTGTATTTGACCAGAAGTTTGACTTTATAAGAGCAGACTTCACCCGAAGTCTGCAAAATAAAAAGGTTAGTTTTGCAATTGACCAGAGTTTGACTTTCTAGAGGAGACTTCACCTGAAATCTGCGCAAATAAGCGGAAAACCGTAAAAATGGCGCAGACTTCAAATGAAGTCTGCTACCGAAAGGAGACTTCAGGTGAAGTCTGCACCGAAAATGAGAGGTTAGATTTGTAATTGACTAAAGTTTGACTTTTTGGAGCAGACTTCAGGTGAAGTCTGCGCCGAAAAGAGATTAGTTTTGTGTTTGACCAAAATCTCGAATTAAATCAATAGTAGACTTCACCTGAAGTCTACTATTTAATTAAATAAGTCGCAGACTTCACCCGAAGTCTGCGAATTAATGTTTTTCCTGGTCAATTGTTCGAAATTTTGGTCAAATGCAAAACTAACCTCTCCGTACAGAGTAGACTTCACATGAAGACTGCTATAAAAAGTCAAAGTTTCAGTCAAATGCAAAATTGACCTCGTTTTTTTACAGAGTAGACTTCACGAGAAGTCTGGTTTGAGCAGACTTCATGTGAAGTCTGCTCTGTAAAGTCAAAGTTTTGGTCAAATGCAAAACTAATCTCACTTTTACGTAGACTTCATATGAAGTATGCACTAGTTTTTTTTGTTTCCAAAGGAGAAAGCGCAGACTTCAGGTGAAGTCTCCTTCAGATATTTTCAAAAATGGTCAATTGTAAATCTAACATCTCCATTGACTAGCAGACTTTAGGTGAAGTGTGCTATCGCGAAACAGATCTGAAATTAGCGAAAATCAAGTGATGTTACCTTTTTTCGCCGTTCGAGCTTGTTTTTAGTTTCGTCGAGCACCTGAAACTTCGAATCTCACCGGTAACAAAGAAGCCCAGCTGTTTTAGATGCAAGAACCACAAGAAAACATGAGGTTATGAGAGAAAAAAATTTAGAACGAAAATTAGAGAGGTTTTTGGATGAAATTGGAGAGGAAATGGAAGATGAAGAGGTTATGAGCACAAACATTGAGCATTTAGAGCTCAACAATCGGTTGGAAAAGCATTTAGAGCTTGATTTTGGTTGTTCATGGTGGTTGGAAAAATTGATGAAGATGGCATTTTCGTAAATAAGTTGATCTGTTATGGTTTTTGTGTCTTTTTTTAGTTTCCGAATTTAAAAAAAAAAAAAATTGAAACATAATGGCATTTTGGTGAATAAGTGTGGAGGCTATGGATTTTTTTGTGAGAAAGTGGCAAAATATGAAGAGGAGAAAAAAGTGGGTTATGTTTGGGGTTGACCACAAATTGTGGGTTATTTTTGAAACAACCCCTTTTTTATTTTCTATAAGTTTCTGATAAATCTTCAATATAATATTTTTTTCTTTCTCAAACATCAATTTTATAAATTTTAATGTGTCTACATTATAGTAAGTCTAAAATAAATTAAAGCTCACAATATGCATCATATTGCACATATATATAATAGTATTAAGTTTTTAAATTTTTTTTTGTAATCTAATTAATATAATGATAATAAAAAAATTAGAGAGATAAAACTCTTTTAACACATGTTAAATTCTAATTGGAAATTTTTTTTGTACGTGTCAAAATCTGATCGACAAACTGCTACGTATCACAATCATGTTAATTGCAAAGTTTCACGCATCAAACTTTATGAAATCAATTATTTATAAAATTACAAACTGCTACGCATCAAACTTTATGAAATCAATAAATAAGATTGAAAAAGTCGATATAAAATCACTGATAAAAAAGTCTAAACAATTATTTATTTATTTGGAATTCTATTTATTTTATTATTTGGTTTTTAGTTAAATTTTATCAAGGTATTAGAAAAAATTATCATATTTTCTTAATATTTATGTTTTTACTATTCCTATTTGAATTAGGTTTACTTTTTATTATTTATTTACTTATATATATATTAGATTTACTAGTTAGCAAAATAAAAATGTATGAAATCAAATTTTTTAAAAAATTAATGAAAAAAAAATTTTAACTTTTTTGTAATCTAATTAAAAAATATAATAGTATTATATTTTTTTAAATAGATAAAACTATTTTGACACGTGAAAAAATTTAATTGGAAATTATTTTTTACACGTGTCAAAATCTTATCGATCAGATGTCACATGTCAAAAAAAAATTAAAATTAATGGAAACAAAATTTTAATTTTTTTAATCTAATTCAAAAATATAATAATATTATGTTTTCTTAAATATATAAGACTATTTTGATACGTGCCAAAATCGAACTGAGATTTTTTTTTTACGTGTCAAAACCTTATCGATCGGATGCCACATGTCACGATCGTGTTAATTATAACGTTTGGCGCATCAAATTTTATCTAATAAGATTGTTTCTGACATGATCATATACGCACATAATCTAATGGTACAACGAACACAAAAAATCTATTCTGTTGATCAATTATGGGCGTCTAATTAAAAAGAAACAAAAGTTGTTATGTTTTGTTGTTTTCTACAGAATTGACTAGGATAGCCGGCACACGTTTTTGTTGTTGTTGCCCAACTTCATTCTAACTAAAAAAATATCCCCACAGGCCGTTCACGAATGTGCACCATACGCGTAACTCTCAATCTCATCTTCCTATCTCACGAAAGCGATAACTTCCTGCTACTGTTACTCTATTGTACACTCATTTATTGTGTTTTGAGCATTGCAAATTTGGGAAGATGCTAGTTCTGTGATGGTCCAGCTAACCTAACCTGTAATTGACTCATTCACCCTTCATTTTTTATATAAAAAAAATATATATACCATACATAAGCCGGTAAAAACACCCATGTGATGATGTTAACTCGTCTTCGGAACGATGCAAACAAAAAATGGGTAAAAAGGAGAAAAAACGTGATCGGATATGTAATTATTGGAATAAACCTTTATTCATTCATTAGATCACATGTGTATATATATACATTCATTGAACCCATAGAATAGGAAATATTCATGAATACATTAGGAATTATCACAATATTAACGTAAACCTAAATATACATACTCCAATAGAGATTAGAGACTCATATATATTTCTTTGTTGGATCGAATTTTTGGTAGACCATACATATTTCTTTTTCTTGTGGATTAACTATCATATTGAAGATCTGTTTTACCAAGATTCTCTATGAGGGACCAAATATAGGCTTAATTCCAAAGTGAACGTAGAAGTGGTCCAATGCTAACATGTTAACGAAGTCGGAATAATCGGAGAAGAAGCAAATTTTGCCTTGTTTTTAATTTTTTGTTGGCAAGCCAATTGTCTCCAGGCTCGTTAAAGCAAATTTTTGTAATTAGTTACAAACCCTCTTCGTTATAATGAAATTAACATTTTCATCAACAAAAAAAAAAAAAAAAAGTCAGATAATAGGAGAAGAAGGTTGTCGTAATATCGATCTAAGTCCCATATCCAAATATTTTATTTTAAAAATATTTAGCCCGCCACATACGATTTACAAGTAGTCTCGTATTTCCTCAGTTTCTACATTTTAATTTGTATAAACTATTTTTGAATATTTTATGTAAATATATATTTTAGTGAAGATATTATTTAGGTGTTGTTTTTATTATGATTTGTGTTATTTTCAGAAAAAAATCTTTAAACAAGTTTAGAGAAGAACTGCACAACAAAAAAAGTATTTGCATTTTATGGCAATAAAAACACAGTATTCAGTAAAATAAAGTAATAAACTAATTTTAGTCTCCAGCGGACAAGATTAAATTTCTACCATTTTGGACGAATTCATCATTTAAACTATTATAGAACGGATTATTTATCCGATAACATGTTATTTTTTATGTAGACATATAATCATAAAATGGAGTATTTATAAGTGTTGCATAACGTGTATGTACTACTCTATTTATCTATGTAAACATATAATTTATCGAATAACTCATGGTTTAGCGTGTTATATAAATATCTTGGGGTTATATATATATATCATGGTTTAGTTAAATATTGGTATATCCATATACAAACTATCAAATGAATATATTTTTAGAGGTTCATAAAAAAAAGGTGTCATATTTCCGTCCAAACTTTTACTGGTACCTTTTGTTAGTTTTTTTTTTTTGGTTGAAATTTTGTTGCATTAATATAATTTTTTTGGGTACCTTTTGTTAGTTTCGAATAGCAATTCTAGCAAATGTCGTTTACCTAAATAATCTTCTAATCTTCTTTTCTTGTCGTTTATTAAATTAACTCAAAGAGAAATCAAAAGAAAACAACTTAAAATTAAAGATATGTCATAAAAGAGAAGGAAAAATTATGTAGGGAGGGAAAGAAAAACAAAAACAAAAAGGGAGAAACAAAAGAAGATAAATGAAAGGAAGTTTTAGAAAGAAAATAAAAATTAAGATGTGGGAAGAAGGTAGGATCAAACGACATGGGTGCAAAGGCATGATTTGATCACGGCATTGGGTGATTACGAAAGCTTTTATCCAGAATATATATCTACAAATCATAAAACTTTCAAATAAAAGTTCCTAGCTAAATTTCATATGCATGGAGCAAGTTGCACTCCCTCAAGCAACTCCACCCATGAGTGTGTAGTGTAAGTTCAGAGAATTGATTAGAAACGCTCTTCTATTGTCTACATAAACACATTAATTAGAAGTTGCGATTGTCACTATTGATATCAATGGTCTCTACCCATTACACTAGTCTCTTGGATACTGGTGTCTATCCAATCCAACACACCTATAGTAACAATATAATTTGGTAGACTATTGAATTTTGATGGATCTAAATTGCATAACTAATTAGCGATTACTAACGGTTGTAAAATTTACTTAATTAGTGGAAAAACTTATCAATAAAGTGACGAACACACCGGTGGATTAAGTAAAAATGAAAAGAAAAAAAAAGACGAGTTTGAGGGTTTTATATTTTCTAATTTTTGAAAGGACAAATAAACAAAATAATATTTAGACTTGTATAAATAGATGAAGCGAGACTCAGAGGAGGGTAAGCAAAATAGAAGCAAAGAGATAAAAATGTTTTGTGGAGAGGCGTCGTCGAGTCTCCAGACCTTGAACATAGCAAAGAGTCTCAGCTCTCTGTTCCCTAAACCATCAGCACTCATCAACCCCATCTCCACAGGACATCGAGACAAGCTGCGTCGTCCAAACCTTGGAGGACGATGTAAGGTCACGGCATCACGGTCTAATACTGATCAGAAAGGTAAAATAGTGAAACAATCCGTTAAGAAAATCAAAGTAAAGGGATTCATAACGGCCCAAGAAGGGTTGCTGGAGGGCCTAGCTTGGTCGAGAGGTCTCGATGACATTGCCGATATGGTAGGCAGATCACTGCTCGTGGAGCTTATTAGCTCCGAGGCTGACCTCGGTGAGTACATATTTTATCAAACAAACATTATTTTAAAAAAATAATAATAATAAGAAGAAGCTAGCTAGCAAATTTTTGCTCCTTGTTTCGTAGATGTATTCATGATGTGGACGTAATTAAAGAGTAGGTTAATGCAATCATGGCTCGATTCATGGTGACAATAAATGAATAATTGTAACCATGGAAGTACACGTGTCAGGGACGGAGAAGGATCCGGTAGAAGACTACGCACAACGTGTGTGGTTCGAAGCCCCTGATGAGAAATACGAGTGTGTGTTTGACATGCCCGAAGACTTTGGAGCAGTGGAGGCCATCAAGATTCAAAACCAGCACCATAGAGAGATGTTCATCAGGGAGGTGGAGCTTGAGTTACCCGGCGGCCCCGTTAAGTTTACATGTGAGTCGTGGGTGGCCCCCAAGTCCGTTGACCCATCGAAGCGGATATTCTTCTCCAACAAGTCCTACTTGCCTTCCGAAACCCCGGAGCCTCTTAAACAGCTGCGAAAGGAGGAGCTGGAGACCTTACAAGGCAAGAACCGGGAGCGAGTTGGTGAATTCGCCACGTTCGAGCGCGTTTACGACTATGACGTATACAACGACGTGGGTGACCCTGACGCAGACCCCGAACTTGCCCGTCCCGTGATCGGAGGCCTCGCGCATCCGTACCCAAGACGTGGCAAGACTGGTCGCAAACCCTGCGACTCTGACCCCTCCACAGAGAAACGTGAGGGGGACTTCTATGTCCCCAGAGACGAGGAGTTCTCAACAGTCAAGGGAAACTCGTTCACTGGAAAAGCCATCTTGGCAGCTCTCCCCTCCGTGTTCCCACAGATCGAGTGTCTCCTCCTCGATCCCAACTTGCCCTTCCCACACTTCAAGTCCATTGAAGATCTCTTTGAAGTAGGCATCAAGCTTCCCAAGGATGCTGGCCTTTTACCTCTAATCCCCAGAATTGTCAAAGCTGTTGCTGAAGCTCAAGATGATCTTCTCCAGTTCGATCCCCCTATTCTCCTTAACAGTAACCTACCTTCCTCTTTAACTCTACATTAATTATTCCATTTCTCCCTACATTTAAATAAATCATTCACATTGATTCAGAGGATAGATTTTCATGGATCCGAGACGACGAGTTCGCTCGCCAGACGCTTGCAGGCCTTAATCCCTATAGCATTCAGCTAGTTCGGGTAGGCTATATATAGTTTTTTGTTCTGCTTGTTCCAACAAAGCAATAAAGATCATATAGATTTTATGGTTTTTAAAGCTAAAAACCCGAGTTAGGATGTCAATATAATAAATTCCTGGCACTGTTATTAATCTTCTAGGAGTGGCCGATGAAAAGCAAACTAGACCCTGCCGTTTATGGTGATCCCAACTCACTCATTACTTGGGAAGTTGTGGAAAAAGAAATCAGAGGAGTCATGTCAGTTGATGAGGTAAGAAGACTAATATCAGACAGGTTTTAAAACACGCATATATGGAGGATTTACTCTAATGGATGAATAGTAATATGGATGTATGCAGGCTCTAAAGAATAAGAGATTGTTCGTGTTGGATTATCACGATTTGCTTCTACCGTATGTGAACAAAGTGAGAGAGTTGGAAGATACCACCTTATATGCTTCTCGAACACTATTCTTCCTCAGCGATGATAGCACATTGAGACCTGTTGCCATTGAGTTGACTCGTCCCCCAGATGTCAACAGGCCCCAATGGAAGAAGGTCTTCACGCCAGGCTATGATGCTACATCCTGCTGGCTATGGAGTCTTGCTAAGACGCATGCTGTTTCTCATGACGCCGGTTATCACCAGCTTATTTCTCACTGGTATTGAATACAAAATAGATCCTCTCATTATATGGTTTCTTGTTGACGAACAAAAATATGGTCAAAACTTTTTGCACCTTGTATGTTATATGACTAACTAGTAAAGAGATGGAGAAATTTACAGGCTGAGGACTCACTGTTGTATGGAGCCATACATAATAGCGGCAAACAGACAGCTAAGCGCAATGCATCCCATCTATAGGCTTTTACATCCCCACTTCCGCTACACCATGGAGATCAACGCTCGTGCACGCCAAAGTCTCATCAACGCAGGTGGAATCATTGAGACTTGTTTCTGGCCCGGCAAGTACTCATTAGAGCTAAGTTCAGACGTCTACGATAAACTATGGAGGTTCGACATGGAAGGCTTGCCTGCAGACCTCATCAGAAGGTAATTCATTGTGTTTGTGTTTTTATTTTTGTAATAATTAATGTGTGCACCATCTACTATCACCGCAATTAAATTACTGTGCATAAAACAAAATTTGTGTGATAAGGGGGCTGGCTGTGGAAGATGAGACGGCCGAGTATGGAGGGGTACGCCTGACGATACCGGACTACCCATTTGCGAATGACGGTCTAATGTTGTGGGATGCACTCAAGGAATGGGTGACAGACTATGTGAATTACTACTATCCAAGTGAAGGACTGATCATCTTGGATAAGGAACTCCAAGAGTGGTGGAGTGAAGTGAGGAACATAGGGCATGGAGACAAGAAAGACGAACCATGGTGGCCTGTCCTCAAAACACAAGATGACTTGATTGGCGTGGTGACTACCATTGCGTGGGTCGCCTCAGGTCACCATGCCGCTGTCAATTTTGGACAGTACGGATATGGAGGATACTTTCCCAACCGGCCAACCACCGCAAGGAGAAAAATGCCAGTGGAAGAACCCACAGAGGAAGAGCTAAAAGAGTTCTATGAGGAACCAGAAAAGGTGTTGCTTAAGACATTCCCGTCGCAGAAGCAGGCGACCAAAGTGATGGTGACTCTGGATCTTTTATCAACCCATGCATCTGATGAAGAGTACATCGGAGAACAGCCAGAGGCATCTTGGACCAACGATCCTGTCATCAATGCTGCATATGAGCGACTCAAAGGCAGGCTTCAATATCTAGAAGGAGTGATAGATGAGAAAAACGTGACAGTTTCTCTGAAGAATAGAGCGGGAGCTGGCGTAGTTAAGTACGAGCTTTTGAAGCCCATCTCTGAACCCGGTGTTACCGGAATGGGTGTTCCCTATAGTATTTCTATTTGATCTATGCCTTTCGTTTCTCTGAATTGATGTATTTCTTTTCTTCTTGAATAAATTAAACCCCGTGTTACCGGAATGATGACTAGTGATGTTAACACGAGTCATCATCGCTTGCATAATCACTCTTTAGCATAAACTTGAGAAATTGTGAGTAATGCAAGTTGAGAAAAAACTGGAAAAAAGAAAGCCACCGAACAAACGTGAAGATAAGATTAGCAGAGGAGAGCATCAAGGTTTCGTTTCCCCTCTGGACCCTTGGAGTACCAGGAAGAAACAAAGTCGCCATACACAACTTCCTTGTAACACGCTGGGGAGACTTGGTTAATGAGGTGAGAAGCTGGTGCAATCTTTGCAGTCTTGGAGGGATCATGAAAGGTGGCAACTGATAACCGCGCCCGATTTGCATTAGTTATGGCTCTATGTTGAGCACTTTTGTATATGCCATTGGTTATGATCTGCACAAGGAGAAACACATGAGCAAATGATCAAGTCAAAGCCCAAAGAGTGTTTTCACACAGAGAATAGAAGAAACCTCAGTTTGATCGGCTAGAAGAACGAGAATGGCATCGGACATAGGAGGAACAGAGAGCCATTGGCCATCCTTGTAAAGCTGAAGACCTCCAACATCATCTTGAATCAAGAGAGTAATGGCACCCATGTCGGAATGGGACTGGAGACCAAGGGTGAGCTCAGGCTGAGGGCAAGGAGGGTAATAGCTCACAGTGATATTCTGATAGATCTCTCCCACAGCTTCCTCTATGGATGAAGGAGGAAGGCACAGGGTCTGTGATATCAGCCCCAATAGCATCTGAGCCAGTCTCTTCATCTCATCACCATATTCTGACACAACTTGTCTAACCCAGCCAGTTCCCAAAATCAAATCAGAGATGAGACATAATTATGAGAACAGAGAGATGAAAGAAGACCTGTAGTCAGGGGGAGAGACGGGCCATCGACAAGGGTTGCGGCGAGAGAGAGGGAATGTATGGTGATCAAAGTAGTCCCTCCAGTCGAGAACAACGTCGTCCTTGGCGCCGAGCAACATGCGGCTGCCATAACCCTCGGATGCGGCGGAGCTGGAGTCGCAGGCGTAACGGAGCTTCTCTTCCATGGGAAGATCCTGGAAGAAGGAGAGGCCTAAAGACCTAATCCGATCAAGGAGATGGATGGAGACGCCATGGTCGACGACATGGAAGGCTCCCCAATCGCGGCAAGCACGACCGATGGCTTCCATCGCGGAATCGGAGCTCGAGAGGCTGACGGTTGGGACAGGAAAAGCATCGCCGGCGGCGTCATAAAGATTATTAGGTCGAGCATCCGGTGGCTGAATGTACTGGGAAGGGACCTCCGTTAAGCCGCCTTTGGCAACCATCTCCACCCTCAACGTTGTTTCCATGGCAGATGATCCGACGGAGAAAAAGAGAATCTGTGATTCCACGCCGACAATTTCATCTTTAAACTTAAAAGGTTTTTTTTATTATTAAATTTAACTCTCCATAATTCTGTTTTTTTTTTTTTTTTCTTCACACTCCTCCTTAATTACCTCCGCCGCACAATCTTCATCGTCTCCAATCTCTCTCTCCGGTGGTCGGTGCTTCTCACCGCCACCGTGAGAGACCCCTTTGTTCTCCTCTTTATTTCGGTTACCGCTTCGTTAATGTTCTCACGTCAAATGCTCGCAGATCTAGGTTTGTTCTTTGCTTGTGGTCTCGTCGATGCCGGCTTCTAATTGTGTTGGGACATCTCTGGGTTTGGTCAAGAGGATCATCGATGTGAGCTTCATGTTCTGGGTCAATGATGCTTCCTCTTGGGTCGATGTGGTCTGGCTCGATCTGTTGCTCCTTCCGGAGCTAGTCAGGTATCGTCGTTGCTTGATGTTAGGTTAGCAGTTGAAGTTTGACTTGTCGATTTGGTTGAGGCAGATTGAGGAACAGCATTTGCTTCTCCTTGGTTTTGGATCTGGAGGATATTATCTCTATGCTTTTCGTTTTCGTTGGTTTTCAGTTCTTAAGCTTCAATAAAGGATCAATGGCCGAAATGCCTCTCGGCATAGAAAAATAATCTCATATACCCTCTTTATAATACTTAACTTTTTTTATGCTTTTGTTAAATCGAAAAATTGGTAAAAGATTCTCTAACCCTTAAACTTTTACAATATTTACTAGCCCAACCACAACTAAAATGGATCGCCCACCCGAATGCCGACCCGGATCTATCTCTGCTAAAAACCCTAAATCGCTAACTTATTCCCAAAAAAAACCCAGTTCGATTTAACCACTACAATCTATCAATTGTTCAATGTAATACCCTAATCGACTACGGAATACAAGTTTAACAACCCAATGAGTATAAAAGAAGAACAAATTATTAATTCTACAA
The DNA here is from genome assembly GCA_900406555.1 of Pseudoturritis turrita. Lineage (NCBI taxonomy): Eukaryota > Viridiplantae > Streptophyta > Magnoliopsida > Brassicales > Brassicaceae > Pseudoturritis > Pseudoturritis turrita. The sequence continues at coordinate 975,094 of OVBL01000314.1, read as the reverse complement.
TATCCCTAAAAATTTCGAATTTGAGCTTGGAACAAAGTAAAACCCATGAATGCAGCTCTTGAAATCAGGTTAAACACAATAAATGTAGACGAAGTCGCATCTGAATGAAGAAACTTGAGCTGCGTCGTGTGTGGCTTCGTCGTTCGTCGTCTTCGTTTCGTCTCGTTCGTCGGATCTGAACGAAGTCCACGAAGAAGATGAGGTGAGATAGCTTGCTTTTGATTGGCTACAATTGTTTTTTTTTAAATATTCATTAAGGGTATAATCGGAATTCAACATTAGAATAAAGAGAGGAGAGTATTGAGACTCAAGAAGGGTATGAGAGATTATTTTTCTAAGGGAAAGGGTATATGAGCACTTGGTCCTTTAATAAAAGGCTTCTTAAGGGGTTATGACTTCTCTTCTTGGTCTAGGCTTTTGTGTCTGAGGTTGAGATTTTAGTTCCTACAGATCGATTTTGATTGGGTTTGGTCTAGACTTCGTCTCTGCAGAGTTTTGTTCTCCTCGCTGGTAGATTCATTTTAGATGGATTTAGTTAGGTTGTGGACTCTGAATCGGATCAGATGATGTTTGCACTTTGGACAGATCTATTCGTAGGATTTTGGGGTTCTTGTTGTTCCTTCTATCAGGCTCTCATGGCCTCTGTTTTAGGGCTTCTGGGTATCATTCTGATTTAAATTTTGCCGTTCGAATTTGTTCAACGGGGGCTTCACCTAAGCTAACTCGGAACAAAATTGACAAAGGCAATCAATGAAAGAGATTTATCTAGATTAAGAGAATTGTTGTCAAAGGTATTAGAAATTCGACTGTTATTGTGGATACGGGAACGTCTAATTATTTGCCTTGGACTTGATATAAGAACGTCTTGGTATTGTTAATGTGTCATCAAAAAGGTTTGTCCTCATTTTTCCAATGCGGAAAAGACCATTAGTTTTTCTTCGTATTTCATATGTTGATCTTTTCAGTGATGTAATACGTTTAAATCAGTATCAATCAAATAAAGTGTTATTAAAAAAAATAGATATAAACAAGAGATTAAGTTTACTAGCCAATAATAAAGGAGGATATGAATTAAGGGAATAAGAAATTAACAAACATACTAGCCAAGCCAATTAGTGGAAATGAAACAATAATACAAAAGAAAAACACACCAAACCACAACTCAGAGACAAAATTAACTAAAGTTCCGACAAGATGGCGGGGATGTAATGGGAGAGTTCTGCGGTGAGAGACTGGAATCCGTTGACGAGCTGAGTATGGAACTCTTGGTCTTCTTCTCCGATTAATCTGAAGTGAACCCTAATGGCTCGCTTGCAAACAGCCATGAATTCAAGCAGCGCCGCGATGAGTTGCTGCAGTTCCTGTGAACGCAACCTCGTTGCAGGCTCACCTGATAAGAAAGCTGTGCACACGCTCAACACCCCACTGTTGACCTGCATGTTTGTTTTTTTTTTTACATGGAAGAATGAGAGATGAGATCATTTCTTTCTTTTATACAAAGACAACAACATATCTTTGGGAGAAACAACAGACCTGCACCGCAACACTTCCTTGAAGAATCCTCTGCAGACTCTGCAGGCGTGGTAGGTGATCCCCATCAGAGCTACGAGGCTCTTCTAGCTCATTTCTCAGTGCGGTTGTTCGGGTTTCAATCATTCCAATTGCATTCTCCACTGGCGAGAATTCAAGGGATTCAGACTTGGTAACCAGCAGCCTATTCACAAGTGCGGGGAATGAACCCTCCGTCTGCAGCACTGTTCGTCTCTTCCACTGATCTTCTAACCCACCTTGTGTCTTACCATTTTTTGTAAATGGTGTATCAAACAAGAACCGATCAAAGACTCTTGCTCGGACACTTCCTGTGGAAAGAGAGAATATCCTCTCTCTTCTGCTCCCTAGATCCTCATCTTCCATCACTGCATCAACAGCCGTAATTTGCAGGTAGCACACTCCTGCCTGCAATTCTTCTGCCTTCACTTGTCTCGAATCTGGAATTATGTGCAAAATATGGTTGCTGTCCATCCTTGATTCATATATATGGCTCAGCTTTTCCATTATATCCCCTAGCCGCACATCCCGTGGTTCACGGTATACATATTCTTTCCTGTCCAACTTCCCAAACTTTTCCCCGTAAAATCCCACCCGGTAATACGTAGCATCGATAAATGGGATCGGGTTTGATTCCTGCTCAAGAATGGACTCGTATATATTAGTAAGTAACGTGTGACACTTAGCCAACTGCCCATAAGCCTTCCTGCTCTTGTAAACTGGAATAACAAGTTCCAAAATGCTTGCACAGAAATGGTAGAGCTCAGCTTGAGAGAAAAGCTTATTAGCAAGCTGTAGATACTTGACGGCAGAGTCAACTGTTAGCTTTGAAGCACCATAACCCTCTACTTCAGCTGCAGATGCCTCTGTTGTAAACTCGCCACTTACCATTGGACAAATTTTACGCAAGGCAGCCACATGATCCTTGCTCCACACACCATCATTTCTAGCCACCAAGGCCTACAAGAAGAAGGGGAAAACCAAAGCATGCACATAAGTTCTAGATGCAGTATCTAGTGGACAGGCAGACTTGAATTAATACTGCATCTTAAAAGCCAATCAGACTACAAAGATGATCCACTGTGCATCTAAAGAATCACATACACATGCCAGATTCAGAAATTGTTACCTGCATTATCACACCTGCAACCGCCACAGCACACTGTGCGGCTTCAGCCCAGGACTGCATTTCCTGGTGGGCATCACATAGATGCAGCAACCACATTATATGAAGATCTGGAACAGGAGCAAATGCCATTCCAAGTTTGTAGTAGCTCTCTGCGGCAGCGTATCGATCCATAGCCATCACAGATCCCTGTAATAACATAATTTTGACGTTGGAAAAATACAGAATGACTTGCAAGCTGGTTAAATCTAATGATTTTTTCATCATTAAAATAGTAACAAGGAAGAGGAAACATGGCAGGGAATGGTGCAAACATGACGTTAATGCCACTAAACAGGATTGGAAAACTTGTGTGAGTGTTTCCAAGCACTTCTGTGATACTTATTTTAGATCAGTGATGCCAAGACAATCATTCACTGTAATATCTGAAGTCACCTATTGGGGGAGCTCCCTAAAATTGTTCAGTAATTATCAGAAAAGAGAAAGGAGAGACCATATTCCTGACAGGATATGCAGATTTACTCGGTCACACTAAGTTCCATCAGTGTCAATTTTTAATTTCCACACAGGGAATTGACTCATGCGTTCTTATATACCTATCAGTTTCATGAATACGGTAAAAATACTAAAAAGGGGTGTCGATGGGGAGGAATTTGAGTGTACAAGACATGAGGTTTCCACCATATAACAAGGCAAGGACCTGTTTGGCACTCAAGCCCTCTAATACAGGCGACAAGACAAGCAGAAGGCATTACTTCCATCACTGACACCAGAAACGATATCTTTAAAAAATGCCAAGTTGATTATAAACCATACCAAAAGGGCATGCCCGAGGCTCGCATCGAGAGCAAGAACAAGGCTGGCAGAAAGATGTTTCACTTCATCCCAAGACCAACGATTTTCTGTAAATTTCTCAGGAACTATTAACAGAGTATCATCAGGAAGACCACACTCCCTCAACAAATTGACACTCTTAGCTTCATCAGCCATTTCGCTTAATGACTGTTGTAGCCGCCTTGCCTCTCCACTCTCTTCCAATGTATTATCTGTTTTCATATGAGTTACTTGAACATCTGACATGAGTTCTGACAGTGTAATGGTCAGCAAAGCCCTCAGCCTAGCAGTCTGCATAAAATATAGCGAGCTCTGCAAAAACAAAGCAATTGGACTCATGCCGAATAGCAAACAGAGAAGTCTTTATACAAATCTAGATGTCTCACCTTGACCAGTATTTGAAGACCAATAACAGCCCTTTTCCTGACACTGTCATTGCGGTAAACAGCAAGCCTGAGAAGATGGAAAGCTATCTGTTTTAAGAAGCGATCATTTTCCCTGGCCATCAGTGTGGCCCCATGTAGATCAAAGATTCTGTTGAAAATTGGAAAGAAGGCTTTCCAGAAGGCTAATGACTGGTTCCGGGAGAAGAAACTCGTCAATATTGTAGTGATGCAGTCCAATTTTCCATAGTCCGTAGCAATATTATGAGAGGCTGCCATTGATGAAAATTTTTCAGTGATCTCCAAAACCTGGAGGCTAACAGTGGCACTTACATTCTCTTCCCAAAGTTCCTGGTCAATGTGAACGCAATTAGTAGAATAGCTCATTGACGAGCATGCCAGCAAAAATGATAAGTAATATTAAGGAGAAGGCATGAAGACAACATAAAACTATACCAGTTTTTGCCGCAAAATAGGGTGCAGCGATTCTCTTAGTGCCTGAGCTGAAGCTCCAATCCGTGAAGATTGTGCTTGAGCTAAGGCTTCTCTTAGAGAATAAGGTTGGGTAGGGGAGGCCAACTGAGAATTAACTCTCTGCCACAGGTACCCATTATCTGGTGTTCCCTCTAGCTGCAGTAAAATAACAGAAGACATCTGAGCCTTTCCTGTTTAACTATAAATATACCAAAAGCAGAGGACTTTCTAACTCAGTTTTGAGAAGTCCACCATAAGAAAGCAACAATGTTAAGGAACTCTAGGTGAACTGGTAGGATTTTACCCAAAAAAGAGAAGAGACGAACACACAGGACAAATTCAGCAACTCACCCTGACTTCTTGGCGGGAGGCCTCTGACAGATAATTGTTGATAGCAGGAGAAAGTCGCTCAGAGTACTTTGGTGATCCAGCTCCTTCACTAACAGGACCACGAGAATTGTTGCCCCCGAGGATGCTGTCAGCAGCTTTCTTGTGCTGAAAATTTTATTGATTTGAAATTATCGAATCGCCGTAGGAATCAAACATTATGTGGATTTCAAGTACCACTATTTCCAGGTAATAAAATCAAATCTAAGTTCTAAAGCAGTCCCCATATCATTCTACCAGATCCACACAACTAGATGAAATCAAATTTTCTCAAACAAAAGACAAAATTGCAGTGCTTCATAATAACTTATTACTTATTAGACACCATAGACCACCAATATTCATATTTCAACGGATAACAATATCCTTCGGTTTCCTTTAACAGTGAGTTAAGTAAAAGAGTCGAGCCTTTTCCCAAATTTTAAGAAATGGTTGTGGAAAGGAACCTCAAAAAGTATGAGGCATTCTTCCATGAGTTTGAAATACAATCTAGTACGCGCAATGCTCTGCTGCCATGCCTTGACAAGTGATGTGTCATCCAGATTACGAACAATTTGCAACACACCAATTAAAACCTCGCGCTTTTCAGTAGCATTTAGGTTATAGAAAACAGGCATTTCATCTAAAATCTGCAAAAGGAAGAAAACATCAAATGTCAGGCGAATATATCAGCTGCCCCTAGCTATGATTGTATTGACATAACACTCAATCAAAAGGATGTTACTGCCACACCATTTAATTCCTTATAGCATGTTTCTTATTTTCCTGTAATAATGGATGCTTATGACACGCTAATTGAGGGGGATTGCAACTGAGAACGAGCACATTTATGGACTATAAATGAAATAATTTTAGGATGATTTTTTTTCAATCCCCCGTGACATACCTGCCCAACAAAAGGAAAATATAGTTGTGCAATATACAGCTTATCTTCGGCTTTCTGGTAACGAGCGTCAAATTCATGCTTGCATAAGAGGATCACTAAAATTCTTGCACCCTGCAAGGATACCAAAAAAAGACGAATAAAATTAACAATGTAAAATTCTTACATGATATGTATCTCATACGTACAAACACTTAGAACCAAAAATACCTTTGCCCGAAGAGGCAGCTCATCATGATCCAGGGAGAGAAATAGCTCCTGTATTAAGATGGATGATAAATAGTTCCTAGAACATACAAATAAAGTTAGCTGAGCAATTTTATTTTTACCCTCCCAAGAGTAAGTAATGATGCGCACACAAATAAAAGAAGATGGAAGACTGTAGGTTCAGTTTATGCTCCTCTTTTCTGCATAATTCAAGATTTTGTGTGCTTACTACAGAAGTGCGACCTATTCATATTCTATTTCTGTAACTTTATGTGCTCAGGTGTGCTAATAATTAAAAATTATTTAAGCAATAAAGTGAAAATGTTTGACAATGTAAAACTGAATAAACAGGTAATGAAGTTTCTAGGGGAGAGCACCTGTCTGATGGGTCTCTACCAGGCATTTCTACAAAAAGATCATGATCGGAGATAATTTGCAAAAATGTGAGCTTGCATTCATGTAGAACAGATTGACAAACACCAGAAAACTTGTCCATGTATAACGATACCTGTTGAGTGCGAGAAGGAAACTTAAATTTTATCACTATCAAAGGTATTTGAAAAGAGAGATTATTCCCATGTTTTCAACTACTGGCTACTGAGAGCAAAGATGTGGCCGAAAAATCAGTTCAAAGATAAGCTGCAAACGGTTTTGAATTGAAGATTGTTTTTCATGAACAATATTAACATACAAATTTCAGACCTGAAAACCATACACATGCACATGATTGATCAATTTGCTGGTAGTTCTCTCAAATAAAAAAAAAGAAACTCGTATGAGAGAACTCGCATTAATGCATGAAACTATGCTCATGTTTGAACTCTACCCAAAAAAAAAAAAAAAATCATCAGGAGACTTCCGGAGAAAACTCAGATGCAATTTAAACTAATGCAACCGTTGCTGCCATGTATGATAGTGTGAAAGATACAAAGCAAAAACATACCAGTTCATACACCTGGCAGGGCTCAATGATATATAAAAGATCATAACAGAAGAAGGCCAAACTGCTGTTCAAACGTTTCGCCAAGCTTAAACCCTTTTTACAACGTTCATGTACTTCAGTTAAGAGACAATCATACAATTGCATGATACACCGAAAAACACTTTCTTTGAGCTGCATGGGTGGAACATCCTCGCCTATGATATAGGGAAGAAAATGAGCATGTTACTCTGTGACCATATAACATCTGAATCACACTGAAACTAGTTAATGCCACAAGGGGAGGGCAATAAATAGACTGTGATTGCTCCTAAGCCACAACTTAATTTTGCAATAAAAAACAACCTCTAAATAAACATACTACATTGTGGCGTGATAAGTGGTCACTATAGGGTCACGTTTTCCAGTTACTTCAAGGCTTCAAGCAAGTTTGAACTGCTCATAAAATATGTATTTTTATAATTTGTTGAGACTCTTGTAGGATCACTACACGAATAGCAACACTTCAGGAGAAGTTCAGTTTAGAAAGCAAACAATCTGTAACCGAGAGTAGACATAATTATGCGTAATTTTAGTGCAAATTAGTTACTTGAGTCCTTGGTCTTTAAGTTCTAGACAAACAACCACATTAAAGGTCATCAGGTTCTTCGGAAACATTTAGTTATACAATTCTTTCATTATTATGGAGAGAGACCAATTCCTATAATAGTATTGCATGCCAACTTGACTAAGAAAAATTATATGGAAAAATGAAAAATGGATACCCCAATAATACCTGAAGGTAGATTGTGATCAAAAAGTCGTGCCTGCTCCAATGCCATTGATTTAACAATTAACTCGAGGAAAAACCACGCCATTGATAAAACATCATCATATACAGGTCCAACCCGGTAACCTTTAGCCTGTAAAGCCAGTTATAGTGTTCAACAACAAATTAATAGAATAAGTAAATTCACAGCAGATAGCTGCACGAATAGGTAACATGGCTCTATTAACTTTGGGGTGAATAATAAGTATAATGAGATATACAGCACAGTTAGAACAAAGATAAACTAGTAGTTTCATCGAGACAACATGTGCACTTTATACCTTGCTTCTAGCTAAACTTCCCCAAACAGTTGATAATCCAGGATAAACCGGTGGTTGATTGCCTCCAAAATCATCAAAAGAATAATCAACATAGGTGACCAGAAAACGATTTCGGTCAGCATCATCAAACGACACCTGCTGCACCCTATAAAACCAAATTGAAAGATCTAGTAAGAACAAGGACGTCACTGACTTGTATTTTTTATACACATGCTTACAAACTGAGAAAAATGGTACAGAGAACATAACATCAAACTGAGCACTTAGTGCTTGACAATCTATGATGGTACAAGCAAATGATCCTGTGTTCTTGTTGTACATTTACTGTGTCCCCTTATACACATTATTTGCAACTCTAGTGATAATTGACCTCCAAAGTTGAAGACCAATGACAACATAACATTGTCATTGGGCATTAAGCTAAAAAATGTTCGAATAATAGTTTTCCCTGATCTTTTGGGTTTAATTTTAATGGGGAAAAGAGTATGTGTGTCCTACAAGACAAGTTATTTTACACATTAAATCGCTGTATTAAAATAGATTAAACCTAGTTGAGCTAAACACAGAAAGTTGCATACCGAGTTAAAATATCCACCATGGCTCTGAATGCTGCGACCTGAAGCAAGTACAAAATGGTAAATACTTGAGTGGTAAATGATGTAATAAACAGTCACTCGGACAGAAATAAGATATAACAATGCTTATATCAAAAGTTTATGCTAAAGGAGCAAGAAGATTTCAGTTGACAAACCTGAAGAGTTTCTCCACCATTGCCAATAAGATGAAGGAGCATGTTAAGAATCGGGTAGAGAAACTGAAGCAGGGCAGTAGAGTCAACGTGCTTCAAACTGTTTATTGCCTTGAGAGAAATATGAAGAGCATATCAATAATACCAGTGGAGAAAATCATTTAAATGAGACATAGTTAATGTGACTACCTGCAGCAGTTCTGAACCCCAAGGAGGGCTTGTCCGGAGGGTATGTCTATCATACTCTAGGCAGAAATCCCTGACACGTTCATTGGTGGGATAAAGCGATGAACAAAGTCTCAGTCGCAACTTATAAATATTCTTGCCATCTTCCAAATAATCCAACCTCTCCTGTGATTGTCAGACAGTATTATCGCCGAAATTATGTTAGAAGTAGAGTTGTGTTGATCAATATATAAGACTTCTGTTACAAAATTCCTAGTTTGAGTAAAAGAAATAAAAGGACACCTAAAATAGCATAATCTTACTAGTTAGACCAAAGTTGAGAACTAGAACTTATTAATAGGTATACCTACCGCTATCACTAAACTAGACCAAATTACACACAATTCTCTGGGCACTGCACAGTATTGAATATTCAGGCTGGGTTGCACCAGTAGATGCCCCAGTCAGCTGATCTACAACCACCCTAGTGTGTTGATCTCTTGAAGGATATGCCCAATCGTATTTGTTTCGGGATGGAAAAGTTTGGGGTTGCAACGAACAATTACAAAATTCACCCAGTCAGAATCCTTATTGCCGTATGAAAAGCTACAGCCTAGATTAATGGAACGCCAAACCTGTTAATCAGTTCTACTTCTCAATGTGGTGGCAGAGTGTACCCTTTTTATATCCTAAAGGTTAGTGTGCTTGCAGGTGACTACCCCTCAATTAGTCATCAGCTATAGAACCTTCTTAATAGTCTAGCTTTTATGTTATTTATATTTCTTTCATGTACCATTTTCATAAAGTCTCTTTCCCAACTTTTGATTCTCAAACATACACGTGGATTTGAACAATTATTACTAGCTAAGCACGAAAAAAAATATCTAACACTGATGCTTACATATTATCAAAACGTACCTTGGTGGTTTCCTGAAGATAGTGGGGAACCAGTTCTCTCATTACTGGTAGAGAAATATCAGACCGCGAGCTACATTAATAATCAACAAAATTATCAACAACAAGAAAATTTTGACTAAACCAAGGCATACACTTCTCCCAGCTTGTTAGAACTGAAGGCGTATACAGTCTAATCTAGTGGTTCCGATAACTTTGACATCAATGATATACTGCATGCTCCAATTTCATTTTGATTTGTATACTAGCACTTTCATGTATAGAGATGAAAAATGTGTCCATTAACAATTAGTGATAAGGACAATGAAAGAGAAGCCATCTTTCAGCAGTACATAAAAAATATGGTAGGCCAGTATCATATACATACTGGATATAGGTAGATAATGGAAGTGATGCATATCCAACAACTACCTGAAAAGAAAAGATAATCAGTAACTAGAGGCCACTTCATCAAAGAGAAACAAGAATAGAACTCTATGTAAATCTTACTGGTCTTGGAGCTTCAAGCTTTGTCTGGAGATCAACATGAAAAAAAGTGAATAATAGATGATGTGATGGCGTCCATGTGGCAGGAAGAGACACCTTAATTTCATCATGGTAGCTAGCAGCTCTAGCTCCAACAGCAACTTGTGTATGAACCCACTTCTGGAGGGAAACACCAGGCTCTCTTGAATAGATTGCCTACGCAGATCAGCAGTAAGAAACAAATGAAGACTCGAGAAATATGCCGATCATTTCTAGGACTATTGATGATCAAAATAATTACCTCGAGTGGTTGTCTGCGGACATCTGCATCATCCTTTCTCAATTCTACACGGATAAAGAGATTCCTCTTCCGACTCAAAGTAACAGCTACGGGATACACATAAAGGCAATGGAAGAGATGTAGAAAAGGCTCGTTTCTTGTCGTAGAGCAAAAATCAAAAGCCTGGAACCAGAAAATGATAATCTGATCAATTTGCTTATAAATTATACCAAGGACTAGAGACAGTTTTCCAGCTTCAATTTGCTGATCAATTTACTTTTATCCTCTTTAAATCGATCTAAAGAAACAAGTAGTTAGCAAACCCAACCAGGATCTAACTAACTCCAAAGTAGAATGATGGCCGAGGATGACTATCACAAGGAGAAAACAGGTCGATGAAAAGAAGAAGAAGCACTTTAAGGAGTAGATCAAGGAATCGGTAGAAAGAATGATAGAGCTGATACGCTTACATAATGACAATTTAAGTCAAGATTTCCACTTGAACTTGTGAGGTCTCTCGAAACATCCTTTGCATCCTCTGAATTCCACTTGGAACAGCTGCTTCGGGGTCCACCAGAACCAGAACCAGTACAATTCGTAAGTGTCAGGTCACCGAAGCGGTCAGTCGGATCAAGAGAGTCATTTATGATGCTCCCATTCTCCGATAAATCCTCAAAGTCTCCATGTCCACTTCGATGTTTCTCAATTTCCAGTCTTAGAACACCTTTCACGGGTTTATGAACCTTCCGTTTAGGGTCCTATAAAACCAAAGAATAAACTATTAAACAGAAGTACATTAGGAAATGCCTTTGTCCAAATGATCAAGACGGTCTATAGGGATTTTAGATATGGTTGTCCTCCAATTGCAAGCAGCAATATGCAGTCTGATGTTATATCCATAAAAAGCATGCCAGATATATGACTGACGACGTTACCAAACACAATTCGGAAATGAAGTTTTTATGTGGGTAAAAGAAAGTCTTGTTTTCTTGTGATATATTTAGTAAATACTCTCATCACCTAACTACACTTCACAAAGAAGAAAGGAAATGAGGGACTCCACTTCCTCAACACTCATGAATTAAACACCATGACCTGATTGTCAAATACTACCAAATTGATTCATTCGTATAGAAACAGAAAAAAAAAAAAAAAAAACTATTAAAATGTAGAAGATTGTAGTCAATCGATTTTGTATACAACTCTAATTGCTTACATACATGTCCAGTTCATGAAAGACCAACCAAAGTGTACCTAGCAAGTATCAGACATAATAGGATGTTCAAATTGAACAGAATCTAGGAAATAAACATGAAATCTATTTTATACCATATCTAGTTCAAAGCAATGTAAAGACAATCATAAAGAAGATTATAAAACGATGACTTAAACACTGCGTTGGCTGTGAAAATTAAACATCCTACCTGAATTGACTCCTCGGAGTAGCTCTCTTTAACTTTGTTTAAATTAGATATTTCAACTACGACAGAACTTCCACCTGAATAACCTTGCTTTCCGTCAGATGTGATCTTTGCAATGGGTTCAAAAACACCCTCATGGGAACTTGACGCAGTCATACTGGGAGCAAGAGGACTGCTAGGGGAAGCAGATTCACCAGTGTTTGTGGTGATATTATTATCAAAAAGCGGAACAACCGCCCAGGCAAAAGATTCTCGGTAAGGCATAATGCGGGACCAGACCTGCAACTTTTGCTTTTCCCTCTCAGTTAAGTGCGCCTGATTAGCAAATGGCCAGAGAACTGAGTTACTACAAACAGGTTACTTACTAATTATGATATAAAGATCACGCTATCACCATGACTAGTCCAAAATATATAATCAAAACACACAGTAAAGACAGCTGATATATGCCATTGTCAGTTACAGGCTATCTCCAAGTCACTCCAAAGAGAAATGTTGAGAGACACAATCTCTAAGACCAAGGCATTCACATGAACAAGAGACAGTAAGGGAAAACCAAGGAGTTTGGCAATTACAGGCTCTTTACGGGAATAAACAGATGTTGTAACGCCTCCCTCCTCTGTTGCTGTTTTTTCTAATTGGATAAGCAGGCAAACTGATGCTGATGGGGCGTCTAGATAAAATATTCCACGGTTTTCAGATGAAAGTTTGGCCTGCAGGAAAATGTACAAGGGGCAGCAATTTTTCGTGAAACTGGAGTGAGAAAGAAAACAAAACTCAAAACCGAATTCATATAACAAAGAGAAGGGGACAGACAGAGAGTTGACAGAGCTCAGTGACTTACATCCTGCATTTCCGTAGGCAAAATGTGGAAATAAAAATCCTCAGAGAGTTTCTCCTTCCTCTCTTGATTGTACAATGATATTGAGCCAAAAAATGGTTCTACAGGGTTGAAAGAGAAGGAGCTTAAAGAGGTTCAAGTAATAAAAATAAGAGGAAATACCCCCCAAGAGTTAGTCAGAGTCCTCACCAACTAAGCCAGACAGAAAAGATAGAGACAAAACTCTAACGGAGATCTTCAATCCACTGTGAAGATATTAGAGGAGCAGAGGGGAATAAATCATAAATCATAAATCATAAATGAGAGAGAGAGAGAAAGAAGAAAAAAAGGAAGATGAGGTAAACCTGGAATAGGTAGCAGCAGGAGATTCAGGAGTTCTCTGGCCAAAGATGATAGATCTTTCATTCTCCCAGTCAAAAGCTGGTTCATAGGCAGGGAGGGGAGGCTGGCCAAAGTGAGCACAAGAAGAGACCTTGGGGGATCCAGAATCAGAAAAAGGCCTCCCGGAAATGGTGGCTACATCGTCCTCCAGGGATGCACTCCTCGCACTGGCAAGACGGATTTCTGGAGAAGCACAAAGTATGAATGATTGATAGAGTAAAAAGAGAAGAAAGAAAAAAAAAAAAAAGAGAGAGAAATCCCTAACCAGTCTCAGTATCAGTGTCGGGGCCTTCGAAAATCTGAGTCTGGAAAGAAAGAGGAGGAGTATGATCATAGTGGCCATATTTGTTGACATCCTTGACCCATTCGGTAGCGTAGCATTGAAGCAGTTGGTTCAAATGCGGCCATTGTTCGAGGTTTTCATCAAGCTGAGGGAAAGGGAAGACATGAGAGGTGAGACGGAAAAACAAAAAGAGAGAAGAAGAGGTGGAGGACATATACCAGAGGATCCAGCTTAGGGAGAGAAACAGGCTGACGAGATATCTTGCGAAAGCGAAGGCCAAGGTTGTCCATAACTATTCAGGTTTCGAATCGGAGAGCAGATCTATACCAAGTGGGCATTGAAAACCTAGAGAACGGAAAAGCACATTGGGAGGGAGCAGATCTGCGGGAAGAAACTTTGTCTTTACGCAGAAGGGAAGGGAAGAGAGAGAGGAAGCAGGTGAGAAAGGTGAAGAAGACGAAGAAGAAGAAGAAACAAAGGAAGAAGAGAGTAATTAATCAATCATTATATACCACACCGCATTACCAGCGAAAGACTCCAGAGTCCAACCACAGTCCAACTCTACACTCCTTTTTTATTATTTCTTTCTTTTTTGTTTTAACAGTCAAATCATTCTAATTTTATACATTAACAACATCCATTGGTTTACAATAAACATGGCAACTGAAACCAATTTTGTGGTGCCGGATTGGTTCAGGCCGGCTTAGGAGCAATCCAAACCGGATCTCGCAAGTCAAGGTTATCTCAGACATATCTGATTTGATTTGGGTTGTTCCTCGGGGTAATCACCCAATCAGTTGCATTTGATTTAATATATGGAGATTGTTGACAACAAAAAAAAGTAACGGAGTATTTGAACAATCTCGATAAATCTAACAAATCTGTCATAGTCTTGTTAAGGTTCAAAGACGGCTTTGCATTCGCTCGCGGCCTGTTTGTGATTTTTTTTCATAACAAGTTTTAGAGATACAATTAGGATTGGTGTGAAGGCAGAGCAAGAAGTATCTCTTGTGCCAAATGAAAAGAATCAACTTTGTTTGCTCAGTTAAGTAAAACCAGACGGATACACTTATTTATTAAAACCAAAAATAAACGGAGAAATCATTGAAAACCTTACGTCTTCATGGTAGGTAATATAAACTAATGGAGAAGATCAGAGAGAGTATGAATCTTCTATAGCTTCTGCTCTTTCTTTGGCATCCCTCATCGTCCAGCCGAGCTGTCTGACACTATAGTGTGAAACACAAAATTTGGAAACGTCTTCGTTAAGTCTCTGCACATGCACATGCACATAAAACTTGTTAGCCCCGCCCCAAGAAGATAACAAAGAGAGCAAGACAGAAGAAAGAGACATGGCTTACTTGAGATGTTGAAGCGACATGTTCACTAACAGAGACGGATGGCGTAGCACAAGGCTCTGCCACTCTTCCTTATCAATCTTCCCGTCCTGCTTAGTATCAGCTTCTTCAAATGTCTACAACCAATCAGTGTTTATATCTCATGTCAAAACAATTATACCATGACAATATCAATGGAGACCAACCCCACCTTGTCTATGATGCTCTCCATCACATCATCAGAAAGGTTCATGCCAGATTCAGCTAGAGTCGCCACCACCATTTCCTTCACCTTCACATCAACAGAGGATGAGGAGAGAAACGAAAACACAGACATCCCTACGAATAATGCCAACTCTATACCTCCTGTCTCTCTATATACCCTTGCTGCTTCAGATCATACAGCTTGAAAGAAACTGCAGAGATAAAAGTTGATACCAAGAGCGTTGGATATTAAGAATAGGCCAGCCAAATCTCTACCACTTACATTCAATCTTATCCTCGATTTGAGCATTGGGGTGAAAGACCGAGAGAGCACGAGCAAAGGCTTCAAAATCTAGAATCCCAGTACGCTTGGTATCAAACAAGTCAAACACCTGCAAAGCTTGAATATGAGATCACAACAAGGAAAACCAAATAGGCTTTAGATTTCCAAGTCTTTTACCCTATCAGCAAAAAGACTTCTCCTCTTGTTCGTCCTGAATAACACCAACTGAAACTCTTCCTGCAAATTTGAAAGGATCCTAGTGAGTGTATATATAGGATGAAGAAGCACAAAGACTGTGACTATGGATTCTGGTATACCTTGTCGATAAGCCCGTTTCTGCTGATGCTCTTGAACATCTCGTAAAGAGCTTCAATCTCATTCACACTAACTGCAATTGGTACAATGATTAAGGAGGGTAGTGATTGACTCGTGAGAATCAAAAGCAGTAAAGTAAGTGCAGGAAAAGTAGACATACACACAGTGCCTCTAGCCACAGCCTTAGGGTTCCGAAGACCCCTGGACAGCGGTTGATGATCAGCATCACAACAAGTCAGCAGAATCGTGGATAAGTGCTTTAATCCATCTAGACATTGCATCATCATCTCTCCTACAACTCACTGCTTCCATACCTACCACAACACCCCAATCAAGCAACAGGATTAGGATCCAAACACAAACAACAAAATACGGTTAGTTCCATTGAGAAATATAATACAAGAGATGGCATGGAGAAACAAATTCAAGAATCGAACATAAATTTGCCTGTCCGACACAGAATGGTTGACATAAAATGGATCGAATATGGCGGGTAAGATCAGGAGAAAGACAAGGGTAACAGAAAGCGAGTAGTTTTGACTTTTGGGAGAAGAGAAGAAGAGGAACCAAGAAAGAGAAACATGCGTAGTAGTTTCTCGTTTACGACTTGTTCCAAGTCTTAATCTTTTTTCTTTCTGGAACACCACGATCTCTCTCTCTCTCTCTCTCTCTCTCTTCATAAGAGCTGTTATTGGCTGTTGAGACCTGAGAAAGGATCTACAAGTTCGTTGGCGTAAATTAGTTGGTGACCACTTGGACAAGTTGACCTTTTACTGGTTCGAGACAGAGAAAAAATACTATAATAACTACTAAGATATCCAAAGACCTGAACTTTGAGGGAACAAGATTTACAAAACAAGCCTGAAGGTGAGGTTTATACGATTGACTCCAAGCATGAAAATGGCCTTGGCAATCCTTTGTTCCTCAATACACGGTTACGCTTCAATGGATCACTTGAGTTACAAGAAGAAAAAATGACCAAGAAAGAGAGAGTGAGAGAACCTCAAGGCAAAAATGACCAAGGAAGAATGTGGTTGTCGAGATAATCGAAGAAAGTCGAGGATTGTGAATGTAGATGACGTCGCTTCCTCCATGGCCGAGATCGATAAGTTCTCCCTTGTCCGACCGGAACAATCGATTGCTCAAATGTCAATTCGGTCGGAAGATACAACAATCATCTATAGAGGCCCACTTCTTTAAAAGCCCATAAATAATCGGGAACCCTAGAAGGCCCACTTTTATGTCACACATGGAAGGCCCTCTTTTATTACTCCATATAAAAGCAGACCAGATATTGGTACAAAATGCAATATATACCTCCAACGGCAGAAAGGTGTGGAGATTTTCTGATTCATCTTCCTTCTCGCCTCCATGCAACTCCCAAGATTCAACACCAAAGTCATTCCCAAGTCGTTGAAGGGCTGTTTCCAAGTCGCAGCACATGCTAAGTCTTAAATCATTTGGTAGCACCATCCGAGCTTATACTGCATGAATCATCACAGATTCACAATCCCACTTCCACTCACCATAACTATCAAGAAGAGGCATTTCTTAAAACAAATATTCAAAAATAAGAATTACTCTGGCTCCATGTTGTTAGCCGGCTATATATGTATGTATTATCAAACCAAGATTAATTAGGGGACTCTTTGCCAAAAGAAACTCAATTTTGTGGAAAAATAAACATGTGTGTAAAATTAGGGTATTTGTGAGTAGATTGAAAAGAAGATAGATTTGTGCTCTAGAAGAGCTTATTGGCACAAACACATTGACAAAGAAATAGCTCTAGGAGCTTTATTCATAAGCAAATAAATAAATAGAGGAAGCTTTAGTGTTTCACCAAGAACAAAAGAACGTTGATTGATACTTCATAAAGAGGAGAAAGAGGCTGCTCAAAACGCAGCCAAAGTTATCTTTTACAATCTCATTACACAAATATTTATATGAAATCTATCATGCTAAACCTTTGCTATAGGCATGTGACTTCGGTTAACCGAACCGAACTGAGCCCCTTTTTTGGGCTATCAGTTAACCGAAGTAATTCTAGAGGACTACCAAAATTAACCGAATGAAAACTCGATTCGGTTTGATTCGGTTATCAGTTAGTTTCGATTTTGAATTTCATAACCAAAATTAACCGAATTTTGTTTTTTTTTAACTCGGTTATCGGTTAAATTCGGATATTTTCGGTTAAATTCGGGTAATTCGGTTCGGTTAAAATCGGATATTGGTAAAAATTGATCTAATTTTGGTAAAAAAGATCTAATTTTGGTATAATCCGGTTATTTAAAAAAAAACAATTATCCGAGAAATCGATCGGTTCGATCTGAACTGAACCGAAATTCTAGGTTAATCGAACATAATAGAAATTTATACCGATCGGTTCAGCTAAGAGAACCGAAACGGAACCAAAAACTGAAAATCTTGGTTTGGCTCGGTTCGGTTCAATCAGTTAAAGTCAAAATCACAGACCTACCTAGCTACATGGGCTAATAGGCTTTTGATTAGGCTTGAGCTCTCTAATAGTATTCACTTAAAAGTTAACATCTTGTTTTTCCCGCATAACAAGGAGTGAGTTGAAGACATGTAATATTTGGTACCATGCAATTCACATGTGAGAGAGAGAAGTAGGATAGAAACAACAAGTGATTTGACCGAGACCAAATGTGCGTGGTGTGAGGGTATTGGCGAGCAGATCAAATAAAAGGGTGACAAATGCAATAAACATAACCAAGAGAGTAAGTGGGGGAAGATGAAGAGAGTGTGGAACATTTGATGAATGAGTGACAGAGAAAAACAAAGGCTTGTGTGGAGTCTTTGAGTTGAGATCTCTTAAAGATGGGGACTTTTTTCTCTTTCCTGCTTGCTTTTTAGTTTCTCATCTCAGGAGGCTTTTATATTTAGTCTCCCCTCAATTTCTCCGTCCCTACCCTTTCGATCAATTTCTCTCTCTCTCTCTCTCTCTCAAAGGAGGGATCTTTTAAACCCGGGCCTGTCTTTTTTTTTTGTGTATTTGTAACTCATGAAATTGGGGTGAGAGAGTTTGCTTGGTCCATTTTTTAATAAATTTGGCATCTTGTTGGTTGCTGTAAATTTTATAACAAGGGAGAGAGAGATTGATTACCTTTTTGGGTGATATGGGTAACGTTAACGCCAGAGAAGAAGCGATTAGTAATACCGCCTCTGCGGTCGAAGACGACGACGCTGAGATTTGCTCCTCCCGTGAGGCCATGGCCGCCTCCGACGGCACCCATCCCCCTCCCCCTGAGCTCATGGGTCAATCCCCCCCTCACAGCCCTCGAGCCACCCAGTCCCCTCTCATGTTCGCTCCCCAGGTTTCCCCCCTTTCTCTCTCAATTCCAGATTCGCTTTTTCCCCCTCAAATCGGATCTGAATCCCAAAGTTTGTGTCTTTAGGTTCCGGAGCTTCCACTGCAAAGACCTGATGAAATCCACATCCCAAACCCCTCGTGGATGCAATCGCCTTCTTCCTTGTATGAGGAGGCTTGCAACGAGCAAGGTATCCCCACGATGATCACATGGTGCCATGGGGGCAAGGAAATCGCCGTTGAGGGATCATGGGACAACTGGAAGACGAGGTTTTTAGCAGAAACAAATCTCTTGTTACTTGTTTATCATTCAAGCTTCTCATTGATGTTCTTGTGTGTTTGGGTTTTGAGCAGAAGTCGGCTGCAGAGATCTGGGAAAGACTTCACAATAATGAAAGTGCTTCCCTCAGGCGTATACGAGTACAGGTTCGTTGTGGATGGACAGTGGAGGCATGCCCCTGAGCTCCCCTTGGCACGAGATGATGCTGGCAACACTTTCAACATTTTGGACCTCCAGGTACCCTCTTTCCAGGTTTCAGAGTGGTTGTGAAATGAATCTGAAACTATCGATGAGACTATTTGAACCTAACCAGGCTTGTAGGGAATGCAAAAGAGAAACTTTTGATGTTGGTTGTAAAGCTAAACAATGGTTTTATATACATATGCTCTCTGCCTAGCTGTGTCTGAAAACAGCAGAGATACTTTGCTGTATGCGCAGGACTATGTTCCTGAAGACATTCAAAGCATATCTGGGTTCGAGCCTCCACAATCTCCAGAGTCTAGTTACAGCAACTTGCTTCTGGGAGCTGATGACTACTCGAAAGAACCGCCTGTGGTTCCCCCGCACCTACAGATGACACTGCTCAACTTGCCGTCCCTCAACCCTGACATTCCGCCTCCGCTGCCGAGACCTCAGCATGTCATTCTCAATCATCTTTACATGCAGAAAGGCAAAAGCGGCCCTTCTGTGGTTGCGCTTGGTTCCACTCACCGCTTTCTAGCAAAGTACGTAACTGTGGTGCTCTACAAGTCCCTGCAGAGGTGAGAAGATGATGCCAATTCCAATGTGTAGCATGTGGAAACTCGACATGCTCCTATCTAATTTGGTGTTCAACTTGACTCATGGAGAATGGGTGAGGCTATAGGAAGGAGCCATGCAAAGAGAGTAATTGCAGGCAAAGTATTCCCTCGATACGGAGAATTTTGTTATCTTTAAAGTTGTCAATAAGGTTTACCAACAGAATGAAGATGCAGTAATCAATCAGTCGATGTCAGTGTAATCTTTTGATTTGAAGACTTCATCATCCTTTTTTTTTAGCATAATTAATTAGAAAAGAAGAATGCGGCGTAGAACGACTTCACTTGTAAAACCGGCAAATCTTTTTTGTTTGGGTGGGCTTTGCCACCTGCCAGTCTTAAATTGTTATTTGGCTTCAAATCTGGCAAAGTCATGTGTGACTGTGACAGATGATCATATGCTTCTGCAACTTGTGTAACAAAGCATCTTCAGAACACACCAATATATCGGTGAAAAGCAAAGGATAACAGGACATGCCTTAATGGGCATCAACGCAGAGCCCTTGTCCAATTAATTGTTCATTCTCACATGTTAAAAACAAGAGTTTATTGCCTTCTCTTGGCCACGTATCTAGCATTAGGAAGGCTGTACAGAAAGAAGCAACCGCAAAGGCAAAACATGTCATTTATATGTTTGAATCTAATCAAGTTTCTGAATAGAGATTGGCACTTAGAAAACGGGACAGCCTTTGGCTCTGATTCCAGGAGCCGTGGGACAGGAGGCAAGAGGGCAGTGGTCCACTTCAGTCCCCCACCATTTGAGGTCGTGTCCAGCGTTCTGCAGGGCGAAGAACAAGAGTACCCCCATGAATGCAGTCCCTGCATCGAGCGCTGCAGAGAGCACGTAGTTGTACTTCTGCCACCATCTCTTGTGGTACTTGAACACAAAGTAGTTGAAGATGGTTCCTGTGACCAGCCAGCTGGCGATGTTGGTTGGAGTGGCTGGAGGCATCCCTGCAAAGCCATAGGAGATAACCGGAATGTTGATGAGAGGGATCCACTTCTTGTTTGGGAAGATCTTGCTCATCGCCCACACGGGAACAGGCAGGACTGCTCCGATGAGGAAGAGCCAGACAAGGTTACGGTACATGCCTCCAGCTCCAAACAGCCGTTTTGGTCCTATCAACCCCCAAATAACTGAAGCATCAAACGTCACTCTGTACTTGGGGCATGTCCAGGGGCTATTAGGGTGCTCTCCTTCGATGTCGCATATGTCTTGAATGCTCTCAAGCATCCACCAGGCCACTCCAAGGTTGACCGCACCAGCTACCACAGTGCCCACCAGCTGAGCAGTGTACATGCATCGCGGTGGGATTTTCATGTAATGGCCAAGCTTAAGGTCTGCCAAGAAGGAGAGAGCGTGGACAGTGCTGATTCGCCCGTAGATCTTGAAAATCAGGTTTGCAATGGGTTTTCCAGGCAGGATATAACCGATCATGAACTGCGCTATTATGTCATACCCCGGTTGCTGCGTTTTTAACACAAAAGTTATGAGCATTTGTAATTGAAGGCCTTATCTTATTGATACAAACTAATAATCAACCTGGTTTGTGGTTGCTTGGATAACACCGATAGGGAGAGTGACAACAAAGGCCAATGCAAAAGCAAAGAGCATTCCCCACCATGGCAGCTGCACTTGATCCTTCCACACAAAAGACATGAGGAGAGACATGGCTACACTTCCTCCCAGCAATGCATAAAACCACCACTCGGGCACTTGTTTGTAGCTTTTCATCAATCTGGCATGGACGTCCAGCTTCACGTTCTTCACCGCTGACCAGGTCTGCCTCCATATGTCCCTGCGCAAAACACAACAAGTGTTGATTCTCTTCTCAAATTGCCCCTAGCTAGTCAACATAAGTGAGGACACAGGACAGCTAACTGACCTGCCGTTGAACAATGCCACATGAGTTAGTGTTGCGGTGAATCTGGCAAACCCGGATCCGATTGAGAGCGCGAAAAGAGGGCTGAGGTAAAGCTTGCCGTAGCTGTTATAGGCGGAAATATCGAGATCAAAGCGAGGGGTAAGGATCTTGGTGGTGTCGTATTTCTGGCCGGTGGTAGTGAAGAGCTGATTGGAGAAAATGGGGAACTTAGTGGCGTCGAAGGTGTTGAACTTCCAGTAACAGAGAGGGACGATGATGTAAATGAACATGATGAAGCCGACACCAACGTTGAGGATAGAGGACCAGGGAGCGACCAAGGGACTGCCATGGTAAGCAGAGATGCCAGCCCAGTCGAGAGTGAAGGCTCCGACACCGAGGCCATGGTAGCCTGAGCCAACCTGCTGAGCAGTGATGCTGTGAGGCCAAGCCCAGCAAACCCAGGAGAAGAAGGTCAAGATTGGGAATAGATAGCCTGGGAGTGCGTAGTAAAGAAAGCTGGCACACAGAACCACTAGAAAGAAATGCATCCTCGTCAGGCCTTTCGACGACTTGTTTTCCTTCTCGTGCAGCGCTCTGCAAATAAAGGAATCAGCAAAGCAACCCAATAAAGGAAGCTCGAGAGATTGGATAAAAAAAACCTGAAGAGAGAAACTTGAGCAAGATTGGAGGGCCACCACATGTCCACAGGATCAACCAGGTACCTCCTCAGAATTCCAGCCCATCCGTACCCCAGAATCTGCAATAGGATTTCGAGGTCAATTCTAACAGAAATTTGGGAGTCAGAAGACGGAGAGATGGGGGGAAAGGAACCTGAGTGGTCAAGACGATGAAGAGACCGCAGACGAAGCTGAGGCTCTGCTTGTAGTAAGCCTTCATGACGGTGATCGCCCCGATGGAGTAGGCGTCACCGCCACCGTAAGAGACGCCGCAGTTGGCGAAGATGGTGATAATGACGTGCTCCTTGATGTTGAAGGGACCAGGGTTGAGGCTCAAATCCCAACCAAGCAGATGGCAGGAAGTGGTGGGGAGGGTCCGAGCCATGAACTTGCCGATGGGCAAGACGGCGATCTGCATCAGGATGGCGGAGATGATGAGAGGCTGCGTGCGGTAAGTGAAGAAAGTGTTGAGAAAGATGAGGAGGACGCATGAGGTCAGACCCAGGAACCAGGCCCTGAAAGTCATCACTGGAAGGCTCGGGTCGTCCGTCTCGGGCACCACCAGAGCCACCTCCTCCACCGGACAACGCTCGTGGTCCGCACCATTGTTGTTATCGGCAGCTTTCTCGGCGTCCATTATTTTGCCTCAGGTAACTGACAAAAGTGCCTTCTCCTTCTTGTTTATATAACCATAAAGGACATGGTCACATGGACAGGACAAGACAGAGCAACGACTAATCACTGAATTACTCTCACAATTACAACACTGCCCCCTCTTTCCTTCCCCCTATACGTTAGTTTATCCACGTGTCACCCCAAATTATTAAATTATTATTACATTAATTTCAGTTCTAGAGTGAGAGGAGTCAAAGAAGGAATTTTATATTTCAAATCTTTAATCATTTTATTGGAAATAAGGAATTTGATTTTGAATTGAGATATTTTGCACTTTTTTTTTTGATAAAAAACTAGAAAAGATATACCTATATGTTTGTCTATATTCGAGTAAGCGAATAACTACAACAACAGCAAAAAACATTTTTGGATTTTGGCTTTGTAACTTTTGCTTTGATATTTAATTTTTAAAGAAAAAAAACTGATAAACTAACGAAAATATGATTTACATAATTCAAATATACGAGTGGGTGGGAAAAAGGAAGTATTATTGGTAAAAAGGCAAAAGGGAAAAGTAAAAAAATTAGGGAGGATGCCGTTTGCGTCCCATTGGGAGGTTCGAAATGACTGCCTACACACGCACGTGCCGTTGAGCGTCTGACACACTCCGATCTCTGTCTCGTAAGAAGCTTGCCTCGTGTGGGTCCCTGTTTGTGACACTCGTCTGGGGCGCCACGTCACACGTTCCATGAAGGGCCGTTACTGTTCGGACGGACGTCGTGCCGCGTAGGCGTGGGAAGCTCGTGGCGTTGCACTGGATCCACGCGCCCATCATGCCAACGTGGCGGCGTGACCCGAGCGAGTGGATTTTAGACCTTTGAATATTCCCTTTTTAACTTTTAACCACTTGTCCGTGAAATGTCAAATGAAACAGTGATTCGTAAAAACGACCCCAAAGTATTAAAATTAGGGAAATTGGCAAGGATGACTAACAAAAAATTTATATTTTGCTAATAACAAAATGCCACTTATGTGGCATAATCCCATCCTTTAATTTTAGGGCATTTTGTTAGTTTTTAAAAAAATTTGTTTTTTTTGTTAGTTGACAAATTAACCTAAAATTATAAACTATAGGGTTTGAGTTAACTTGTTAGTCTATTCTTAAGAAACGTAATAAAGATTAACTAAAAACATAAAAAAATAAAAAAATAGAGAACTTATTTTGTATGAAATATGTTATAATATATGGAATAAATCAATAAATTAAATATAAGAGTTCAGTCGTTTTGATATAACCAATTAAAAACATCTGAATTATCTAAGAAAATGTTTTTTTTAAAATATATTTTTTCTATTGAAACAATGTCTAAGAAAATCGTTGAAACAAAAAAAAATCTAAGCAAATGAAGATTTAAGTTGAATAATAAATAACAAAAATCATCGCACATACATCAAAATCATAGAACATAAAGGCGAATAAATTAGTTCGGAGCGCTCGTGTCGTATTTTTTGATACTGTTTATGTAAATATTGTTCCTCCGATTTGGAATTTTGAACTGTTCTAAATTTTTATAGCGGTTGACAAAAAAAAAAAAAAAAAAAAAAAGATAACAAACAAAACTCTAACAGATTAAATGACGTGCTATATATATTTCACTTCTAATTAAAACCTATATAAACAAGAATAACTTACATGAATCCCTCTCGTTGTTTAACAGATTGGCGAGACTTTTAGTAAAAGAGTAAATTATAAACGCCAAAACAAAAAGTGATTGTAATAAAATTTTCTTCTTCAACAGATTGGCGAGAGAGTCTTGCGTAGACCCAAAACAAAAAAAAAGTCAATCCCTTTAATAAAGGAATATTTATTGGGGGTTTTTCTCTGTTTCAACATTCAGGGGAATATAAATTGGACGTAAGATGGCAAGAGAGTGTTGTAGAGACCAACACCACAACTTGTAAAAGTGATTCTCGAGTAGTTTTGAAGCAATGAATTTGGATTTGAGAGCATGACACATCACACAACCCACACCGTATTCATTCTTTTTCTTCCACGCAGAAAACGACCCTTCATATCGTCAATTCTCCCTTTATTCCCTTCAAAGTTAAAACCCTAAAAAGCCCCTTTTATTACATTCATCACTCTTTCTCTTCATTTTCCTTATAATTGCATAAAATCAACACTATATACATTGTTGTTCGCGGACCGTAAATCATTGAATAATTATGCACCATGAATTTACCGCAATCATTTCGTTTGGACCGCTCTACTTTTTTCATAAAGGCAAAAGGCGAGCGAGGCATTACCATGCGGGCCTGGCTTGATTCTGCATCGACCAAAAACGAATTCCTTCTATTCCATTCACATTTTCATTGTCTCAAGTGCCTGTCGTTCTCGGACAAACTTCACATGTTCAGTATATACGCATGCATAGTAGTTAGATGATCTAACTAATTGAGTCTTAAGATGCTAAGCCGAAAATTAACTGTTGATGTGTGTGTGAATGGTATGGAGATAGGGTAGAGAGTAGTACAGGTCTCGGAGCCACACAAAGTAGAAGGATATATCTTCGCAATCACATCAAAAGGACAGGATCTAATCAAAGTCTTCGTGACTTTTGAGTTGCAATTGGGACCCACCACCTTTCCAATCTTAATTCTTTATTTTCTCTTTGAATTTTCACCAGAGACGACACTTTGTTTTGTATCTTTCTCTGTGTCTCTTTCCATATAATATATTCTTGTCGATCCATATCACTCATATCGCACTTGGCACGTAACATTAATTCTCTAGATCTACTTGGCAAATAATTGATAGCATGCAGGGCATTACAGTCGAAAACGTACACTAAGTAAACAACCAAAAACGTATACATTAATCAATTAAACAGCCAAAAATAGCAGCAAGACTGTATATAGCTAGGCACTACAATTGAAGAAGCAGAGATAAAAACTTCAGAGTTTGGTACATCTTAACTAACATAGTCAGTTTGGTAGTTGAAAACCCACATTTTCGTCTCCCATGCTTATTTGTTGTTGCTGTTTTTGTCCTTAACATTATTGATCTTTATCTTGGTCTGACCTTCGTCTTCCTCTCGATATCTTCATCTTCTTTGGACTTGAGAATGGAGACATGTTTCTTACTTTTTCTGTAGACATGTTTCTTCGTCCCTCCCTACATTTCCATCCACGTCAGTGACAATAGGAACTCAATCATTAATTTAGTTTCCTATTGATCTAAAAGGTTACAAATTGAGATAATGTACGTTAAAACTATATAATGAATTTTGCAATTGAAATAGCAATATTACTTTTACCGATAAAAAGAACGAAATGTTGCAATTCAAAATTCAATACTTTTTGTTAAAAGATCTAGCTTTTACATGTTCTTAATTTTTTACATGGTATTAAAGCAAAAATTTATCTCTAATTTCGTTCTACCTTCTCTCTAAAATTTTCTTCGACTGAACTAGATCTTTAACTCCGACGGCTTCTACAGAGCCGGAGTGGTGTTTTCGTATTTGTTTCTCTCTGTGGATGGTTTTAATCGGGTTAAATCTTTGCTTTAAACCCCTTGTAGCCTGTGGTTTATTCGGCCCTTAACCGATTTGGCCCTATGCCATCCACATTTCTTAGAGTGGCAGTGAATCGGTTTTGGGTGGCTTTCTCTAGGTCTCCTCCACTCGATTCATGTCTCAGATTTAAGTGAGATATGTTACAATTCTTGGTTCCTCCTACCATATATTGGTCGCGTAGTTCGATTTATTCGGTCTAAATTTTCAATCGACTATTTTTATAGCCTCCAATGAAACTCTTCTGTCCAGTGATTTAAAATTTGGTCAAAGTTTTAATTTTCAAAGTTGTCTCATTACCAAATGAAGCTTGAAGTTCATAAATTTGATTATGTTGATGTCGTGGTCTCTGCCGCTGCTTTCAAAGTTTATGTTCTTAGAATCATGGCAAAAAAGGTGAAAAAGGAATTAACAACGTTTTTTCTTTGGTCAAGGGATAATAGAATTTTATGGTTTATTGTTTCAATGTAAAGAATAAACTATTTTTTAGGTTTGCTTGTTTAGTTAGCCTGTTATTGGGTCCTTGTCTCCAGAGGTTGTATTCATGCATGCTTCACTTTCCGCATATCTCTCGGACTAAAATTTCGATTGTTCGTGAATGTTTCATAATATAGTAATATAATATTTCAAGTGAAAAAGTAAAAGTTGATCCAAATAATATATGTTGTGGGGATCAAAAGGTAAAAATAACTATTTCCCCGAAAATAACAGTTATAAATAATACTTTGGATTTCTGATCAATTTTAATTAATTAAAAGATAATAAAAAATATTTCTAAATAACACTAAAGTCTATAAAAATAATATAAAAAGAACATGGAAACCTAAACTTTGACATAATTTTTACATAAGAAGCAATCAAGTTGCATGCATTCTGGAATTAAATATGCAGAAGACAAAAGAAGACAAATAGTTCGAAAATATCGTTTTCATGAAACTATATCAACTAGTTAACATACCCGCGAGATTACTTCTAATTAGGACTGGTCCAGAACATAGGCAAGTGAAGCGACCGTTTAGGATCTCACATGTTTAGACGCTAATTTGTGTGAAAAAAAAATTCATTAACAAAATAAAATAAGAAAAGAACACAATTTTTTAATTTCGCGGGGGTATCGAAAAATATTGGACCGGCACTACTTCTAATATACTATTTGGATATTTTTTATGTAGACATATACACAAAATTATTCATTTTAGATAAAAAGTCGGATAATAGCGGATAAATATATTTACGATATTGAAAATCAAAATCTATTTTAATATTTGAAAAAGAAAGGCGGAGATAAATGTAATTCGAGTAATTACATGTATTTGCGAATAATATTAGAAAATTTTAAATTTTAAATTTTTTTAAAAAATAACTTAAATTTTTTGAGTAATATTGAATAATTTTAAAGATTTATAAACAATTTTGGGTAAATGCAACGAATTAGTATCCCGAATAATAACGTTATTAGTATTCTTAATTATTATAATAAATTATCTTGGTCCAAACAAATAATTTTTATATTCTCATCCGAAAAATTCAGATAATTTTATTTAGATAAAAAAAAATGTGTTGTGAAGTGACCGTTTTAAGTTCTATGACACCCGGGATCGATTTCTCCCATGCTAATGTATAGATTATACTAATAGGCCGGGCCTGTAGGGTGCAATGTTGACATTAAAAAAAGGTGTTAACGGTCCATTGGGCTTAGAGAGAAGAATATGAGATAGTTTTGAAGTAGAGAGTCCAACAAGAGTATTTGACTGGCTGGTGCAAATTTTGGGGTACCCAATGGGTCTCATGACCCTCCCCCATATATTAAAAACTCATATAAGGTTATTTAGTGGGCTTTCAAATGCAAAAGGCCCATTCGTAAGTGTTTATTCTACCAACCTATTCCGCATGTGACAAATCTTCCAGCTTTATTCGTTGTTTTCTTTCTCTCTCTCTCTCTTTCGTATTCTTACGTATGAAGAATTAATGATGATGATGATTGTTGAGTTTGTTTGTTAGTGGTATATTATAAGCTATACATACAAATATACATGTCTCGTTCCCTATTATGTGTATATAAATGAATAAAGAGCATGTGATGTGGGGAGTGGTTGATAGAATGGAGCTGGAGAAACAATTATACAAAGATTCTCTCCCAAATTTTTTTTATAACCTCAAAATGAAAAGAGACAGAGAGTTGCGTACAAAGGCGAGAATGATTGAATCGTCAGTCGGCTGACTCACTCCCCATTACATTCCTTCCTGATGAATTTGTTTATTTTAATCTTAATTCATGTTAATTATTAATCTTATAAAACTAAAAAACAAACATCAAATTTTAGAAGAGCAGTCCCTAATAAATATATAGGATTTGGTAAGTGGGAACAGAAATAAAAAGAAAAAAGAAGAAAGATTGGTTAATGCACTTAATGGCAAGTATGAAAGTTAGAGAAGTGAAGAAGGGTTTTTATTTTTTTAAATCACAAATGATAAAAGACGTACATGAGAGAAAGTTTTGGTTAACTAAAACATGAAAATCGATGCCAACTGCGAGCACGTGTCAGCACGCCATTGGCGAAGTCAGCTTGGAGTCTATATTATAAAAAGCGACAACTCTCACCACCACCCATCTCTCTCTCTCTCTCTCTCTCTCTCTCTCCCCCTTGAAGTAGGCTCAAAGCCACCGTCAGATCTGAGATCTCAGCTCTTCATTCCAAGCCATGGCAGAGAAGGGCAAGGAAAAGGTTTCTTCTTCTCTTCTTCCTTGATTACTTCTCACAGTGAAGTTTATGTGTTGGTCTCTTATAAGATTTATATTAATCTCGAAGCTTTTCTGCTCTACCCCTTGTTTTTATTATTAATATCATGTGGATGTTGTTGTTGTATATGTGGCTTTTATGTGTTTGTTTTGTGCGGATTAAAAACAAAAAGTGATCCCTGGGGACAATAAAAAAGGTAAACTTTGTGGAAGTTATGAGAAGAAGATCAGATTCTCTCTCTCTCTCTCTCTCTCTCCATTTTGACTCAGAGATCGAATCAGTTCTTCTTCTGTCCCTTCCTCTGTAATTAGATCTTTAGAAACGTCAATTCCAAAGTATATACTGAGGAATCTATGATGATGTCAGGTAACTATGATGAAGTTGAAGGTGGATCTGGATTGCTCCAAGTGCTACAAGAAGGTCAAGAAGGTTCTCTGCAAATTCCCACGTGAGTTACTCTCTCCCTCTCTCTCTTTCTTTTGGTTTTGATTGGAAATGGACTGAGTGGATGATTTGTGTGTGATTGGGAACAAGAGAAATAAGAGACCAATTGTTCGATGACAAGTCCAACACTGTCATCATCAAGGTGGTTTGCTGCAGCCCTGAGAAGATTATGGACAAACTCTGCTCCAAAGGCGGCGGCTCCATCAAGACCATCGAGATCATCGAGCCACCCAAGCCTCCTCAGCCACAGCCACAGCCACAGCCACAGCCCCAGAAGCCCAAAGACGCTGACAAGCCCAAAGCCCCCGAGAAGCCCAAGGAGCCCGAGAAGCCCAAACAGCCCGAGAAGCCCAAACAGCCTGAGAAGCCTAAGGAACCAGAGAAGCCCAAACAGCCCGAGAAGCCCAAAGATCAAGAGAAGCCGGCTCCCAAACCCGCACCCGCTCCCGCTCCCGCTCCTGCTCCTGCTCCTGCTCCCGTCCCGAAGCAGCCGGGGCCACCACCGCAGGCCGTGCCGATGATGCCACAGGGGCAGCCAGTAGCGATGTGTTGTGGGCCCTACTACGAGGGATACGGCGGTGGACCGTCTTTCAATGGATACGGAATGCCGCCGCCGCAGGCGTACGAGTGCTACGGGCGACCGGTCTACGATAGCTGGGGAGGGGGACCACCACCTACTTACAGAGCATGCCACCTCACCAGATGCGACTACTTCAGCGAGGATAACCCACAGAGCTGCGCCATCATGTGATCAACTCTTTTATTTTTTTCAATCTTTTTTTCTTATACAAATAAAGAAATATAAATATATAGAGAGATGTTTACGTGTAATCTTGTGATAGAAGAACAATAAGGAAGGAAATATCTTTGTATTTGTAAAATGGTAGCCATCTCCAATTGGCTATTAATATTCATTTTCAAGCTAAACATTAGAGAAATTTGTTTCATTTTCTTTATATAAACCAATCATAGTCTTTCTAAGCTTTATCTACTTTCTGTCATGTGCCTGTGATTTAGCTTTTTTCCCCAATTTTACAAAAGTGTCGGTGGAATTATTAGAGAACCAGTCTCTATTGTTCGTGAAACAGTCTGCTTCCTATCTTGACTCCTAATGTTGCTAATTCTTTTCACAAATCGTTGGGCTTTTTCTATTTAGCCCTAAATGTAGTTGGGCCCATGTGATCATTTTCCAAACTCAAATGCGGAAAGTTAGTCGAACTACGCGGTGGGTTTAAACACGAGAGACAACGCGCAGTTAGCTGCAGCAACGCTAAAACAACACACTTTTTCATTTTCTTTTTCCTGGTTTCATCTTCTGCAAAGCTCCATCATCGACTCGTTGGTGTTGGTGTTGGTGTTGGATAAGGTGGAGACTGCAACTGCGGAGAAGAAAAAATGTCAATTCATCATCATATTTGCTCCTCTCCCTCTTCTCTTCTCCACGACCCTCTTCCTCTCTGCAATCTCCTCTCAGTTTGTCCCAAATCCACTCCAAGGAGCTTGTTTTCCTCTTACAGCCCCAATTCCTCTCCCTTCCACTCCAGAAATCTCCTCCAAGCAAGCCATGTCTCCGTACAAGAGGCGATTCCGCAGGAAAAACCCACACTTGATTCGGCGAGGCATCCAGGTGCGGCTCCCAAAAGCTACGTGTGGGTGAATCCCAACAGCCCCAGAGCCTCCCAGCTCCGTAGGAAGTCGTACGATTCGAGGTATTCTTCCCTTGTTAAACTAGCCGAGTCTCTTGACGCATGTGCCCCGAACGAGCCTGATGTTTGCCATTTCTTAACTGGGTTTGGTGGTAAGCTCTTTGAGCAAGATGCTGTTGTTACCCTCAATAACATGACCAACCCAGAAACTGCTCCCCTTGTGCTCTATCATCTCCTGGAGACTATGAAACCCAACAGGGAAGTGATCCTCTACAACGTCACCATGAAGGTGTTCAGGAAATGCAAGGATCTCGACAAGTCGGAGAAGCTGTTCGGCGAAATGCTCGAGAGAGGGGTCAAGCCGGACAATGCAACCTTTACGACACTCATCAGCTGTGCTAGGCAGTGTGGTGAACCTAAGAGGGCTGTTGAGTGGTTTGAGAAAATGCCTCTCTTTGATTGTCCCCCTGATAATGTCACCTTGGCAGCTATGATCGACGCTTATGGTCGTGCTGGTAACGTTGACATGGCCTTGAGCTTGTATGACCGTGCAAGGACTGAGAAATGGCGCATTGACCCTGTTACCTTTTCAACTTTGATTAGGATCTATGGTGTTTCTGGAAACTACGATGGCTGTCTCAATATCTATGAAGAGATGAAGGCCCTTGGGGTGAAGCCAAACCTGGTTATTTACAATAGGCTGTTAGATTCTATGGGTAGAGCCAAGAGGCCTTGGCAGGCCAAAATAATCCACAATGATCTTATTAGCAATGGCTTAACACCTAACTGGAGTACTTATGCTGCTCTTATTAGAGCTTATGGCAGAGCTCGTTATGGCGACGATGCACTTGTTATCTACCGTGAGATGAAGGACAAAGGATTGGATTTAACTGTGATACTTTACAACACTCTCTTGTCCATGTGTGCTGATATAGGATATGTGGATGAGGCTTTTGAAATTTTCCAAGATATGAAGAGTTGTGGGACTTGTGATCCTGACAGCTGGACCTTCTCTTCGCTAATCACTGTATACTCTTGCAGTGGGAGGGTTTCAGAGGCTGAGGCGGCTCTTCTCCAAATGAGAGAAGCTGGTTTCGAGCCTACTCTTTTTGTTCTTACGTCAGTTATCCAGTGTTATGGTAAAGCCAAGCAGGTAGATGATGTTGTGAGGACATTCGATCAAGTCTTGGAACTGGGGATAACTCCGGACGACAGATTCTGTGGCTGCCTTCTGAATGTAATGACCCAGACACCGAGGGAGGAAATCGGGAAACTCATTGGCTGTGTCGAGAAGGCTAAGCCAAAGCTTGGTCACGTGGTAAAGATGTTGGTCCAGGAGGAAAACTGCGAGGAAGGGGTGTTCAAGAAGGAAGCATCTGAGTTGATTGATTCCATCGGCTCCGATGTAAAGAAAGCATATTTGAATTGCTTGATTGATCTTTGTGTGAATCTCAATAAATTGGAAAGAGCTTGTGAGATCCTACAGCTGGGGCTGGAGTACCACATTTATTCGGGTCTCCAATCGAAATCTGCTACCCAATGGTCCTTACATCTGAAAAGTCTCTCTCTCGGGGCAGCCTTGACCGCTCTTCATATTTGGATGAACGACTTATCAGAGGCGGCCCTGGAATCTGGAGGAGAGTTCCCTCCGTTGCTTGGAATCAACACTGGACATGGGAAACACAAATACTCAGACAAAGGTTTGGCAGCTGTTTTTGAGTCTCACTTAAAGGAGCTAAATGCTCCTTTCCATGAAGCCCCGGATAAGGTTGGGTGGTTTTTGACTACCAGTGTTGCGGCAAAGGCATGGTTGGAGTCTAGGCGTTCATCTGGAGGAGTATCTGCGTAGCTCTCGTCTTTGGTATTTAGCTTTGATATGTCTATGTGGCTCTGAGCTTTATTCACTATTTCGCTTCCTTTATCCCAATACCGGAATTTTCTGGATCAGGGAAGATTTTGTAATGCTAGCAAACTCAGCTTATATGCATTTGAAACAATTTAGAGAGCTGATAAGTCTCCTTCTCCTTAGTTCATGGTCTTCTCTTCATATCCTCCTATTGACTTTAAATTTGGGCGGTGGCGATTTGACTTTACCTCCTGAAGAAGCATGCTCTATTGATTTCTGTTTCATTTTACAAGTATTGTTGAAGACCCAGTTTGACATTTGCATGTGAAACAAAGATATGTTTTTCAAGTGCTGCTACATTAGCTGACCGTAATAAAGAAAGAGTTAGTGGGCATATGATGGTCTGCACGTTGGTCCAAGAGGTGAATATAAATTGTAGGAGTCAAGGCATCATCATCAATGATCACATCACTAGGCATCATGGGAAACTGCATTGACACATTGCTCTGCAAGCTTGGAGACAAAGTTGCAGATGTCTGGTTGGATGAGGCATCAACAGAGAAGGCCAAGGAGTCACCTCGGGAGGCAGCTGAGCAGAAAACAGGGAGGAGGCGGTGCGTAAAGATCACTCTGACAAGGAAGCAGCTCGAGCTGCTGCTGCTGCTGAACAATGGAGCAGAGGGTATTTCCTTTCAGCTCCCAGAGAGTTTTGGGAGCTGCAAGCGGAAATGGAAGCCATCTTTGCAGACAATAGTAGAGGTAGATAACTTATGATATAGTCATTTTGCTGTATAATTTTGAATCTCGCTGTGGCTAGAAGCTGAGTAGCAGAAGGAGATAACAACTCAGTCTGGTAGTTGGATTCTCCTTTGTAAATTTTGTGTTGAGAAGAAGATCTTGTGACTGCTGATCTGTGAAGTGTTCAACTTACACAGCTCTTATAATGGGTTTGTTTTTGGAAACCTATTAATGGAGGATGTCACAGTTATATTATGATGGTTGAGAAGACTTTTGAGTTTTTTTTATTTTTATGTAAAGTCTTTTTGATGTTTTATAAGAAATAATGATGTAAAATGAAGAAGAGAAAGTGGATGCTTTTCCATTGGATACGAAGAAAAGGAAGAAACTTTGCAAAGCGATGCGATCCCAATTATTCTCTCAAGTAAACCAAAGTCTTCTTGTCTGGTAATCAACATGAAGAAGAAAAGAGACCAAACCCATTCCCCCGGACAAAAGGCATCATCGATCAATCCTAAAATGACGATCATGCCCCTTCACATTCTCTAAACTGGGGGGTAATCATGTCATAATCATGATTAGTGGGTTAATAATTAATGTAAACAAGGGAATCTTCTTCACCAAGCACACAGCTACTTGAGGACTTGCATTGATCAACAAAGCCATCTCCATCATCTCCTTGCTCATAAATTGCAATCTTGAGAGTTTTGGCTTCAACATCTCTCCTATTCTCTCTCTCAGAGTGAAAGGATAAAAAAAAAGGAAATGGAGAAGATCCAGGCAAGACTAATGGAATACAAATTCCATGTCATGGTGGGAATCATGGTGAGCGTGACTGTGGCGTCCCTCGTGTACGCAGCACCAAGAATTGTGGACATATTAGCCTATTTCTGGCCTCTGTTTGCGTCAACAGCAGCCTTCTTGGCGATAGCAATCACCTTCGGTGGCTTTCAACAGCTTTCAGAACAAGCTACTGCCGATGGCCTCATGGATTACGTCGCCGGAGGATTCTCATAACTACTAACTAACTAGCATTGAAAGATCCAAATTCTCCATCTTTAACAGCTTTTCATTGTACTTGATCTTTTATGTCAAATAAAATGTCCTCGGAAGAAATTTGTGTAACAAAATATTAAATACAAGAAAGCATAACCAAAGACATTGTAGCTTAGTAGTGGTTTGGACTATTGCCGTAACAAAACAAAACATAAGTGTTATTACTTGTTGTTTCGTCAATATCCGTAATCATAAGGGAATTCGGTGACACCAATCATGGCGGAGACAACTTGTGAGACGATAAAGAAACCTCCTCCTAAGATGATCAGAATGAGAATGGCAGAGATTGGGTTCTTGAGGAGTTCCAAGATGGGCTCGAACACGGCGGAGAGAGCTCCGGTGCTGACCGTGAGAGCGTAAAGACCGTACCTTCTCACGTTGTCCCAAAACTCTTCCATCAAAGGACCTTCTGGACCAAAAGCCATCGCCTTCTCTGCATCCATTCCCAATACCAAAGCCATCATCAACCCAACCGACACACCACCCACCACACCATGTCTCCAATGCAGCTCCAAACCCAGTGGCCCTGCCTTTTCAAGCCTGCTGCTACTTTTCGCCTTTAATCTTCTTCTCGCTGAGCCGCGGCATGACGTTGTTCTGCTCCTTATGCTCGGAAACGCCTGAGCTGCTGCTAATGATCTGCTGCTCAGATGGAGCTGAGGTTGCAGACAAGATAGTTTCATTTTGGGGAGAGACATCTCACTTCTTCTCACTTCTTCTTTCCTTGTATGAAGAGTCTGATTCTTTCTTATATATACCAAGCAAGCATTTGGATTTAGATTGTGTGGCTCTCATTTACCTTATCTCTTTTCTCAAAAAGGGAAGAAAACTTTCGTCGGATAAGTGAATACGTTTTTCTATTATAAAACTAACAATAATTACGACAAGGTGTAATAAACAAAGGGAATATGTTGACAAATAACTCAATAGAGCTCACACATACACATAGATGATACAAGACAGAGTCTTAGAGCTGAGCAATACCCTTCTTCACAAGCATATCATAAACTCTGTCCACTTTGGTCGGATCAATCTTGAACAGGCTATATGCATCCGACTTCTTCGTCACATTCCCTTTGAATATCTCATGTGACATCACTTGTTGCATCTGTAGATATACCGGTGGAACCAACTTGGCCTCGCTGCACAGACGCTTCTCCTGCAAAAACAAACAACTCTTCTTTCAGTTACAACAACTCTCATCTCACACTTGTTCCACGTGTTCCAGTATCTCGATACTCACTGATTCAGACAGCAGTTGCGACTCCGTGAACCCAATCAGGTCCAAATCATTCACATAGCTTGAAGATGCTTGCACAGGAGGTCTAGACCCCATTTCCCCTGCATTTTGACCAAATTGACAGCTCTCTTTCCCTCTGTTCATCCCTTCTTCGGTCTCTCTCTTCCTCTTCCTCCCCAAATACCTCTCTGCTTCAGCCGTCGAACGACACCCTGCCACTTGAGCTTCCTGCGCCGCCAAATCCAACACAGTGAGCCACATCCAACACAACCAAATACACAGTTTGAGAGTAGCAGTGTCCTTACCTTGAGATCTTTGAGCCGTTTCACCATGCGGTACTCGCTCACAACATTACGGAGTAGTTCGTCATGCTCCTCTTTTGAATGAAAACGCATGAAAACGTCCAAACGCCGACACTGCACTTTCTCCTCTTGAGACAGGTCCTTCTCATAGGGATTTGGGTACAACAGGTTTCTTTCTAGTATGAATTCCTTTCTACGTTTCCTCTCATCAAGCCTGCAAACATCACACTCACCTGCATCAGCATCGGGCGGTAAAAGAAGAGAATTCTTTTTCCTTGTGATCTGAATATCTGAACCTTTTCGAATAGATACGCAACACACGCAGCTTCAGCTCATGTTCTTCAGGAGTATCGTTCTCTTTGAACTCCATCTCAGCCAAGAGCTGCTCAGCATCATTGTCATATTCAGGGTCGAACTCTTGTCTTTTGTGGTTGTAATTACTCAATTCAACCAAAGAGTTGTTTCCCGGAGCGACAGGTTTCTTTCCTCCAAAACTCCTGTCAGTGTGTGACTCTGACCACAAAGCACATCAAAACATAGGAAAAAAGGGAGAAAATATCTAACTTGCCAGTATAAACACAATGACAAGTATTGGGCCTTTTAAAGGTGGTCGATCGAATTAGCTTCTTACTTACAAGATGAAGATGATTCCACAATACCTAAGTTTTTGGATATAATTACTAGTGTAAGCTAGACCAAGTAAATTACTTAACGAGTATATTCGAACCAGATGATATAACATAGCAAGCAAAGGACTCACCTTTTTGTGTGTCTTCAACTCTGCGAGAAAATTGGATAAGAAATAAGAAAAACATATGGTATCACTGTACATTATCTGAGAAGAACGAGAGACATACTTGACTTTAGGAGGAGAGAACGGGTACTCTTCTTTCATGTTCTGCTCTGCTGGCAAAGAAGAAGCTACATCAATTTCAGAATTAATATAGCAACATGTAGAATGATGAATGACACAACCGTCAAGCAAAGTAGCGCAGACCTTTCTTTTCTTCAATGCGTCCTTTTGCCATGGCTTGAAGTTCTTTTCTGTTCTTCCCTGCCACATGTGACATATCCTGGGAAATAAAAGGTTGCCCCTAGATTATTAATACATTAGAAAAGGCTAGCAGCACTAGTGTTGCAGATACATGTTATCGGACGGATAGAGCATACTGGAAGCGGGAAAAATGGGGAGTTCAAATAAATGTTTCTGTAGTGCTCGAGACACAGTTCTTTGCTCTTTGTTCCCACATGCTCCGCGACCTCTGCCCAATTCCCCAAGCCATAAATCTCAAGTCCCTGAAAATGAAGAGAGGAACAGAAATTACAATTTGTTTCTGAAAGAAACAGAAATAGTATGCACATATAATAGTAAGAAGATCTTAAAAGAAGGTGTGGTACCTCGAGGAGAAGCATTTCATCATCCGCACTCCAGTCCGGACAAATAAGCGGGAAGGTTAGATTTCCCTGACAAAGCAAGAGAAAAATACATTCATATTATGCGGAAAAACCGTATCTTTCTCAGTGATATCATAGTCTTTGTGGACTAACCATAACTCGGTAAGGGTGATCAGATTTGTGAGGAGTGATCTCAGCTCCAACAGACATACATTCTACACAGAGATCAAAATCGGGACAGACGGCACATTTAATCCTAATTTTGCCAGTAATGTCTTTCTGGCAATAATCGCAGTTGTATTTGCCTCCTCCCTCCGCACCTGTAACTGTCCAAAAACAAGAAGAAACAAATGTTAGATATCTGAGTAAGGGAAAACAATAATCTTGAAAGGATGAGTTACCCATAGATGTAGACTCAAAGTTCTCCACATTAGCCGCATTTTTCTTTTTCCTCGTTCTGCCAAAAAACGCATAAAAGGACAATTACACAAGTGTTGAAGATTCAACGAAAATGGGCAATTCGGAAATCAGGAGCATACCTCTGGGTAGGGTCTTCGTAATTGTTGAAGTTCCCCCGAGAGCGACCCATTGATGGTGAAGAACCAAATTGGATTCGAAACCCTAGCCTCGTCTACCCAACTATTCAAGGGTTTCGCCTCCTACAATAAAGATCCAATCGGAATTCAACAACTTGTCTGGTCGGATCTGTAATATTTAACGACGGACGGTCTGCCTGACAACTTCGGACTCTTAGGGAAGTCGATGAATATGAATGAATATCTAAGCTACTCTGCTTTCAGATTTTTCATTAACTTAGACCATCTCAATCTCTAGTGGTCCTGATTAACTAAGGGTTAATTAATATTTATACACCAATTCGATTTTCAGATAATAGAGATAAAATTTACACGAGATCTATAAGGATTGTTCGCCATAATTTCACACATTAAAGTATTCATCATGAGCACTGGATCTATAAGGATCGAATTGAATTGTTCGTAGTAGAATCTCCAATGTATTCATTTATTTTTTACTCTAAAATAGAGATGGGTTTTTCTATTTTTCTATTTTTTTCTTTAAAAATATAACTATAAAATAGAGTATAAATATAGAATAAAAAATAATTTTCTTTTATTTTAAAATTAAATATAGAATATGAGATTCTTGAGGTAGAAAAACATTCTGGTTTCGAAATTTCTCCACAAGTTCTGCATGGTATGAAAGATTTTCAGGACATAGCGTGCTACAACTCACTTTTAGACATGGAGTTTCATGGTTCGTTATACACATGGTGTGATAAACGTGATGAAGGAATGATCTTAAAAAAGTTGGACAGAATACTCATGAATGATAGTTGGGCTCAGGTTTATCCGCAATCTTATAGTGTGTTTGAATCGGGAGGAATAAATGCAGTGGCAAGTTTGGTTGATTTTGTACCAAAAGTGGAACAATTTTGGAAAGATACGGAACCGATATTCTTGTCTACATCTTCGCTTTTCCGATTTTCAAAGAAGTTGAAAGTTTTAAAACCTGTGATCCGATCGCTGGCAAAGGAGAAGATGGGGGACCTGGTGAAAAAATCACGAGAGGCATTTGAGGAGATGTGTGCGATGCAACAAGAGAATTGTTTGCATCCTTCGGTTGAAAACATGGAAAATGAAAACAGAGCTTATAGGCGATGGGAGAATGTATCGAGGTTGGAAGAAAGCTATTTGAAGCAGAAATCGAAGCTCCATTGGTTGCATGTTGGGGGTCATAACAATAAGTATTTTAATAAGGCAGCAAAGGTGAGGGAAGCTCTAAACTCAATTCGTGAGATTAAGTGTCGGGATGGTTCCACTGTTACGAACGGAGAGGAGACAAAGGAAGAGGCAGAGGGGTTTTTGCAGCTAAAGCCGGTGGATTATGTCGGTATTTCTGTGGAGGAATTGGAAGACATTCTTTTTTTTAGTTGCTTCGAAACAGATCACACAAATCTTGTGAAAGACGCAAGTGATGAGGAGATCAAAAGTGTTATCTTTGTTATGTCAAATGATAAATCACCCGGACCGGATGGTTACACATCAGGATTCTTTAAAGCAGCATGGTCCATAGTGGGAAAGGAGTTCACAATGGCGGTTCAATCTTTTTTCCAGAACGGTTTTCTGCCTAAGGGTATTAATACTACAATTTTGGCCCTTATACCAAAGAAGACGGAAGCTCTGGAGATAAAGGACCATAAGCCGATTTCTTGTTGTAATGTTATGTACAAGGTGATTTCGAAGATTATCGCAAACAGGTTAAAGGAAATTCTACCCGAGTTTATATCGTTGAATCAATCGACTTTTGTTAAAGAAAGGCTATTGATCGAGAATCTCCTCTTAGCGACAGAATTGGTTAAAGATTACCACAA
This sequence comes from Pseudoturritis turrita, assembly GCA_900406555.1. NCBI lineage: Eukaryota > Viridiplantae > Streptophyta > Magnoliopsida > Brassicales > Brassicaceae > Pseudoturritis > Pseudoturritis turrita. The sequence goes on along the minus strand of OVBL01000314.1, from coordinate 934,651 downwards.
GGATTCAATCTCAGCTCGCTGCGCCATAAAGATAGACATATCAAAAGCGTTTGACTCGGTTCAGTGGACCTTCTTATTGAACACTCTAGAAGCGATGAATTTCCCGCGGAAGGTAATCCATTGGATCTCTCTTTGTATCACGACAGCATCTTTCTCTGTCCAAGTCAATGGGGAATTAACGGGTTTTTTCAGAAGCAATAGGGGTTTAAGACAGGGTTGTGCTCTATCTCCTTACCTCTTCATCATAAGTATGAATGTTTCATCAAAATTCTTTGGTAAGGCGGCCTCGGCAAGACAGATTGGTTACCATCCCAAATGTAAGAACGTGGGACTTACGCACTTGAGCTTTGCGGACGACATACTTGTGTTTACGGATGGAAATGTCAGATCAGTAGAGGGGATTATCAGTGTTTTTAAAAATATCGGGTCTCAAAATCAGTATGGAGAAATCAACATACTTCGCATGATTAGAAGATAAAGTGTGCATGGATATGGAGGCTCGCTTCCTTTTCGATGTTGGCTTGCTGTCGGTTCGGTATTTGGGGCTTCTCCTTGTAACAAAGACGATGATGGCAACTGATTATCTTCCTCTCTTGGAGAAGATTCGCTCAAACATTAGATCGTGGACAGCTCGGTTCTTATCGTTTGCAGGAAGATTGCAACTAATCAAATCAGTTTTGGTAAGCTTCACCAATTTTTGGCTCTCAGCATTTAGACTACCAAGCGACTGTATTCGGGAGATTGAAAAGCTTTGTTCGACTTTCCTATGGTCCGGCCCGGTGTTAAATTCGAAAAAGCAAAGATCGCTTGGGAATATGTTTGTCGACGAATGAGGAGGCCTGGGACTGCGCTCTCTTAAGAAGGTCAACGATATTTGTTGTCTCATTAAAAAATGTTCATTCTGGTCGGTAAAAGAAAATACTATGTCATGGTCATGGATGTGGAGAAAGCTATTCAAATATAGAGACAAAACCAAAGATTTTCATAAGGTTGAAGTTATGAATGGAGAAGCAACCTCTTTTTGGTACGATAATTGGTCTCCTATGGGATGGATATCGATTTTGATTTTGTAGATCATATGTCAAAACGACATCGTTCTGACATAAATGAAATGAGACGTTTTGTCAACAGTTAATCATTTAACTGCGTTTAACTCTAGGTTTAATTTGCATTAAATTAAAACTTTGGATATTAATTATCAACTGCATTTTGTGTTGGGTTTTTTCAGTGTGAAACAAAAATTTCATGGGATTTTTTTGCATTTTTTCCGGATTTGTGAAAACAAAAAGGGTTGACTGCGTATTCTCCCCTCCAGATATGCAACTAAAACGCTATCCCCTAGAATTTTTGCCTCTTCATTTTACTACATCAACATTTTTTTATAATTGTAAAACTACATGAATTTCATTTCTCTTTATAATTCACCAAGTAAAATTGATTTCACTAATTCTATTTAATTAAACCGTAATCGCGTTTAGCTTATTGCATTTAGGTTGATCTGAATTCAAAAGAGCGTAATCCGATTACATTTGGGTCAACCCCAAAACTAATTGACTCTCTTTCATCAACCTTAAAAATCGAATTGGGGAAAAACAAAATGAGGGTTCGTCTTTTGCGACGATAATTACCAGACGAAGGCAATGATTTATGAAAAGGAGAGAAACGGCAAAAGTCGAGTTCGCAGGCTGTGTCAAATTCGTTATGTCACTTCGGTTGAAGAAGGTAAGGTTCTACATTATTGGTTTATATGGGGTCGAAGCATGGATTAACATTGGTTGTTGGTTATGAACTGAATTCTTGCAAGTATGAGTTATTATTCTTCGGGTTCAAGTTTCGTGACTGCAAGACCATCAACTCGAGGTGTCCTGAGAACCCTAATATGTTTTTATCTCTCCTCTAAGAACCCAAGAACCCTAATTTGATTTTCCCCAAATCGGTTTTTAGGATCGATTATAGAAAGACTAATTTTGGGTAGGCTGAAAGAGAGTCAATTAGTTTTGGGGTTGACCCAAATGTAATCGGGTTGCACTCTTTTGAATTCGGGTCAACGCAATAAGCTAAACACAATTACAATTTAATTAAAATAATTAGTGAAATCAATTTCATTTGGTGAATTATAAAAAATGAAGTTCATGTAGTTTTACAATTAGAGAAAAATGTTGGTGTAATAAAACAAAGAGACAAAAAGTTTGGGAGGATAGCGTTTTAGTTGCATATGTAGAGGGAAAAATACGCAATAAACCCAAAAAAAAAAGATGTTCACATTAAAAAAATTTGGATCGAGATCCGAGAGTAATCTTATAGATTGCCTCAACTGAGGCTAAACTCTGGGAATCGACGCAAAATGTTGATCTTTTGGGAGAACAGTTACTTAAGATACACCCTCCGAAACTTCCTGTTTCTCCTCGACCTTAATGCTTTATCGATGGTTTTTGGAAAGAAACATATATTTTGTCAGGATTGGGTTGGTTTTATGTTTAGGAAGCTGTTGAATATTTTATGATGGAAGCCAGGAAATTATGTAGGAGTCTTTTCCCACTACATTCAGAACTGGAAGTACTTATTTGGGCAATGCAATGTATGATTGCACAACAGAAAACGAAGGTTGTTTTCACCACAAGTTGTCCCGAGTTAGTGAAGATGGTGTCTACACCGAGAGAGGCCAGCTTACTATGTATATCTAGAAGAATTTTCGTCAAAATAATGTCAAAGCGAACTTGTTAGCAATTGAGTGCTAGATTTTACCGTATGATATTTTCTATGTATACTTTGTATCACCTGTTTGGATTTCTGAACTGTCTCGCATGTTCGTCTCTTCTCTTCCTCATTTCTTGTCTTGTCAATTTTAGAAGAAGTCACTAACAGATCTCTAAGCTCAGGAGGAAGCAAAGATCACTACGTTCTTGCGAATATAAAGAAATTAGAGCTTAAAGGGAGATTAGCTTCTACATCAACAAACCCTAAAATCGGCGTCCCAACAAGAAACACGTGATTCTTCTTCTTCTTCATCTTTCTACCTTTGTTTGATTTCATAACCTTATTTCAATGGATGTTTCAGGAGAATCAATGGTTCACAAGTTTTGGGAGAATCAGGAAGATCGGGCGATGGTGGAATCCACCATAGGCTCCGAAGCCTGCGACTTCTTCATCTCCTCGGCTTCTAACACCGCCCTGACCAAGCTAGTCGCCCCTCCGAGTGACCCCAATCTCCAACAAGGGTTACGCCACCTTGTTGAAGGTTCTGATTGGGACTATGCCCTTTTCTGGCTCGCTTCCAACCTGAATGGCTCCGATGGCTGCGTCTTGATCTGGGGAGACGGCCATTGCCGTGTCAAAAAGGGGGATTCAGGAGAGGACTATTCGCAGCAAGACGAGACCAAGAGGCGTGTGCTCCGCAAGCTCCACTTGTCCTTTGGCGGCTCAGACGAAGATCGTCGTCTGGTGAAATCAGGGGATCTCACTGATCTCGACATGTTTTATATGGCTTCGTTCTACTTTTCCTTCAGGTGTGATTCCAATAAGTACGGTCCTGCTGGAACCTATGTGTCTGGGAAGTCGCTCTGGGCGGCAGATTTGCCTAGCTGCTTGAGTTATTACAGGGTTAGGTCCTTCTTGGCCAGATCTGCTGGGTTTCAGACGGTCTTGTCTGTACCAGTGAATGCTGGTGTTGTGGAGCTCGGTTCCTTGAAACTTATTCCTGAAGATAAGAGTGTGATTGATATGGTGAAATCTGTGTTTGGTGGATCCGACTTTGTTCAGGCCAAAGAAGCTCCCAAAATCTTTGGTCGACAACTGAACCTGGGCGGATCCAAACCAAGGTCTATGAGTATAAATTTCTCCCCAAAGACTGAGGATGACTCTGGTTTCTCCTTGGAATCGTACGAGGTACAAGCGATCGGAGGTTCCAATCAAGTGTACGGTTATGAGCAAGGGAAAGATGAGGCATTGTATCTAACTGATGAGCAAAAGCCGAGGAAGAGAGGGAGAAAACCAGCAAACGGGAGGGAAGAGGCCCTAAACCACGTGGAAGCAGAACGGCAGAGGAGAGAAAAGCTGAACCAGAGGTTCTACGCATTGAGAGCGGTGGTGCCCAACATCTCCAAGATGGACAAGGCTTCGCTCCTTGCGGATGCAATCACATACATCACCGACATGCAGAAGAAAATAAGGGTATACGAAACAGAGAAGCAGATAATGAAGAGGAGGGAGGGTAATCAGATCACTCCTGCAGAGGTTGATTATCAGCAGAGGCACGAGGAGGCCGTGGTGAGGCTAAGCTGCCCCTTGGAAACTCACCCAGTTTCAAAGGTGATACAAACTTTGAGAGAGAATGAAGTTACGGCTCATGATTCCAACGTGACCGTCACAGAGGAGGGTGTGGTTCATACATTCACCCTCCGGCCTCAGGGTGGCTACACTGCTGAGCAGTTGAAGGACAAGCTCCTAGCCTCTCTCTCGCAGTAAATGATATGTAAGAGTGTAACAGTGTACCATTACCAGCAACCAAAAAAAAACTCTGGCTTAGTAGGAGCGTGTAATTGTACTTTTGTGTCATGTTGAGATTTGTATTTTACATATAAGACTTTGAGAGTAGGGAGCTTCTCGCTGATCTCCTATATAGATACACAAAACAGAACAGCGACGAAATCCAAAAAAGACCGTCTTTACTCCCTTCTCAATCAAAATTTTCAACACCTACGGTTTGTCTACCAATTGTTGAGCTGCGCCGTAATGCTTTTCACGACAGGATGGTACTGAGTATGCAAGTACTTCTTTGCCTTGTTGGAACCAGGCTCTTCAAGCCACTCCTCGTATAGTCTCTTGGCTATTGGATTCTGGAATGGATCTGCCATCAAAGCCTGTATCCAAAAGGTCATGTTATTATTAATGCCTAGTTAACAAAAAAGAATTACGAGGCTGCAGCGCAACTTACAGTATCATTCATATAAGTAGCTTCCAGTGAGTGGATCAGTTCTTTCTGAGACTGCCCCATCTTTGGCTTGATCTGCCCACCACCATTCAGGCAACCTGTTTAGATCCAGTATTTCGGGGATTCGTTAGTAACTCAACAAATAAGATACGTTTCTCAACTAGAGATTGCCAAGTAGAAGATGAACCTGCGGGGCACGCCATAATCTCTACATAATGATAATCACATTTGCGCGTTTTCACTCTCCGAACAATGTTCTGAAGGTTCTGGAAACCGTAACACAGCGCAAATTTCAACACTGTTTTACCTTCCAACTTGGAGAGAAAAGATGAAGAACATGAGATAAAAACGTGAGAGAAATTTTCAAAACTGTTATGGTTTGGCTAGGGCACTTACTTGAAGCATCACTTCACGAAAATCAGAATTTCTGAGTGTTTTAAACTCAAGAGGACCTTCGATAGTTTGTCCAAATAGTGCTTTTGCTGCATGTCTGAATATTGTTTCTGCGTAACCACCAGAACTCCCAGCTACACCATATAGATGTCCTTCCTCAGTAACATTCGTCAGCCTGTTTTTTTTTTTTTTTGTGCATGGAAAATGGAAATTGTTTACTTCACATGAATTCATCACACGGAAGCAGAGAAGAGGAAATAGTGATCCTTCTTACAATCTGTCGAGTGGAGATTCCTCCAAATCTTTAAAGTCGACTCCTTTCAACTGCAAGACACATATAATAATCCAAAAACCAGATTAACGTTTTCTGCGGGATGGAAGCAAAAATACAATGAAAACAGGGTTTAATCTCTATCACCTTTATTAAATCCAAAATTTCACCAGTTGTCAGCACAGAATCAACCTCAGTCAGCTTGAGGCCTCCGTTGTCATGTGTTCCATCTTCAAAGACAAAATCATCTCTTGCTGCCTCGAGCTTCTTATCGTAACAGGGCATCACAGTCACATGGTACACCTCCTCCAGCCTAGTTCCATGGTAATGGTCACCGTTGAATCCAAAAAAATGTACAAAAGCAAACAAATGATAACCAAAGTTTCAAGAGTACCGGAGTCCCAACGCTTGAGACAGATGGTGTTTGATCGCAGCTCCGATCGTTTGCTGAGGGCTCTTAACAGAAGAGACATACGGCAGAACGAATGAGCCGAGCTGCTTTTCAGCGTAACATATCCAACCTTGATTCAAATAAATTTTGCACATCACTCTCACATGGCAGTCACATTCGACTAAGCCAAACTAGTGAAGTTGCTTACCAGGACAGGCGGAGGAAAGCACAGGAAGAGGGGATTGAGATTTTTCACCATCTTCAGAACCAGCTTGCTTGAAACGGCTCACAAACTCATTACAAGCTTCGATAAGTACTAAGTCTCTGCTGCAGCTTGTATCAAACACAGCTTTAACACCCAGAGACTTGAAAAAGGTAGTTAGCATCTTGAAAACCTGAAGAGGAGAGATATCATAGTGAACCGCAAGAGAGGCTCTAGACTGTGGGGAAAGGGACACGATCACATCCTTGCTTTTGCTAAGGGCAGAGAGAAACTCGTCTAAGCTTTGCTTCTCCAGCATAACTGTCTCAGCCGATGTGATGCATCCACTGCATGGCAATTGGAAACCATTACACTCTAATGAAGTCTAGAGTGACTCAGGAGCAGTAAGAGAGAACTCACCTGCAAGCCAAGCAGTCCTTGAGAGAGATTTTGACCGGTTCCATCTGCTGTTTTGGGGTAATCACAACCTTGAAAAACAAAATCGGATAGTTTTAGCCGATGAAGCGTGGCGAGAAGATATAGGCTTGAGATCAAAAGAGGCAAGTAATTTCATCAAGAAGTGATTACTTGGAGATGCAACAAAAAGAAACGAAAGAAAAGCATGTAAATTAGGGACCTGGGGTCGATCAGGCTTCTTTTCGATGGGTTTTGAGCCCTTGAGAGATATGACACAAGCTTGAGAGGGAGCAATGAAATCGTTGAGATCTCCGAGCCTCAAGGTCGGTGAGAACTTCTCCGACATACTTTGTATTCGAAACTTACAACAATTCCAGAAGAGAAAGTGACAAACTTTAGATGATGCGGAAACAAAAGAAAGGGGCAAAGATTAGGGATTGGATTCGGCAGAAGAGCAGTCGTGTCGGAGCAGCGGAGGGTATCCGAAAATCAGAAACGGCGACGAAGGTGTTTTTCTCCTCCGGCGATCAAAACGACGAACCAGAGAGCGATGAAATATCCAAAAAAACCTAAATGGTTTGATTGAATAGTCAAAACCGTTAATGGCCTTAATGGGCCTAAATATAATTTTCTTTAGGGCCCAAAATTTTAACTAAGAGTTGCAAGATTGGTCGGTATAAAAAGAGAAGAAACACAAGGTGCTCAACATTCAACAATAACCCCAAACTGGTGAGTAGGATTAGGACAAAAACATAACATATTTTTCTCCATTGTTGGAGAAAGGTTATAATTTTATAATTTTGCATAACATCATAATGTATACAAAATTTTATTAGCTTTTCCGTAAACAATAGTCATTTGATTTTTAAAGTTTTTACATGTTGTTTTTTGTATACGCGGAATAGTAATCGAAAAACAAATTTAAAATTAGATACAGTACCGAAGATACATCATTTTCTCTGGAGAATATCGTCTAATGCAATGCAACAGCCTCAACTTTCAAATAGCGTGGTATAATCAATGATCTCCAATGTCGAAGATATTGTCAAAATGAGGATCTCCGTATTCACATTCGGGTTTCTTAAGTCTGACAATGACCTTTGAAAATAGACTAACAACCATCATTGAATGTCACAACAATCCAAATCTCAATAGCTTCACGAGACAATTTCCGTTATGGATTATGTGGCGAATATAGAAGAGTAGAAACTTTCTACTCTATCAAATGAAAAGTACACCGGGCCCGGCTAATAGAGACATGATTCAAACGGTTTGACAAACCTGTGTTTTAACCATTTGATTTTTAAAGATTTTTTATTTTAGTACGATAAGGATATGGACCTCAATGTACCAAATATGCACAGAGTCAAAAAAAGTTTTTCACTTTTACTCCTCTCTTAGAAAACGAGAAAACAATGATTTTTTCCATTAGTATATACATTTTCACTCACTACATCAGAAAACATTGGAAGCTAACATGAAAAGACTTGTTGCAAAAAAAAAAAAAAACATCAGCAAAATGGAGTATGATCCGAGTCCCCTTCAACTGCTTCCTATAAACCAGCTAAATGATTTACGAATGCTTCAACTTTCTTGGATATAAGTTTAATAAACCTCTTAGTGAATGGGTCTCCCAAAAAAGTTGAGACAGCAGCCAGAATACTTAACCAAGTCAAATAGACGGTATAAGCCGGAATCCTGGCTTCAAGACAAGCCAATCTCTTGGACATCTCATAAATGGCAAAAGAGTTTTTGTTCATACTTTCCATGGAGATAGCAATATAAGCTGGAATCCTGGTTTCGAGCCAATTTCTTAAACATTTCAGAAATGTGTTTTTGCGTATACGCGGGATAATAATTGAAAAACAAATTTAAAAGAATTTTAACATTATATTTAGATGTCATAAACTTTTGTATTTAGAACATTGACAGAGAAAAAGTGCTCTAATCTCTATTTAGTAAGGAAGCTGAGGTATTGAAAATGAATCATAAGTGGATATTACTGTATAACAGATATATAATTATGTGTCCATAAAACATCAAACATACTATGACAATGAGAATAGATGTTTTCTCTGCCGTTGTAATCAGTGCTACAGCAAACCACACGTTATCGTATAGGTTAACAATTATTGTATTACTTTAACCAAAAAGAATGGATAATCGAATTACTTTAACATACTAACACAAACTTTAAACCATTTATCTACAAATTACTTGAATCAAAGAATAATAATGAAATATAAAATGTGTTTATATATATTGCCTTCTTCTTCTTTATTCTTTCACTCCAATAGCTTTTCCATAAAAACCCCAAAATTTTTCCTTTAATCCTCAGTGGATTGTGCCTCACCGCCGGATCCAATCGCCGTCGTCTCCATCTCAGCCTCAAGCTCCGGCCTAATCTCCTCGAGCTGACTACACCGGAGGTTTTTCACCAATTTCAGGCACAAGTTCTCCTTTGGATCAACATAAGGCATTTTCATTTAGTTAACATACCATAGATTTCAATCCGAACGACTTATTTACAGGATTATAATGCCTTATGTTATTAGGAGCTAATGTATTTAAAGGAATACATTACAAACGAAGATTGGTCGGTATAAAAAGAGAAGAAACACAAGGTGCTCAACATTCAACAATAACCCCAAACTCATGAGACATGAAAAGACACAGTTTTTGGTTTGATTACAGCAGATGGCACAGAGAACATTAGTCCTGCTTTACATACGATTTGTCACGGATCAGAAGAAGACGCTTTACGAGAGCAAAAACAAAACAAAAGGCTTAGGCTTATCACTTTTTCTTTCTTAACAACAAGACTAACGCAGCGACAAAAGGCCTTGTTCACCAGGGGGAGGTTCGGCGGTCTTTGGTGGCACCGTACAATCGGAAGAGACTAAAAGCGGAAATGCAGGAGACCAAAACCATTGCAATGGCGGCAAACAAGGCACTGGCCACTCCTTGAGCCACTCGGTTGCAGAACTTTCCATACATATTGCACACCTTCATCCATTGAAGCTCGTCCTCACCTTCCCTTCCAATCGCACCAGACTCGGCTGCTGCTGCTATGGCCGCCACACTTATGTACGCTATCGCCTGCTCATTTTACACGTTTAGACTCTAGTTAAATGCCAAAGGCCTCAAGTCTCCTAGATTCAATTTCGAATACAAACAAGCAACATTTCTCCCCCTACCTAAGTTATTCAATTCTTCTAATACCCAACCACACCCATTAAATGCCTCTAGACTTTTCAAAGTACCACCCTTCTTTTCTCTACTTTGACCCGATCCGACCCGACCATGTTAGAGAGCAAAATGACCAATTTTGGCGTAAGAATCCAAGAAGAGAAACGGAGACTAGACTCTCACCTGGTCGCCGGAGAAAATGGCCCAAGCCAGGGGCTTGCTGAACAAAACGGTTCCTTTCATCGTGCCCACCGCGCAGCGGACTGAGTGCAACAGAGAATAAACAGCAGCTATCCCGTTGGCGGCCACCAAGAACCTGCACAGCCACGAGGAGGCCAAAAGTTGAGAGATTCGCAACCCAAAAGGATTCATAAATCGAAAGGGGGGGTTTTGATGAGCCTAACACAAGCGCCTTCATATCGGTGTACTTGGCCTTCTTCTCGATTGTGAAGATTTGCTTGACCTGACTGTCTGTAACAACCAGAATGAGCGCCAGGAGAGCCAGGACACTGACGGAACACCTCAAGAGCAGCTCCGTTAGCCTCAGTCTCCGATCAATCAGCTTCATCTTGCTTCCGTGGTAGACGGCAAAGTTTCCGGGACTGATTCCGACCCTCAAACAACTCTTTGAAATCCGATTTTGTACAAGAAAGAGACCCGAAAGAGAGAGAGAGAGAGAGAGAGAGAGAGAGAGAGACAGAGAGACAGAGAGAGGAGATTAAATAGAGAAGCTCAAAGTTGAAAGCTTCGTGCTTTAACCTCGCATCTCTCGGGTCCCTTTTCTTATAAGAGAATGTATAGTTGGTTTTATTTACTTTTTGAGTTTAGTCTCTTGCATAGTTTGGTTATCATATTGGTAATAATAATCCGAATTGTTTTTATTTTATATATTAAATTTTTTTTTTTAATAATTTTTTAATTTTGATATTTTTAACTAAAATATTTTATATTTTGAAATACAGAAAGTATTATTTAAACTTCATCTTATCACAATAAACATAAGTTGAGAGTCAGAAAAAAAAAATGAAAACCCATTAGAAATTTCTTTTTTTCTTCCTCACAAATCCTCTCAACTAAGCTTGAGCACGGATTGGATATCCTAAAAAAACCGGTATCTGCGATCCGCTCCGTTCTGATCGGATAGTTGATTTTATGATCCGCTCCGATCCGGTAATTTTCGGATATTCGAAAATTCGGATATTCGAACTTTTTTTAGGTATCCGGGGATATCCGATTCGATCCGTTAAAAGTCGAATATCCAAAAAAAAATTAGATATCCGCGGATATCCGATCCGATCCGTTAAAAGTACCTTGAAAACTCAAAATTCTAAAAAATAGGTATATAGCGTTAAAAATTATTTTATTATTATTTATTTATTTATTATTTAATCATAATAAAAATTAAATATTTAGTGAGGATAAATGGTTCCAGTATAATTCTTTTCGGTTGTAGATCTATAATAACAAAAAAAAATAGCAAATTATATACATTAGAATATATGTTACTTTATATAAATGATATATATATATATATAATACGTCAATGCGGATCGGATTGGATATCGGTATTTTCTTTAATAATATTTGTGATTTGCTTTGTTTTTTGCGGATACCACATTTAAGTATTTACTTTGCTCCAAAACTTTTCGGATATTCGGATTTTTCAGTTCGGATAAAAGCGAATAGCGAATCGAATCGGATTTAGCGGATTTTTTGCCTAGCCCTACTCTCAACTATCAGGGAAATTCTCATTTGGTAATAATTCTGCTATTGAAATCACCAAGTTAAGATTGTGTTAAAGGAAACGTTTGCTAATAGTTCTTGAGTGTGTGTGTGTAAACTTATTTATCCTCGCATTGGTCTCAATTTCTCTTATATGCAAGCGATGGTAATTTGTTGTTTTGAAGCAGTAAACTGTAATTACGGGTGAAGACAGAGAAGCACTAGTTTCCTAAATTGGCCAAGTGGAAGAAAAGCTCTTGTATGCATTCAATTAAAACCCAAAACACATTCCCCTATCCCTTTAACATTATTTTTGAAATGACTTTTACGAAAACGATCATGTATCAGCTCCGTAATTATTTTTACCAAAAAAATTATGACATGTCATCTCAATTTAATAGGTATTAAAAATTCATTTATTTACATGTCAATGCAATTGTGATAAAAATTCAATTCAAACAAAAATATTATAATTAAAAGTCAAACAAAAATTTTCTTACCATTATTTATGAAGTGATTTTTATGAAAATGCTTATATACCAGCTCCATAATCATCATCACCAAAAGAATTACGACGTGTCATGTCAATTTAATAGGTATCAAAAGTTCATTTATTTACATCTCAATGCCATTGTAATAAAAATTCAATTCAAACAAAAATATTATAATTAAAATTCAAACAAAAAATAATAATCGATAAATTAATAATTATCAGATTTTAAACAGATTTATTTCATGAAGTAACAAAATTTCAAAATATATGAACTTATTTAAATAAGAAAATAAACTTCTTAGAATAAAGAAAATTTTGAAAATCCGGATTCAAATAAATAATCAAATAATTATTATTAACATAAATAAGAAAATAATTTTTTTAAATATTTAAAAAAAATCACATAAATAAGAAAATAAATTTTCAAAAATAAAAAAATTTGAAAAATACGAAAATAAAAAAATAAACCTCCAAGAAACCGAAATAGGAAACTCTACTCTGGAATATAATGACACAATTAAAAAAACTAAAATTAAAATTACTCCCTACAAAAAATATTAAAATGAATAAGATTATCCCCTACGATTGTGTCATAAATATTAACCGATCCTACAATGGTGTCATTTATTTTTAAAATTATAGAATATTCCATAAATATAATCCTTTCAAATATTCTTTAACTAAATGGTAAGAAGTTATTTAAGATTTGATAGATATCATCTATGTGCAAACAAGCATGGCGAATCATTGAAAGACCTCACTCCCTCTTGTCTCAAATACTCAAACAGAGATACTTCAAGAATAGAAACTTCTTAGATTGTGGAGCAGGCCGTAGACCATCATACGGAAGAGAATTGCTGAAACGAGGTTTGATGAAATCGATTGGTAACGGAAAAGATACTCTGGTTTGGTCCGAGAATTGGATCCTTGATCCAACACCTAGAGCTCCAAATAATCTGCCAGTTATAATTGATTTTACGCTCAAGATCTCGGATCTTTTACATCTTGTTTCAGATCGTTGGGATGAAGCAAAAATCATGAACCTATTTGTCGTCAAGGATGTTGAATATATCCTAAAACTCCGAGTATCCCCAATGATGCAAGATACCTATTTTTGGGGTTTCACTAAGCATGGTGTGTATACGTCTCAGAGCGGCTACGAGTTGGTTGAATCAGAGCCAGAGATCCAGGGAATTCAACAGGCTACTCTCTCCCCTCTGGAAAAACAGTTGTGGTCAAGCCTGTGGAAGATTAAGACGTCCACAAAGCTGAAACATTTCTTGTGGAAAGTCTTGGCAGGAGCGCTAGCGGTCTCTGAAAGACTTCAATCCTGTGGTATTGATATAGCTAGATCCAACATGTCCTTCTTGTCGTGATGATTCTGAGTCGATTTGCCACATTTTGTTCCATTGCCACACGGCTCGAGAAATCTGGATCCTCTCACGGTTACCGTTGCCGCATGTCGGTTTCTCCCAAAACTCAGTCATGCTAAATCTCCACCACCTCCTGCAATGTAGTATAGATAATAGGATCGAAAAGAGCACCAGGCTTATGTTTCCTTGGCTGCTATGGCAAGTGTGGAAAGCAAGGAATAAAGTGGTGTTTGAGCAAACAAGATATGATCCCTTGTCGATATACAATAAAGCCAAAGAAGAAGCTGAGATTTGGTTGAGCATTAATACGTCTTCATTCCTTGACAGGAGCTCTGGTCCTAACCCTCGAGTAGAACTTTTAACATGGGTTAAACCACCATTTGGATTCCTCAAGTGCAACTTTGATGCGTCATGGATCAATTCACATCTAAATTGTGGTGTGGCTTGGCTGATTCGTGATCATCAGGGTAATCTCCTATTTCATAGTCGAAGGTCGTATTCCAGAATAGAATTTAAACTGGAGTCTGAGTTGCTTAGCTTGTTGTGGGCTGTGGAAATTTTATCGTTTTTGCATTTCAAGAAAGTTATCTTCGAATGTTCTTCGGATCAAGCGAAAACTGCCATCCTCCACCCTGATCAATGTCCTCATCGCTGATATTGAACGTTCCTTAGGCTCCTTTGATTCTTGGAGCATAGAATCTGTACCTTGTTAGAGCAATCGGAGTACCAAAGCTATTGCAATCAGTGTTACGAAGGAACTCTGATACCAATCTTATGTCGCTCGTGCGGGTCCCTCATGGCTACATGCTTTCCTGGATGCTGAGTGCGCTGTCTGACTTGAGAGCATCTTTCACCCAATTTGATCTTGATTGGTGATGTTGCTTGTCAACTACGGTTGGGGACCTTGATGGATCCCAAACCTGAATTTTTGAATTTTTTTTTGTATAACACCTATTGGTGTTTTTCTTTTGAATCTTTGTAGCTCTTTTTCTTACCGATTTATGGTACCAATAAAATTCCAATCCAGTGTTTAAAAAAATATATATCATCTATGTATAAATTTCTTAACAAAACTAAATAAGAAAATAAATTTCTTAAAGTTTTTTAAAAACACAAAATAAATAAAATTTTAAAATACGAATTTTACATAAATAAAGAAATAAACTTTCTAAAATAATAAATTGAAAAATACGGAAATAAAAAAAAAAAATTTATAAGAATATGAAAATACTTATAAACAGTACTTTGGAATATATATGAAAATAAGGAAATAAAAATTTAACAATACTAAAATACTACTAAATTGTACTTTAAAATATAATTACATAGATTGACATTTTCGTTAATACTACTTTTTAAATTCAACTAAAATATTAAATAATTAATCACATAATCCCCAAATCTTTAAGAAAACTTTTTTTTGTGGTTATGAACCAAAACAAGAAGATTAGAGATTGGTTTTAATTATTGCGGGGTTTTACATATTGAAATTTGATCATAAAAAAAATATAATACATAAAGTTATGAAGTTTCATGGGATTTGACCAACTAATCAGTGATTTTATCATATTTTAAAGTATTTTTTTATATTTTTGCATGACTCATCTCAAGTATCATTTTATTGGTAAAAAGTCATTATTTTGTTTCTAAATTCAAGTATTAACTAATCAAATTTATCCAAAATCTATAACAAAACTTTCGAATATCAAATTTATTTTTAGCATTACTATATCTTTCTTAACACATAATTCCAATTAGAAGTACCCAACAAAAAAATGGAAAAAAGTCATATTACAAAGAAAGAACAAAAAATGGTGAAGAAGTGGAAAATATAAGAGATGAAGAAAAAGAAGTTATGAATTTCTACCAAATATTTTTTTCAAACTTTAAGACATAAAGTATGTTATTTTAAAAAAAAAATGTTAACAATATGTATGATACAGATAAAGTATTTTAATATGAGATAGTAAACACATAAAAAAGGATAGTAAAGAAATGGAAAATATAAGAGATGAAAAAGAAAAAAATGTTATGAATCTATACCAAATAATTTTCTTCTAACTCTAAGATATAAAGTATGCTATTTTTTTTTTTTAAATTTGTTTTTACGCGAATAAAATATTTTATTATGAGATAGTAAATATGTATCCAAAAATATTTTCAACAAAAATCGAAAAAAAAATTTATACCATCTCAAGCAAAATATCAAACTTTTTTAAATTTATTTTAAAATTATTATCCCATGTATATCAAGTTATATAGTTTTCTAATTAAATGTAGGTTTTGGGCATTTAAGGGCCACCCCATCTTTAGACGAAAGTGAAATATCAGAATAACCTATAGGATTAAATTAAAGGAATTACGATGCTCCATGTTTGTCTTTTAAATGTTCTAGGAAAGTGGAAAGAAAAATAAAGAAGAAGAGAAGATTGATTGATATCCCGAGGAGATTTTTGGATTATTATTAATAAGATGGGACTTTGGATGCACACACACACACGCATACTATTTAATGAACACCATTTTCTCCTCCTTATTTATTGCACTTGTCATCTCCCAATTAGCCCCTAACCAAACCCCCCCACCCTTTTTGGTTTTCCGTCAATGTCATCTTTGTAAAGAAGATTTAGAGAGACAAGTGTGAATGACACGTGCACGTTCCTTTCCCATCAAACAACATAGTCCTATGATTTAGGTTGTTTACGTAATTAATTAAAGAGAAACCGCAAATGAAGTAGGTGGAGAAGGGGAGAGATTGTAATGCCCTAAAATTGATTGCTACCATTAAGCAATAGAGTTCGGTAAATAAAAATTCAAGTAATATTATTACTGCGACATCTTAATGAACCACATGCGCTGAAGAACAAGTACACGTAGAGGAGTGGAGACGATGTGGTGTAAGCAAATGTATAGCTCTCACATTGGTCTGCTTCTAGATTCTGAATAACCAAACCACTTTGTTATTGGTAAATCCAACTACGAATAAGATTCATAACATAATGTACAAAAAGAACATCCCCAAAGAGAACAATTCTCCTAAAAAGGCTTACAACTTTGAGCTCAGCCATCAATAATCTCCACTCTCCAGGGGGTTGTGATTTAGAACTCCACCAACTTACACACATATTTGCTCACTCTGGTTGAGAGTATCAGCCACGGTATGATTCCAACCTGCATTTTCACCCAACATTAACTCCTTAGTGTAAGTAACCCAAACCAACATCCCCAAAGAAATGGATTAGGAACAAGGACCCTACCATCACATGGCCTGTCAGGTGACCTCCTGTTCCCCAAGATAACAATGTCCCTGGGAAGCAGCACATACAGTTTAACCCATCATGTTGTACCAAAGACCACTAAAAGGTAACTACTACTCACCAAAGGGTTGAACAAGCTGCTTAGCAATGATGGCAATCGGAGTCCTCCAGAACCAGAGCACCAAGATTAGATATACCACAACCTATAGAGACAAACTTCTTAGCACATCTCAATATAAGGAACAAAGCAGTATTATTAAAAAGAAAAACTTTACTGAAGTTATACCTTTGAGACAAGCAGAACCTTTCCATACATATCGTATGACATCTTAATTTCTTTGCTATGCTGCTCCAGATCTGTATTTCATTAACGTGATACACACCATTACAAGACCATGATGACGCAGTGCTCTGGTGGATACCGTATATCTGCTACAAACTGTATTCATTTCCAAAGCTAACTAACTGTTGCATCATGTTTCGGAATCACGTATCCTGAGACTAAGCGAGCAATCAATCAATGCATGGATACTACTCACATTGTGCAAGTTCTTTTTCTTTAGTAGCTGCCGACCTCCTAAGCTTTGCTGCTTGCGCAAATGTGGCTGGCCTAGGAGTAAAAAACCATTGACAAATCACTACTGATCAACAAAAAACTTACAAAGATTTTTCAGCCACTGCACATTTCTAGGAAGAAGAACACAACACTGCTCATTGTGTCAGAAACTGAAAAAAAAATTGACAAGAAAGGGCTTACTGAGACAAAGCACTGGCCTCTCTCAAGAGCTGCTTAATATCGGAACGCAGCTCTGCTTCCCTCGTATTCCTCGACCCCTTCTGGTGAAATTTCATTGAAATCAGAAGAAGTGAGAATTATTCAGGTGGATGTGAAAACGCACAAAGGTATTACTTATTACTACCTTCTTCAATTGGTCGAGCCACTTGGATAGCAACTGGAAGACGACGACAAGGAAGAAGGTCAGAGGAGCGCCCAGGAAGCCGCCGCGATCTTCTATCAGTGTCTCTCCTTCCATCTCCCAAAATTGTTCAACAATTCAAACTCGAATGATGATGGTTTGATCAACACTGATCCTTCTTTGATCTTCTATCCAAATTCGCAACAACAAAAAGAAAAACCTAATTGGATCCGTCAAAATTTCTGGAAAAACAACAAATCATATAGATTGCACGAAGAGGAAGAGAAACGAATCGATTGCAGACAGAAGGAGATCGTCGGGAACTTACAGTCTCTCCGTCTCCGTCGTAGTCGATTCCCAGAATTTCAAGCCTTCAAGCGTGGGAGCTCGTAGATGATGATACGTCTGAAATTGGGGGATTGGAAAATTAGATTGGCCTCAAAACTGAAAATTTGAAAAGGAAAAAAGTAGATTGCCCTTTTCGTAACCGTGAATAAATATGAAGCCCTTAAGAGTAAAAACGATAACTAAAGAAATAAGTCACCTTCTTCAGCAGGCTTTATTGGGCTCTTGCTATATAATTCTAACCCAACCCTAATCTAATGTCTCGGCCCATTATTTTTAACTCAACCGCTTTTTTTTTTTTTTTTGGCTCCGTAAGGTTTGGTATTCGTAGTAGTGAATTACTAATTTACTTACCACTATGAAAGTAAGGCCGAACTGATATTCTGAATTTTGATGGTATTTGTCATCCGTTTTGTTTCGTTTATATCAACACTTTTTTGATTTGTATATGTTCTGCAATATGTTTTCTAATTTAATAAAATATAATATTTAAATAATTAGTTCAATGAATAAAAATTCATAAAACTTACGTATAGATATAATAATTATACAATTTATAAATATAATTATCTATATACATATATATATATATACACGTTTATTGGAACATAACGGATATCCATTTTTTAAAATTTTATATTTGTGACTGTTTTATTTTACAGATATTAATTTTTAGTATTTATTTTGCTACATAGAATTACGGTTATCTAGATTTTTCAAATCGAAACGGATAACATCAAAGCAAATCTAATGGATATTTTGTCCAGTAAATGAAGACTTGGGTTACTCTTCCGTAGTTTAACTCAAGTAATAAATTATATATACATGGGTCATTCTTCTGTAGTCTAATTTTTGATCAAGTCTTGTCTATTCATATGGGTTAGTCATGCTATTGAATCCGATTGGCAGTCCAATAATTTACCCACACATTAATTTATATAAATCAATAAAAACTAAATATTAGATTTGACATTGAAATTAATCATATATTAAGTAGCAACAATCTCGACCTTGATCGTAAATACAAAATTTTGAGAAATAAGGTGATTAGCCAAAGATGGAATTATGTCCAGGGTTAAAGAGATGGATAGACTCATAGAAGAGATCATGTAAAACTAGAGCGCATGGAGGGTAAAATAAAATAGAAATTGTTTAACATATTACTTTTACGTGGAGTGGTTGTAATGGGAGTAGAAGAAATAGGCACGCGTTGTCTCTAATCTCTCTCAACTAATCTAAAGACATTTTATGTTTTGTCTCATCCGTTCCCACTTAATTATAATTATGTTAATTATCGTCTATCTAATTGGGTTTATCATCAAATCAGAGCATTATCGATAAATTCGCAGATATCGAAGCAGAAAAAAAGAGAGAAACAATGTAAATCCAAATCCTAAACGTCGTAGCATCTTCAGCTTTGGTGTATGCATGCCATTACATTCCAATGACTTCCCGACAAACTTTTGCTCCCACCACTTTTGATGTGCCTTTCAAACTTTGCATCCCCATATCCACTTCCTCTTCTCAACCCCCCTCCGGTTTCTAGCTATACTGTCTCGCTTCTTTTGTAGGAGATTGCTACAATCATTTTTTTCCAATTTTATCCAATATCGAATACATTAATTATGAGGCGGTGAATAATCCTTCATATATATGTTTGCCTCGGCTCTATGCATTTACATTTTATTTTGTGACATGAAAAACTAGTATGTATTTAATCCTTACCCTAAACATATAATAATGTATGCATGGTTGGATGTTTCAATTAAGGGAAGGGATAGCATTTCGATCGAGAGAAAACGAGGAGATCGAGAGAGAATGTCTTGAGTAAAAAACGAGTGGTTTTTTCACAATTATTTATCAATCAAAACACATCCTATTTTATGCTGATACCATTATTCCCTACTCTTGATGAACTCCTTTTGTCTTTTTATCAATGTATAGGCCCACTTTTATATACTTTTTCCTCTTTGCCAAATCATAAGAAGTTAAAACTTTAAAGTGGATCAACTAATTTATAGAAACCATTAACAACTTTTGACACTCTTCTTTAAAGTGTATGTCATTTTAAATCTTATGCCAATAATATAACTTTAAATTTATATTCCACCGAGAAGATTTGATGTGGAGACAAATAAGTGGCTCCATTTCACCATCTCCCAGGCCACCAAAATCTCTCCTAAACCCTTTTGTCACTCCCTTTTCTTGTTCACTTTTTTTCCACGGAATAGTAAAACATCATTTCCTTTAAGTTTATTGAATATTATAGAAAATATGCATACGAACTTTGAATAATCTTCTTATGATTAATGGTTATACATTTTCTTCTTATAATTAATGGTTATACATTTTCCTTGCAACATATGTGTTTTTGTATTTAATTCATGATTGAAAAAATGGTTATTAACAAGACAACGTAATAATATTATTATATATAATCTAAATTCGTGGGAATAATAAAGTTTCCATTCAAAGAAAAGGATCCCTAAGGGGGAAGTAAGTGGGAAGCATGAAAAAGGGGGGGAGGGGGGGGTTTTATATATCAATAATCATCCAAACAAACCAATCCATGTGCTTCCCTTCAAACATTCTTCTTGTCATTTTCCTCCCAACCATTTTCTACTTTGGCCAACTTTTTTTTTTGTTACTTTAAAAATAATAATTTAAATATGCAAATTTCTACTCACACACTATACATTCTCTTTTTACAATCCTTAGATTGTCCCTTTTGCCTTCTTGCTCTTGTTCTCTTCCCACTTTCCTCCTGATTCTCTTCCTTTCGGAATTTCATCGAACTACTCAACAACCCTATATTATCTTTTTTTAATATATATAATATATTCTCATGCAGATTAAATAATAAGATATATCGACTTTTTTCCTCCGTATATAAATAGACACAACACACGTAACTTGGCCCCAAACCCTAGCTATCACACTCTCCACAACTCATATCATATAACATTATTTTACTTTGTAACGTCATGAGTTCAATGGCAAGAGACCGAAAGGAGCAACTGGTAATCCAGTCTTCTATCGTCTTGCTCCAAGAAAGATTCAGACAACTTCAGAAAGCGCGAGAGTTGAGAGCTGAGCGAGAGCTCCTAAACCCTAAACCTCAGCACCAAGACAACATCTTACAATACTACAGCGAACCCGCGAGTTTTGGTTTCTTCCAGTTTCTACCTCTAAACTCTCCAACATCCTCATCGCAGCAGCTCCTCTCCCTTTCCTTATGCCCGCAATCCACCTCTGCTTCCATTGAGAAGCCAAGCTTTTGTCATCAATGGCCAAGTAAAGACGACAAGTTGATGGGCGGGTTTGATCGATACGACGACGTTGATACGTCTCTGCATCTCTAAATTTATAAAATTGTTCCTTCATCTTAATTTATAAATATGTATGTATAACCTTTTTGGTCGGTTTGCTCTTTTTAAGAGTCTTGTAGGCGGTGGTGATATGTATGGTTCAAATGCGATCATATATATATATATATATATATATATATATATTAATTAATTATGCGACGTTGACACTTATGATATATATTATATGGCGATGATAACCATCTACTCATTGAGTTATCGGTTATTGTTTTTGATGGTTCCCATCCATCATTCCTCAAGTTACTAGCTTATACGTATCCATGCAAAATGTTCCACCTTTTTTCTCTCTTAATTTTCTATATATCTTAGCAAAAAAAAAAAAAAATATGTTTATAAATAGTTACAACTTAACTTAAGCCAGATCGAATAGAACATGGTCAATATGTCAGAGTGGTATGAAGGAGACAGACTTGAATTTTAAAATCTGTTTGGCTTATGCAGAGCAAGATTGCTGACGAAAATTTAAATGTCTTGCGAAAAAGAAAGAAAGAAATATAAATCATCATGATAAAAATTCGTCAATTTGTAAATTTAAAAGTACTAGCTCCGCTGTTTTTTTCCATCCCCCTGCGTCGTATTTGACACAATATTCTTATATTTGTCAGTAAATAATAATGAAAGAGAGAGAGATATTAGAAACTAAAAGAGAAGCATTGGGGACTTTTCTTTGATATAAGTTTGTTAGAAAATCCCACAAAATATAATAATATTATACGGATGGATTTTTCAACTTTAAATGTTAAAATATCGATCACTATTCATTTTCCAAATGATTAAAATGAAAAATTGAAACAATAATGACGATTATTTAAGTAAAGAGCAGTCGTTTCGAGATCAGTACGACATCGGAAAGCCCATGTTGATGTTATGTTATTAAAATGGGCCCATTTGGTTCTGTCATCAGAGAGCCCAACAAAAAGAAGTTTATGGGCCTGAGAAAGCCTCCAGACGGAGCGGAGTCTGTTGTTTTCAACCCGAGAGAGAGAGAGAGAGAAGAGAAGAAGAAGAAGAAGAAGAAGAAGAAGAAGAGATTGATTCGTGGATAGATTATCGAAGAAGATGAACACTGACATCACTGCCTTGGAGAAGCCCCAATACCCTGTCGTTGATCGGAATCCTCCTTTTACCAAGGTCGTCGGCAACTTCAGCACCCTCGATTACCTCCGTTTCTCTACCATCACCGGCATCTCCGTCACCGTCGGCTATCTATCTGGTCAACCCCTCTCTTCTCTCTCTCTCTTGAAATTTGGTCTTTATAATCTGATGAGAATGTTCCTCATCGGTGGCTTGGATCTGTAGGGATTAAGCCTGGAATCAAGGGACCGTCGATGGTGACGGGAGGACTGATCGGCCTCATGGGAGGTTTCATGTATGCGTACCAGAACTCGGCGGGTCGACTGATGGGGTTTTTCCCCAACGACGGTGAGGTCGCTAGTTACCAGAAGCGTGGTGGTTTCGCCAAGTGACTCTAGGGTTTTTTCTTAGATCCTGCTTCATCCTTTTGCTGTTTCTACAATTTCTTGAATCGAATTTCTCTGCTGTTTGAGGAGATATATATGCATATGTTCCTCTGTTTGTCTGTTATGACTTTTGATCAATAAGATTTGAGACATCTCTGTCGATAAATTCCGGATCTGTTGGTATGTTCTCTGTAGTGTTAGTGTGGAAGCATTGGCTTGACAGATCAAAGGAGGTATTGGTGCGATTGGTTGCTTCGAGAGAGAAAGAGATCAATCTAATTGATTCTGCTCTCCAAGACCTTTCTATAGATAACAAACCCCTTTTCCTATCTATTCTTATCACCATGGATTCTTCTTCAAGTTCCCGTTTTTCCTCAACTTTCGCAGTGCCAACAAAGCGCGACTGGCTCTCATTCCTTTTAGTGAGTGTCATGTGTTATTGGCTCTACTGTTTGAACATTTTGGATTTCACCCTTTTACAGGTTGCGGTGGTCTACGTGTGACTACGGATTGAGTCGCCTTTTCTCTTCTTCTTATAAACTTACAGTCCTCCTAATCCTCTACCCATCATTTCATCTACTATATGTTAAAAGGACAGTTTTTTTGGAAAAACAACATTTAATCTGATCGGCTTTACCTTCCCCTTTCTTCTTCTGGATTTTGCACGTTGGCGGTATCTCCATCAATCTCAAAACGGTACACTTCTTTATTCTCTCTCTCTCTCTCACGGCTTTGAGTTCACTTGAGTTTTTCGACGATTGGAGTAATCCGATTCTGGAACATTAGGCTCGATTGTGGAGTTGTTGTTGGAAGAAGATTTTAGGATTTTTCTTTTGGTCTCAAGATTGTTGGCTTTTCAGAAAGACAATTTCTGGCATGTAGTCTTCATTGATTGACTTATGGATATCAGAGTTTTTATTCTTCTTTGTAGATTTGGATGTGATGTCTGATACTCAAAGTGGCCATGCTTTTAACTATTGAATGTCTTGCTCCGAGGTTAGCTGCACTGAGAATATAACTTTTGTCCATGCCATGTGACTGTTGGTTACTTTTGGAAAGTCTATTTTGTTCTTCTCCTTTCAAGGCTCATTAAACACGATGCTCATTGGAAAATATGGAAATATTGCGAATTAGAGATGTAGAGTTTAAAACAGACTTTGATATTTTTCAAATCGATCTGTTAAAAGAGATTAGGAAGGTATATATATTAATGTTTTTTTCCGCATATCAAAGATGTAGAGTTTTCGTTGCGGAGGAGAACCAACATAATTGATCAACGATTGGTGTACATCAAGCCAGTTCCTTGGAGAAAGAAGTTGACAACGAGCAGAGGTGACACTCCAAATAGCCCAGGAGAAGTCACACTGGAAGAACAGGTGATCCCGACTCTCTGGCCCAGTATTACAGAGCAAGCAAATCGACGGTGTCTGAAGTCCCCAGTGAAGCAATCTATCTCTGGTAGGGCTCCGATTCAAGATCATAAGCCAAGTGAGGAATCGATGACGAGGGATTCCTCCTGAAAACCAGACTTGTCTGTGCCATGGCACAGTTTGGATCTGTGGCTTCAGAAAACGGTAAGTGTCGCCTATAGAGAACCGGTTCTTTTTTATTCCGTTTGGCCACGATTCATAAAAGTCCTCATTTGCAGATAGAACTACCGTCGTCAAGTAGGAATGGAGACTTACTTGTCTTTCAGATCTTGCAGGTGGCAGATTCCAGTGATCGTTCCTCCAAAGGTCAGCTAGGGAAGTCTCATGGGGTATTCTATTCCAATGCGTGGAGGACCACTCGAAGAAAGGAACTGTTTGATATCTCCAGAAGGTGACCAATTGGAGTGCCAGAAGTTGCAGCTTCTACCATTTCCAATTATCGGCTTAATCCAAAGGTAAACTAGGTGCCTGATTTGACTGAAATATTTGACCGTAACCGTTTAGTCAAATATTTGAATGTGAATAAACGGTTACGATCAAATATTTCAGTCAATATAACATTTAACACAACATGGTTATTCCTCAGTTGTCTATACAAATCTATTTACATCATACATACATAAATGATCCGCATTTAGTATTCCATAAAGTAACAAATTATTTTTTACGTATCGGATATTGATGTTCAATTATACATTCAAATATAATCGTATCAAAATTAAATAAATTTATTTTCAAAATGAACTAACCCGCGCATAAAGCTGTTTGTGGTTCGTGTATCAAAAGTAAAACCGTCCAACATGAACATAGTATTAGGAGAACTATTCATCGTGGTTCTTTGCGGTGTACCTAGCTAGTATTATCCGTTTTTGGAGTTATTTGTGGAACTATTCGTTGTATTTTCAAATATTGCAGAAAAGTAGATTTGGTCGTCGTAAATGTAAATGTAAGATCATTTGTAGTATCTTCTAATTCTATAACAGACGATAAAAAGAAAGAAAAATGAACTAATCCGCGCGGGGGTTATCACCTAGTTAATATATGTATTGAGAAACAAAAGGAATGGAGAAAACAAATAATTAAATGGAATGATGTATTAGCAAAATATTAAGATGTAACATATGGAAAGGCCATTAATCAGAGGGATTAAAATATCGGATTTAAAATAAATAAAAAAGGAATATTTGTTGGGAGGAGAAACGCTAACGCTCGTCGTCTCTCATTGCCGACGCTTCAACTCGGTGACGACGACGTATGTTCTTCAGGTCAGTTGTTCAATCTTTCTCTCTAACGTATCGTTTCCTTTGTCAATTTTGGTATCACACATGCACAAATGGATTTTGTAGCTCTGATCCAACTCTCATCATCGCGGGCTTTGCGTATTCCGTGTTTTTGATTCGCCTATAAGATTTGCCTTCACCTGTGCGTGTGTTTCTTTTGCGTGATTAGGGTTCGTCGCATCTGAAACGTGTTTGTCAAGTAGTCTTAACTTTAATTAGGGTTTATTTGTTAGGATAGATCCACGCGCAAATGTGGATCCTTTTCTTCTTCTATCTCCTTGCGTTTTGGTTGGTGATGGAATAATCCGGAATTGTGATATTGTTGTTGTATAGACGAAACCATTAATTGCTCCATCATCGCAAATGTTATTTATAATCTCAAGAAGGGCCTAAAATATGGTGGCAGATAGAGAGACCTATGCGAGTGATAGAATGGAGGAAGAGGGCGTGGAAACGAGGAGAAACAGGAAGGAGCAAGAAAGGGAAAGACGGCGTCTACGAGACAGAGAAAGAAGACAGTCTATGAGCCAAGATGAGAGGGAGAGGCATTTGGCCAGGCGCCGCAAGAACTACCAGCTACGAAGGCAGAGAGCTGAGATTAGCCGCCTCGACTCTCAGATCCAAGCAATCACCGGAGGCAGCCTCACCTCTCCTGATTCCGGGGCTAGCATGGTCGACTCTGACCAGAGTGAGGCTCTCCCAATCAACCATCTGATTAATAGAAATACAAAAACAGAGCTAGTTTGAAATGAATGTGTGTTTGGCTACAGGTGTGGGGATACCACTGGAGGAGCTGGCTAAACTGACGGGCACAATAAGGCTGAGCCGTCTGAAACATCTGGCGAGGACACTGAGCAAGTCCAGTACTGGTGCAGAGGCGAGCAAGGGAGGAGCAACAGACGCAAAGACAAGATGTAATTAATTAAGCTCATATATCCAGAGAAAGATGTTAATTGATTAACAAAGTTTGGCTAATTAAGATATGTGAGTGGACAGGTGGAATGTCAAGTGGGCTACGGCTGAGTCGGGTCAAACGACTGGTGAGATCAAAGGGCCTGCAGGAGGGGTTCTTGTCACATTCCCAAACACAAGGTTTGTCGATATTTTCATGATTACAAATCTTTCTCCACTCCAACTATTTACTAACTGCTCTTCTTCTTCTTCTTCTTGTGTCAGCAGGACTCCAGCCTCATTAATTAGTGCTAAAAGTAAACTCTTACTTACTATTTTGGAGACAGATCTAGGAAACATAAGTGTAATACATTACATTTTTCATTCTTGTGTTTGTCAAAGTCTTTTCCTATCCGACATTTATCATTTATGTGTATCAGAAGAAGCAAAGAGAGTTTGAGATGTCGACGATACAGAGAAAAATTTAGAAATAAAGGAGGATCGAAACTGTATTTCTCATTAATTTAATTTGTCAACTGTCAAAGAATATACATACTTAGCTCTTAAACCCTTGAGATTAATCTTTGTATTGACAATATAAACCACATTCGAAATCATTCCTAAGGTATCTGATAAATCTGTGAGTTGCTTGTAGGCTCTATATGCATAAGCATCTTCACGAATGTCTCCACTAACTTTACTGGTGGTTCGCAACCTAATAAACTATAGTGTCATCAAGAAAATTCTATGTATATTTCCATTGACAAACTAAAATGTCTTTTGGGAAATGCGCAATTTCGGTTCCAAAAATTATCTAAGAGAGCCATGATTCTTGATGTGAAAGGACTTGCTCATAATTCATTTGAGATCTGCCACAACCTGATTAGTGTTACTTACAATAAGAATATCATCAATATATATTAGTAATCCTAAGAAAAGTTGTCATCAAAAATAAAGTAGTATCTACTTCATAT
This sequence comes from Pseudoturritis turrita, assembly GCA_900406555.1. NCBI lineage: Eukaryota > Viridiplantae > Streptophyta > Magnoliopsida > Brassicales > Brassicaceae > Pseudoturritis > Pseudoturritis turrita. The sequence goes on along the minus strand of OVBL01000314.1, from coordinate 907,330 downwards.
TGAAAATAAACTATTTTCCAGTAATAATGCTGTAGAAATTTCTAGTATCATTGTCTATGTCTAGATACTTGTTTGAGACTATAAAAGGGGTTATGATGCATGGATAAGGAGTGGTTGAGTGAGATAACAAGTTTGACATCAGAAGTTGCTGGTTGGCAGAATTAATATTGTAGGAAATGACAGAGAAAATGGGAGGTTGTTTCATGTGTTGTGAAGTTTAGTAGTTCCAATCATCGAGTCATGAATAAGTTTATAGAGATTGTGCAGAAAGAATGATAGCAGTTTATTGATAATGCACATTTGCACGCAATGCTTATAAAATTCAAATGAAAGAAGGGAACGAAAAAGACATTTGAAATGATATGGATTTTTTTTCTTTCTAAAATTGGTAATAGAAAGTTTTGATCCACAAGGAAATGTCACAACTACATCATTAGTTTGTATAACACATGGAAAGGTTGGAACAAGCATGAACTACATATATGGCTTATTAAGTTGGTTATCGTCAAAGTAGTATCAAATTGCTTTCATAGCTCAGTTGGTTAGAGCACCCGTTTAGTAAGCGGGAGGTCTTGAGTTCAACTCTCAATGAAAGCACAATTTCCTTTCGATTTTTTTTTTTTTTTTTTTAATTTTTAATCTTAAGGCTTTTTTTGGTTGTCTCTTTAATTGGGCTAAAACGGGCTTACTGGGCTGGGCGGCGGAATTAGGGTTTATGTCGTAGTTGTTATACTTATAAATAGAGTGCTACGCAGATTACAAAGTTTCATCATCTTCTTCTAGCATTAGTCTTCTTTCTTCTGATCTGTTTGCAAATTTTCGATTTTGTCTCTCATTTTTAGAATCTCCTTGTCTCTTATGATTCGTGACGCGATTTTCTCTCCAAGAAATCGATTACTTGAAAAGGGGCAATCTGAAATTGTGGTTGCATAACCCTAAAAGTAAACGTCGCAAATTAAAAAGAAAAACGGCAGCGGAAGACGTAGAAGGATCCCTTTTTTAAGGGTTTCTCCGTCGGAAGCATCGCCGGAAAGGTCTCATATTCCATCGCCTTGCGGAGCGGCGTCGCTGCCTTTACCGTTTGGGACCGGCCATGACACCTATATATATATTTCTATACTTTTTTCAATTTTATTGATCATAAAAAGGGAGGCAATGATGTGTTAGACATGCACCACTCTGATATATATCCGTCATGGATTTTGTGCTGAGAATTTTCACTACTCATTTTTTTATCTGAGCCTCTCTTTTCTTTAATCTCTCATTTTTCCATCTATTGGTTTTATAATTTGTCTTTCATTCGCAGCGGAGAAATTACAACGTAGCTGATGGTTTCAAGCTTTGGAGGATTACAACTTATCAAACCGAACATGCTCGGTTTTCTATTTTGAAAAATCATATGTAATTGACAAAATAAGCTTTTATGTTACTGAATAATATATTTTTGACATTTTGAAAGATAATCATAAACACATAATCGAGGATAACAACACTGCGTTCTCATTGACAAGCCTATTTACACTCTCCAAAGAATTGAGTTTCCTTGCATACAAAATCACAACCATCATCAGTATGTGTACTCCTATTGAGTCCAAATCCAAACCAACGTGGTTACTTTTCTACACTAACTCACTGAAATCTTGATTTCTACCAAGGCTAATCCTATCCTACCCGTCTCATAAGGGTTACGACCAGAATCTCATTTGTGGTCGCACAATGCAAGGCATGATGACAAATAAATCTATCAGATAGGACAGTTAGCGTCTATGTCAACATCTAGAGAGTAGTCAACATCTATTAACACTGAAGTCATCTCCTTGACCTTCTTGTATATCTTTCCAGAGACTTTGTGAGACTTATCATCCTTCATGAATATATGAGCTTCCCCTTGTAATTCGATCCAGCTATACCCGGGATCTTTTTTAACTCCTGCTTTCTCCATTCTCTTCCTAACCTCTGATGCTGCATCCAAGAATCCACAACTCGCGTATCCGTTGGCAAACACCACGTAACTACCCCCGTTCTTAGGTTCCAACTCGAAATATCTTGTAGCTGCGAGTTCTAGCAGTTTCACATTCCCATGATTCCTGCATGCTCCAAGTAAAGAACCCCATACCGGAGCATGCTCCTTCCACGGTGAATCCATTGCAAAATCGTAAGCTTCTTGTAGCCTACCAGCACGCCCTAGCATGTCAACCATAGATGCATAGTGTTGTCCCTCTGGTTCAATCCCGTAATCTCTCTTCATAGAAACGAAATGCTCCCGGCCTTCATCAACCAAACCTCCATGGCTACACGCAGTGAGAACCACCAAAAATGTAACAGAATTTGGTCTACAGCCTTCTTCCTTCATCTCATCAAAGCATTTTAACACCTCTGTAACTTTTCCATGACACCCATAGCCAGACATCAGCGAGGTCCAAGTAATCACGTTTCTGGTGGACAATTGATCGAATACTTTATGCCCATCAGAGAGACTGCTGCATTTGAAGTACATATCAACAAGGGCACTATTGACTATAACGTTCGGCTTAACACGGCACTTTATCATGACAGCGTGGGCTCTCATTCCGTGTTCCAGCGACGCCAATGCAGAACACGCTCTAAACACTGAAGCAAAGGTATACTGATCCGGAATTATACTGTTTTGTCTCATGTCATAATAGATATAGAGCCCTTGTTGTTCAAGACCCTTTTGCACATACCCAGATATCATTGCGTTCCACGGAATCAAATCCCTCGATTGCAAACTAGAAAAGAGAATCCCAGCGGTTTGAAGATCCCCCGATAAGGCGTAGAGTATTAACAACTTGACTTTGAGATACTCGTTGGGAGCAAATCCTACAACAAGCATCTGAGCATGTATCCGTTTCCCTCTTGCATATTCCTTCCTTTGTTTGCATTCCTGCAACAAGACAGCGTAAGTCTCAGGCTCGACTTGCAACCCGCTACGCCATAATAGCCCAACAGCTTCTTTCAATCTCCCCGTAACACATAGACCCTTCAATGTCTTATCCAGCTGATCTCTCTTTCTCAGATGCTCAACCTGAAAGCTAGAACATTTCACAGGTGAACCAAAGTATGATATCGACGTCATAAGAGATTGTTGTACCCATATGTACGTTTGTCCATTCAATTGATTTAGATTTAGATTTCAACTGAGACGCAGTGTAGATGACAATTATCATCAACGGGAAACCAAAATCAGGAAATTAGGATAGGATTTGAGATTACAAAAAAACCTGCCAACTCTCCTCTCAGCCAGCATCCGGCGAAGGATAGTCGTCGCTTTGCCGGAAAACATAGGACCAGCTAAAACGCGTATCTCACCGGAAGCAGATGAGGACAACGACTGAGACGTCTCCGTCTGTAACCCCCGAGTGGAAACAATCGCAAGCCTGTTCAGGGTTGAGTTGGAAGAGAAGCAGAGAGCAAAAGAGTGGAGAGAGGAAGAGAATAACGTTTTCATCGAGAAAACGAACATTCCAGAGGTAGAAGATGAAAAGCAACCTCGCAGTTGAGCCTTCCATTAGATTTCTCCATTTTAGGGTTCTCTAGAGCACACGAAGGAAAGGGGTAAAAAGGGGTTTAGGTTATTATTATTGTCTATAAGTTAAATGTTTGGAAGCTTAATTAACAAAAGTCAAGATGGCCGAGTTGGTCTAAGGCGCCAGTTTCAGGTACTGGTCCGAAAGGGCGTGGGTTCAAATCCCACTCTTGACAATTGTTTTTTTTTAAACATTAAGTTTAATGCCAGCGTTAAAGAGAAGATGATGACAAGAGAGAGATGAATAACCCGGATTTAATTCCGGTTGGAGATATTTTTTATATCGAAATATTTAAAGACTGATTTTGGATAGTGGAAGAAATTATGGGTCGAATATCCGGAATTTCCATAATTAAAAAAAAAAAAAAGAAGTTGGTCGTGAGAAGAATTTTCTTACAACTCGAAATGTTGATGTGAACTTATATGTACCAAAAATAGCCAACTCCAAGTATTACAGTTTTTTTCAACTAACACTAACACAACTTTAGGAAATCTGTTTTCTTTTTTTTTTTAACTATGGGATTGTAAAGCAAACACAGCCACTAAACATTACCATTTTCCAGTCAATCGTTCTTATCCTAAATATTTTACCTATACTTAATCTTTATTTACTGGACATTACACCACTTGTTTTACCATCAAGTTGTCACTAACTTTTTATTTTTGATTTCTAAATTTAGTATTTCAATCTGAGCTTATTCTCTATAAATACAGTTTTTGTGCATCCATCAACTCTTGACACTATTTTTTTTGTTTCAACATTAAGCGTATTTGTTAAGAGTATACTAGGTTTTTACCCGCGTCCAGCGCAGGCATTACAATTTATAATAGACATTTTATGAATAAATTGTTTTGTATAAATTACTATTTTATGGTTGTATATATGTCTACTTGTTATAAGTATATCAAATGAAAGGAAACTAAAATAGTGGATACTAAATCCTACCATATTTAGCAAATTATATTTTATATAAATCTATCATTAATTTATTAAGAAAATTAAAAGGTAATAAACCCTAATATGGAAGCCTAAACCCTCACAAATGCACTATTTATATTTTTGCAAATTAAGGGATACTAATCCCTAATAGGTGAGCTTAAACCCTCACAAATGCACGTAAAATACTGAACAATTTATATTTCTCGCAAATTAAGGGGTATTAAACCTAATAGGTGAGCCAAAACACTCACAAATGCACGTTAAATACTAAACAATGTATATTTCTTGCAACTTAAGGGGTACTAAACCCTGATAGGTGAGTCTAAACCCTAACAAATGCACATAAAATATTGAATGATTTAAAATGATCGATCTGACTCAATTTATCTATTTTTGCATTTTCTACGTTTTGAAAATATTCTATTGAAACCATTCGAAACAAAAAGAATAAAACTAAGATTCGGTTCAGTTAGAATGTGGGTAGTTATGTTAATTTTGACCAGTCAGTTTTGACAGAAATGTTAATATGATTTTACTATTCAATGCAACGTATCTTCGTCTCTTTGAATGGATTATGATCTTATACTAATATGTTTATATGGCATGATGAGAATATCACAAGTTATAGACCCAAATGTTATCCGTAACCGATTGTGGTCAGAGTGTCTCTGATTCCGTTGGTGGCTGAGTCGTGAGTTCCTGGCCAAACAATCTTGTTAAGGGTCAGTTTATCCACAGGGAAATGAGCCATCCAGTTTTTCTGATCTGACATGTGGTAGTCGTGGCCAGGGAAATGCGAACCGTTGGATTCTTGGAGATTTTCTAAGATTTGTTGTTGCTCAATGACGTCCCGTGGATGCTGGATCTGGCTTTCGATGAACAATACCGTCGGATTTAGCACTTCTTGTACAAAGGATACTGTCGGATCTACAACTTCTCTTGCAACAGTTTTAGCAGCATCGTTTGCAAAAGATATTGTCGGATCTACAACTTCTTTTACGATAGTTTTAGCAGCTAGAGAGGTACCGGCGTCTAGCGCGGGCATTAAGGTTTTAAGAATTATATTGTATATAAATCTACCATTAATTTTTTAGCAAATTAAAGGGTAGATTTAAACCCTAATATGGGAGCCTAAAACCTCACAAATGCACGTAAAATAGTAAAAACAATTTATATTTTCTGCAAATTAAGTGGTACTAAACCCTAATAGGTAAGCCTAAACCCTCACAAATGCACGTAAAATAGTGAACCATTTAGATATACTGTGTTAGTTATGACGATTTGATTTAGTATGTAGGTTTTTTGTATTTTTTGTATTCAAAATATTATATTGAAACTTACCTAAAAAAACAAAATAAAACTACGATTCGGTTCAGTTAGATTATGTAAAATTTTGGTCCGTATATAATGTTGCCGAATAAAACTAAAATGTTAATTCGACTTGATTTTTAGTAAATAAATCTCAATTAATTGTGGGTGGTTAGGTTATTTTTGACCAGTTAGTTTGACAGGAATATAAATATGATTATACAAATCTATGCAACGTATGTTCGTCTCTTTGAATGGGTTATGATCCTATAGTAATCCGTTTACATGGAATTATGTGATTATTATTCATAATATGGAATTATGAGAATATTATAACCTATAGACCCGAATGTTATCCATTTATGATCGTGCGCTTCTTTGTTAGAAAATAAGAAAGAAATTGCGTTTAGTTGTTATATACTAAACGGTCCAGTGATCTCACGAAGCTAAAATAAAAGGCATAAATATATATTAATTAGATTCGGTTTTGTACCGGCGCCCAGTGCGGGCATTAAGATTTATAATAGATGTTTTATGACCAAATTTTTATTTTATATAAGTAATTTCTGTTTTTGTTGTATATAAATATACCTTTTACATTTTTATCAAATTAAGGGGTATGAAATCCTAATATGTGAGTCTAAACCCTCACAAATTCACGTAAAATAATAAAAATAATTTTTTTTTAGCAAAATAATTGGTACTAAACCCTAATTGGTGAGCCTAAACCCTCACAAATGCACGTAAAATATTGAATGATTTAGATATACTTTGCTAGTTATGGTCGGTTTGATTCGATTTGTTGGTTTTTTTTTTGGGTTGGAAACACTCTACTGAAACTAACTAAAATAGACCGAATAAAACTATGATCCAGTTTAGTTTGATTATGGAAAAGTTCGGTTCGTATGTAATGTTATCGAATAAAACCAAGTGTTAATTCGATTTGGATTTTAGTCAAATATCTCGGTTAATTATGGATAGTTTGGTTAATTTTGATCAATTTAGTTAATTTCAGCTAGTGTCGGTTAATGTTGCCTAGTAAAGGTATCCGCGTCCAGCGCGAGCATTAAATTGTTGAAAATAAAAATTATACAAAATCTGATAGGTTTAAATTATATTCGTATATATACAAATGATTTGATGAGAGTATAAATATAATTTTACAAATTTTAATTGCTTGTTAACTATATAGGAGACAATGCGTAATTCATTGTTACCATAGACAAAATTTGTCTCTTTGAATGGGTTTATCTGCAATGTATATGAGAAACTATACTTTATATGGCACGGTGAAGATGTTGTAACCAAAAGATCCGTGCAATAGATCTTATAAACGTAAACATGAGTCTTCGTCTTCTTTGTCTTATCCGAGTTTTTTTTTCTTCTTATGGTTTTTGTCTTCTTCCTCGTTTTCGTGCTCATGTTCGGTTTTTTTTTTGTTCTTCTTTCTTCTTGTTCTTCTACTTATTCTTCTGTTTTTTATAGAAATGTTACTTGCGGTCAAAGTCTTCCATAGTTTTTCTTTTTTTTCTTTTTCTTCTTCCAATTTTTATTCTTTTTCTTCTTCACCGTCTTGATTTCGTTTTTTTTAATCATCATCTTTACAATGTTATCTATATTTTAAATATGAATTATAATTGATAATGACAATATGTGTTTGGTATTCTAGTTTAGATGAAAGATACATTAATGTATGATAATTAAAAAAGTAAAATGAATTAAACATTTAAATTAAATAAATTGTTAAACAAAACTAAATGAAACCGTCCATATTTAGTTTTTACAGGTTCTGAAATTATATATAAATATATATATATATATATATAGTCACCTTGTAGCGATGGTAGAAATCCGCTGCTTCAATGGCGTTTTTGTTGTTTGTTCTTTCTATAATCAGAAACACAACTTACGTTAGATTCAGGAAACATCTGATAACAAAGAAGCTTCCGATACTTTATTTTTCCCATGTTCCGACTTTTTTTTATTCATAGATCAAAATCACACAACATTAAATTAGACCTAAAAACTATAGCCATGTTTATAAAATTAGAATAAGAATATATCAAATTAATATCGATAGAAATAAGAAAGGCAACAAAAAAGAAAACAAAGATTTAAACAATCCATCTCTAAGATGTTGATAAATATAATAAAACAATAAAAATATATTTTAAATGCATATACGTTTAGGCAATGATGATATGTGAGAACTTCAGAGCACGATGTAATCTATAGGGATATGTAGCTCATCATGGTAGCATATAAAATTCTCCTACGGTAGTTGTGCTTCTATATGACTATATATATAAATCATTTTCCATAACGATCGTTTAAGAACAAAAAGCACAATACATTCTGAAGGCAGAGCTACTGATTATTTGATCAAATTAAGTAGAAACACACGACCTCATATAATATGCACTGGTTCTATCCAAACCAGTCGTAGTTATCCACGTACCACCACTTCAAAAAAAAGTTCCGACTCCCAACAACTATTGCTACCTGGAAAAAGGAAACTACGAATACCATTAAACAAAGCCATTACAGCTTCACTTGCAATCAGATTCACGACCTAACAAATCAAGAAAACAAAATTAATGTGTCGCCGGAATAATGCAAATACATCAATAAAAGATTATGAGTTCTATAATAAACTTTAAGATCAATGTATTAGGACCCGCAACCTAAATCACGTTAGATAAACAAAGAAGGATCGAATCGGAGAACAAATATAAAAACAAATAGTTGATCTTTATACACATACACAAACCATGAAAACATAATTCGATATTTATACATATATATCCATAATAATTAAATTATAAAATAAATATCGAATATATCTGTTAAATATAAAAAATTTAAAGACAGCATAAAAATACGATATAATAAAAATCGGTCTTCATTTAACTTTTTAATGATATAGGATAAAAATACCAAATCCACAAACTTATAAAATGCAAATAATTTTTTGACGATAGAATTTTGACATTGACCGACATTTATCTTTATGGAAATTTCATTTTATGAAACCAATAGAACTATAAAGAATAAATAGACAATGGAGAAAAGATGATTAATATCATCAAAACATATATTTAAAAAATATTTGAGTCGCTGGAAATTTCCATTTTTTCTCATGTACGATAAATACTACAAACATATAACCAATACAATATATTTAAAATATTTATATTGTGTCAATATTACATTAAACAGTTAAACGCAAATAAAATATCAATACTTTTGGGAGAAGATATAATCATATCCAATTGGAGAAGATGGTTTGTATTTATTTATTCCAGCTTGTACAATTAGATTAACACATCAAGATGTTTGTTCTAATACATTTAAAATATAGACGATATGAACAAATAAACCATTCAACAATTCTGGTTTACATTTTTTTATTTTCCAATAATTTTCAAAAAGATGATATGACCTACACATTTTGTTTATCAAAAATCGTTCTCTAGATGTAAAAAAAAAAAACAATAAAATTCCTTTTAGAACAATTAGAAAAACCCTTAAAACTGAAAAAACACAAGAAAACAAATCCAGAAAAGATCTAACACGAAAAATAAACACACTATTTGGTAATCATGACTAATCTTCGTCACAGTCTCATCGTCGTTTGAACTTGCCTCATCACTTTCATCATGGTAATCATCATCCGCAAAGCTATCATCGTTATCATCTTCTTTTTTTGGTTTTAATGTTAAGATATCATCGTTATCATATTCTTCGTATGTTTTCTCGTCACTCGAATTTGCTTCATCACTTTCACCTTGGTAATCATCGCTATCATCTTCTTCGTACTCTTCCTCATTGTCCTCTTCTCCACCGCTGTCATCATCATCGACATCGTCGAGTTCTTCATCATCCTCACCGGCAGAGTCAACATAGAACTCATCATCAACTGTAAGAGACATAAGCAGATTCTGATACATCAAAGAAGCATAAAGATCTTAAGCTATGTTCGATTCAAAACAGAGTTTGAGAGTTGAGTTTTGTTAGACACAATCCACTTACTTATTTTTTATTGTGTCGTTTCATTGAAAACCTTTTGAGAGAAGCTTTCCATCGAATTTTAGAAACCCGATGCCTCTTCTTCGCAATGGAATCTCCAGAAGATCCAAAAAACAACAAAGATGATCATATAGAGAGAAACCATACTAAACTCTATAAGATCGTAGCAACGTAATACCACTCGTTTCTGGCTTCTTCTTTCCTTCATGTTTCGTGGTCGTTTTTTTTCTTCTGAAAATTACAAATCAAAGAAAAATTAAGAGATCGATGTAGAGGAACAAACAAAATTCGATCAACAAAAACATATAGAGGTCAATGTGAGGAATGTGAGGAAACAAACAAACGATAAAAAAAAAATCTTGAAGGGTTTTAGATTAATCGCGGCCACCGACCGATGAGAAACTACACTTAGAGAAAATATATTATCTAGGGTTTTGTATTTTTAAGTTTTAGGGATATGAAAAACTTAAAAGCCAAAGTTTTGGTTTACTCACTTTCGAGCATTGGTGAGATGAGAGAGACGACGACGGTGAGGATAGGTCTAGCTTGAACACCCTAATGACTCCATCACCACAAGCTATACACGAGATGTTTTATTAGAAAGAGAAACGCAAAACCCAAAAAAGCACTAAACTAAGTAACCTGTGGCCAAGCTCCTTCCATCGGGTGAGAAACAGAGTCCGTTAACAGAATCACCATGGCCTTTCAACGTGTATAAGTCTAAAGGATGATGACGTTTGTTCTGATTTTGCATTCCACCACCAGCAAACTAAGATTGTTAGGAATAAGCCGAAGAAAAGTCAAATCCGAAAACTTACTTTATGGAGAGTAAAAGGTACCTTGTCGGAGGGGTATTCGTAGACGATAACCTGCACGAAGATCGTAGATATGTTTTGAAGCCACTAATTTTATTCTGTGAAAAAAACAATAAGATCAATAATACTTTCAAATCTGTCAGAAACTTGAACATTAAAACAAAGAAATAGAACGTGAGAGATGAGAATTTTAGGTTTGATATTTATAAGAGGTTATAGGGTTAGGGTTAGGTTTTTTTTTTAATGACCGACAGTTTTATGGGTTTTGTTTAGTGTATATATGGGCTTAATTTCATGGTAATAGAGTACTTTTATATCCCAATTTTTATTCTGAGTTATATTAATTTCTCCGATAATATAATAGATATATATATATATATATATCAATAATAATAAAATTAAAAAAAATTATCAAATATAGCATTCGATTGTTATATATATCCATAATAAAAAAATCATAAAATAAATATTGAATATATCCGTTAAAAATAAAATCAACTTAAAGACAACATTAAAATACGATGTAATAAAAACTCAACTTTCATTCTGATGCATAGTTACCTCTCTAATAATATAATAGATATATATATATATATATTTTTTTTTTTTTTTTTGAGTCGATAGAGATTTGGAAAATCATATTCAGAGTGCTTCTTGCCCAGGTAATTTCCCTGTTTTATAAATCTGGCTGATGTCTTTTCTTAATTTAGCTAATTTTCATCTTCTAATATTTTGAGCATGTGAGTTCCGAAATCAATAGGGAGTATTTAAATTGTATGGCCTATGTATTAGGATTTAAATGGGCTCGTGTTTTGTGCTTTGTATGTAATAATACAGTAGTATGTAATAAAGAAGTATTTATCCAGAGAAGGTTGTTATGTTTTGGTAAATAAAATCTCTTGAAAGAGAAAGTAAAAGTCACGGAGACAGAAATAGTAGTCAGCTATGATTATCCACTGCAAATAAATATTAAAAATTTACTTCCCAGTGTGTATAATGGTCAAAAAGTATTAATTACAACAAAAAAAAGAGATAATCCCTACCTTTTTACCAAGAATCTCCCAACACATCTCAACTTCTTCATCTCATGATTCTCAGTTGTGTTGTAAAAGGATTCCATAGTAGACAGTAACATTGGTTTGTGTGTAAATGTAAGATCATTTGTATCTTCTAATTATATGATAAACGGTAAAAAAGAAAAGAAAAATAACTAATTCGGATTATCACCTAGTTAATATGTTTTGAACAACAAAAGGAATGGAGAAAATAAATACAATTATATGGAATGCACCCATATTAGCAAATACTAAGATGTAACATATGGAAAGGCCATTAATCAGAGGGTTATGTGATAGCGGTTGATTAAAATATCGGATTAAAAACAAAACAAAAAGGGAATATTTGTTAGGGAGGAGAAATGCTCGATTGTCGTCTCTCATCGCCGACGCTTCAATTCGGTGACGACGTATGTTCTTCAGGTCAGTTGTTCAATCTTTCTCTCTCAATTTTGGAATCACACATGCACAAATGGCTTTTGTAGCTCTGATCCAACTCTCATCATCACGGGGTTTGATTCCGTGTTCTTTATTCGTCTATAAGATTTGCCTTCTCCTGCGTAATTAGGGCTCGTCGCATCTTAAACGTGTTTGTCAAGTAGTCTTAACCTTAATTAGGGTTTATTTGTTAGGATAGATCCACGCGCAAATGTGGATCCTTTTCTTCTTCTCTCTCCTTGTGTTTTGGTCGGTGATGGAATAATATGGAATTGTCATATGTTGTATAGAAGAAACCGTTAATTGCTCCATCATCTCTTCAACTATATGTTATCTACAGTCTCAAGAAGAGTCTAAAATGTGGTGGCAGATAGAGAGACCTATGCGAGTGAAAGAATGGAGGAAGAGGGCGTGGAAATGAGGAGAGACAGGAAGGAGCAGGAGAGGGAAAGACGACGTTTACGAGACAGAGAGAGAAGACAGTCTATGAGCCAAGATGAGAGGGAGAGGCATTTGGCCAGACGCCGCAAGAACTACCAGCTTCGAAGGCAGAGAGCTGAGATCAACCGCCTCGACTCTCAGGTCCAAGCTATCACCGGAGGCAACCTGACCTCTCCTCCTGATTCTGGGGCCAGCATGGTCGACTCTGACCAGAGTGAGGCTCTCCCAATCAACAATCTGATTGATTAATGGAAATACAAGACACAAGTTAGTTATGAATGTATGTGTGTTTGGCTACAGGTGTGGGGATACCACTGGAGGAGCAGGCTAAACTGACGGGCACAATAAGGCTGAGCCGTGTGAAACATCTTGCGAGGACACTGTGCAAGTCCAGTACTGGTGCAGATCCGAACAACGGAGAAGCAACAGACGCAAAGACAAGATGTAATTAATTAAGCTATATATAGCTCATATATCTTTATTAACATGGTTTGGCTAACATGTGTGAATGGACAGGTGCAATGTCAAGTGGGCTACGGCTGAGTCGGGTCAAACGACTGGTGAGATCAAAGGGACTGCAGGAGGGTTTGTTGTCACATTCCCAAACACAAGGTTCGTTGATATTTTGATGATTACAAATCTTTATCCACTCCAACTATTTACTAACTGCTCTTCTTCTTCTTGTGTCAGCAGGACTCCAGCCTCGTTAATTAGTGCTAAAAGTAAACTCTTACTTACTATTTTGGAGACAGATCTAGGAAACACAAGTGTAATACATTACATTCTTCATTATTGTGTTTGTCAAAGTCTTTTCCTATCCGACATTTCTCATTTATGTGTATCAGAAGAAGCAAATAGAGTTTGAGATGTCGACGATACAAAGAAAAAGTCAGAAATAAAAGGAGGATCAAAACTGTTTTTCTCATTAATTTAATTTGTCAACTGTCAAAGAATATACATACTTAGCTCTTAAACCCTTGAGACTAATCTTCGTATTGACAATATAAACCACATTCTAAATCATTCCTAAGTTATCTGATAAATCTGTGAGTTGGTTGTAGGCTCTATATCCATAAGCATCTTCAAGAATGTCTCCACTATCTTTACTCGTGGTTCGCAACCTAATAAACTATAGTGTCATCAAGAAAATTCTATGTATATTTCCATTGACAAACTAAAATGTCTTTTGGGAAATGCGCAATTTCGGTTCCAAAAATTATCTAAGAGTGCCATCCTTGATGTGAAAGGACTTGCTCATAATTCGTTTAAGATCTGCCACAACCTGATTAGTGTTACTTACAATAAGAATATCATCAATATATATTAGTAATCCTAAGAAAAGTTGTCATCAAAAATAAAGTAGTATCTACTTCATATTGAAAATAAACGATTTTCCAGTAATAATGCTGTAGAAATTTCTAGTATCATTGTCTATGTCTAGATACTTGTTTGAGACTATAAAAGGGGTTATGATGCATGGATAAGGAGTGGTTGAGTGGGATGACAAGTTTGACATCAGAAGTTGCTGGTTGGCAGAATTAATATTGTAGGAAATGACAGAGAAAATGTGAGGTTGTTTCATGTGTTGTGAAGTTTAATAGTTCCAATCATCGAATCATGAATAAGTTTATAGAGATTGTACATAAAGAATGATAGCAGTTTACTGATAATGCACATTTGTACGCAACGCTTATAAAATTCAAATGAAAGAAGGGAACGAAAAAGACATTTGAAATGATACGAATTTTTTTCTTTCAGAAATTGGTAATAGAAAGTTTTGATCCATAAGGAAATGTCACAACTCATCATTAGTTTGTACAACACATGGAAAGGTTGGAAACAAGCATAAGTTGTTGGGCCCTAAACGAGATTTATCAACTACTACATATATTATATGTAGTAAAACTCTATAAATTAATAATATCGGGACTATGATATTTTATTAATTTATAGAGTTATTAATTTAAAAAAGAAAATTCTAATTTTCTAAAAAATCATTTTTATTAAAATAAAAGATAATAGCAAATTGTTCTGACACTGCAATATCCGTTTAGGGATTTCATATCAAGAAATTTATAAGATTAATCCACGACATTTATAAACTTTTCAATAGCTTCCTCGATTATTCTTGTGAAAATGATACATGATTGGAAGTTAAAAATATAGAAGAACTTATGCTTACTATGTTTAATGTTGATGATGAATTTGAAGACGATATTATGATACATTTGGAAGCGGTTACGCATAAATAACCTATTATCGCTTCTAAAAATCTTCATAATTTGGTATGAAAATCGAGAAGAACTCCAAAGATATCTTAATTGTAAGAAAAACAAACAACATTAAAATCATATATTTAGTAGATTGTCTTAGTTATGTTGTAAAAGTTTTTTTTTTTTTTTTTTTGTCAACGTTGTAAAAGTTGTTTATATACTAATTATTACTTTATAATATTAATAGGACCATATATTTACATATAAGTTCTTTAAAATTTATTATCTTATCGATTTATGTTAAAATCATCATCTTTACAATGTTATCTATATTTTAAATATGAATTATAATTGATAATGACAATATGTGTTTGGTATTCTAGTTTAGATGAAAGATACATTAATGTATGATAATTAAAAAAGTAAAATGAATTAAACATTTAAATTAAATAAATTGTTAAACAAAACTAAATGAAACCGTCCATATTTAGTTTTTACAGGTTCTGAAATTATATATAAATATATATATATATATATATAGTCACCTTGTAGCGATGGTAGAAATCCGCTGCTTCAATGGCGTTTTTGTTGTTTGTTCTTTCTATAATCAGAAACACAACTTACGTTAGATTCAGGAAACATCTGATAACAAAGAAGCTTCCGATACTTTATTTTTCCCATGTTCCGACTTTTTTTTATTCATAGATCAAAATCACACAACATTAAATTAGACCTAAAAACTATAGCCATGTTTATAAAATTAGAATAAGAATATATCAAATTAATATCGATAGAAATAAGAAAGGCAACAAAAAAGAAAACAAAGATTTAAACAATCCATCTCTAAGATGTTGATAAATATAATAAAACAATAAAAATATATTTAAATGCATATACGTTTAGGCAATGATGATATGTGAGAACTTCAGAGCACGATGTAATCTATAGGGATATGTAGCTCATCATGGTAGCATATAAAATTCTCCTACGGTAGTTGTGCTTCTATATGACTATATATATAAATCATTTTCCATAACGATCGTTTAAGAACAAAAAGCACAATACATTCTGAAGGCAGAGCTACTGATTATTTGATCAAATTAAGTAGAAACACACGACCTCATATAATATGCACTGGTTCTATCCAAACCAGTCGTAGTTATCCACGTACCACCACTTCAAAAAAAAGTTCCGACTCCCAACAACTATTGCTACCTGGAAAAAGGAAACTACGAATACCATTAAACAAAGCCATTACAGCTTCACTTGCAATCAGATTCACGACCTAACAAATCAAGAAAACAAAATTAATGTGTCGCCGGAATAATGCAAATACATCAATAAAAGATTATGAGTTCTATAATAAACTTTAAGATCAATGTATTAGGACCCGCAACCTAAATCACGTTAGATAAACAAAGAAGGATCGAATCGGAGAACAAATATAAAAACAAATAGTTGATCTTTATACACATACACAAACCATGAAAACATAATTCGATATTTATACATATATATCCATAATAATTAAATTATAAAATAAATATCGAATATATCTGTTAAATATAAAAAATTTAAAGACAGCATAAAAATACGATATAATAAAAATCGGTCTTCATTTAACTTTTTAATGATATAGGATAAAAATACCAAATCCACAAACTTATAAAATGCAAATAATTTTTTGACGATAGAATTTTGACATTGACCGACATTTATCTTTATGGAAATTTCATTTTATGAAACCAATAGAACTATAAAGAATAAATAGACAATGGAGAAAAGATGATTAATATCATCAAAACATATATTTAAAAAATATTTGAGTCGCTGGAAATTTCCATTTTTTCTCATGTACGATAAATACTACAAACATATAACCAATACAATATATTTAAAATATTTATATTGTGTCAATATTACATTAAACAGTTAAACGCAAATAAAATATCAATACTTTTGGGAGAAGATATAATCATATCCAATTGGAGAAGATGGTTTGTATTTATTTATTCCAGCTTGTACAATTAGATTAACACATCAAGATGTTTGTTCTAATACATTTAAAATATAGACGATATGAACAAATAAACCATTCAACAATTCTGGTTTACATTTTTTTATTTTCCAATAATTTTCAAAAAGATGATATGACCTACACATTTTGTTTATCAAAAATCGTTCTCTAGATGTAAAAAAAAAAAACAATAAAATTCCTTTTAGAACAATTAGAAAAACCCTTAAAACTGAAAAAACACAAGAAAACAAATCCAGAAAAGATCTAACACGAAAAATAAACACACTATTTGGTAATCATGACTAATCTTCGTCACAGTCTCATCGTCGTTTGAACTTGCCTCATCACTTTCATCATGGTAATCATCATCCGCAAAGCTATCATCGTTATCATCTTCTTTTTTTGGTTTTAATGTTAAGATATCATCGTTATCATATTCTTCGTATGTTTTCTCGTCACTCGAATTTGCTTCATCACTTTCACCTTGGTAATCATCGCTATCATCTTCTTCGTACTCTTCCTCATTGTCCTCTTCTCCACCGCTGTCATCATCATCGACATCGTCGAGTTCTTCATCATCCTCACCGGCAGAGTCAACATAGAACTCATCATCAACTGTAAGAGACATAAGCAGATTCTGATACATCAAAGAAGCATAAAGATCTTAAGCTATGTTCGATTCAAAACAGAGTTTGAGAGTTGAGTTTTGTTAGACACAATCCACTTACTTATTTTTTATTGTGTCGTTTCATTGAAAACCTTTTGAGAGAAGCTTTCCATCGAATTTTAGAAACCCGATGCCTCTTCTTCGCAATGGAATCTCCAGAAGATCCAAAAAACAACAAAGATGATCATATAGAGAGAAACCATACTAAACTCTATAAGATCGTAGCAACGTAATACCACTCGTTTCTGGCTTCTTCTTTCCTTCATGTTTCGTGGTCGTTTTTTTCTTCTGAAAATTACAAATCAAAGAAAAATTAAGAGATCGATGTAGAGGAACAAACAAAATTCGATCAACAAAAACATATAGAGGTCAATGTGAGGAATGTGAGGAAACAAACAAACGATAAAAAAAAAATCTTGAAGGGTTTTAGATTAATCGCGGCCACCGACCGATGAGAAACTACACTTAGAGAAAATATATTATCTAGGGTTTTGTATTTTTAAGTTTTAGGGATATGAAAAACTTAAAAGCCAAAGTTTTGGTTTACTCACTTTCGAGCATTGGTGAGATGAGAGAGACGACGACGGTGAGGATAGGTCTAGCTTGAACACCCTAATGACTCCATCACCACAAGCTATACACGAGATGTTTTATTAGAAAGAGAAACGCAAAACCCAAAAAAGCACTAAACTAAGTAACCTGTGGCCAAGCTCCTTCCATCGGGTGAGAAACAGAGTCCGTTAACAGAATCACCATGGCCTTTCAACGTGTATAAGTCTAAAGGATGATGACGTTTGTTCTGATTTTGCATTCCACCACCAGCAAACTAAGATTGTTAGGAATAAGCCGAAGAAAAGTCAAATCCGAAAACTTACTTTATGGAGAGTAAAAGGTACCTTGTCGGAGGGGTATTCGTAGACGATAACCTGCACGAAGATCGTAGATATGTTTTGAAGCCACTAATTTTATTCTGTGAAAAAAACAATAAGATCAATAATACTTTCAAATCTGTCAGAAACTTGAACATTAAAACAAAGAAATAGAACGTGAGAGATGAGAATTTTAGGTTTGATATTTATAAGAGGTTATAGGGTTAGGGTTAGGTTTTTTTTTTAATGACCGACAGTTTTATGGGTTTTGTTTAGTGTATATATGGGCTTAATTTCATGGTAATAGAGTACTTTTATATCCCAATTTTTATTCTGAGTTATATTAATTTCTCCGATAATATAATAGATATATATATATATATATATCAATAATAATAAAATTAAAAAAAATTATCAAATATAGCATTCGATTGTTATATATATCCATAATAAAAAAATCATAAAATAAATATTGAATATATCCGTTAAAAATAAAATCAACTTAAAGACAACATTAAAATACGATGTAATAAAAACTCAACTTTCATTCTGATGCATAGTTACCTCTCTAATAATATAATAGATATATATATATATATATTTTTTTTTTTTTTTTTGAGTCGATAGAGATTTGGAAAATCATATTCAGAGTGCTTCTTGCCCAGGTAATTTCCCTGTTTTATAAATCTGGCTGATGTCTTTTCTTAATTTAGCTAATTTTCATCTTCTAATATTTTGAGCATGTGAGTTCCGAAATCAATAGGGAGTATTTAAATTGTATGGCCTATGTATTAGGATTTAAATGGGCTCGTGTTTTGTGCTTTGTATGTAATAATACAGTAGTATGTAATAAAGAAGTATTTATCCAGAGAAGGTTGTTATGTTTTGGTAAATAAAATCTCTTGAAAGAGAAAGTAAAAGTCACGGAGACAGAAATAGTAGTCAGCTATGATTATCCACTGCAAATAAATATTAAAAATTTACTTCCCAGTGTGTATAATGGTCAAAAAGTATTAATTACAACAAAAAAAAGAGATAATCCCTACCTTTTTACCAAGAATCTCCCAACACATCTCAACTTCTTCATCTCATGATTCTCAGTTGTGTTGTAAAAGGATTCCATAGTAGACAGTAACATTGGTTTGTGTGTAAATGTAAGATCATTTGTATCTTCTAATTATATGATAAACGGTAAAAAAGAAAAGAAAAATAACTAATTCGGATTATCACCTAGTTAATATGTTTTGAACAACAAAAGGAATGGAGAAAATAAATACAATTATATGGAATGCACCCATATTAGCAAATACTAAGATGTAACATATGGAAAGGCCATTAATCAGAGGGTTATGTGATAGCGGTTGATTAAAATATCGGATTAAAAACAAAACAAAAAGGGAATATTTGTTAGGGAGGAGAAATGCTCGATTGTCGTCTCTCATCGCCGACGCTTCAATTCGGTGACGACGTATGTTCTTCAGGTCAGTTGTTCAATCTTTCTCTCTCAATTTTGGAATCACACATGCACAAATGGCTTTTGTAGCTCTGATCCAACTCTCATCATCACGGGGTTTGATTCCGTGTTCTTTATTCGTCTATAAGATTTGCCTTCTCCTGCGTAATTAGGGCTCGTCGCATCTTAAACGTGTTTGTCAAGTAGTCTTAACCTTAATTAGGGTTTATTTGTTAGGATAGATCCACGCGCAAATGTGGATCCTTTTCTTCTTCTCTCTCCTTGTGTTTTGGTCGGTGATGGAATAATATGGAATTGTCATATGTTGTATAGAAGAAACCGTTAATTGCTCCATCATCTCTTCAACTATATGTTATCTACAGTCTCAAGAAGAGTCTAAAATGTGGTGGCAGATAGAGAGACCTATGCGAGTGAAAGAATGGAGGAAGAGGGCGTGGAAATGAGGAGAGACAGGAAGGAGCAGGAGAGGGAAAGACGACGTTTACGAGACAGAGAGAGAAGACAGTCTATGAGCCAAGATGAGAGGGAGAGGCATTTGGCCAGACGCCGCAAGAACTACCAGCTTCGAAGGCAGAGAGCTGAGATCAACCGCCTCGACTCTCAGGTCCAAGCTATCACCGGAGGCAACCTGACCTCTCCTCCTGATTCTGGGGCCAGCATGGTCGACTCTGACCAGAGTGAGGCTCTCCCAATCAACAATCTGATTGATTAATGGAAATACAAGACACAAGTTAGTTATGAATGTATGTGTGTTTGGCTACAGGTGTGGGGATACCACTGGAGGAGCAGGCTAAACTGACGGGCACAATAAGGCTGAGCCGTGTGAAACATCTTGCGAGGACACTGTGCAAGTCCAGTACTGGTGCAGATCCGAACAACGGAGAAGCAACAGACGCAAAGACAAGATGTAATTAATTAAGCTATATATAGCTCATATATCTTTATTAACATGGTTTGGCTAACATGTGTGAATGGACAGGTGCAATGTCAAGTGGGCTACGGCTGAGTCGGGTCAAACGACTGGTGAGATCAAAGGGACTGCAGGAGGGTTTGTTGTCACATTCCCAAACACAAGGTTCGTTGATATTTTGATGATTACAAATCTTTATCCACTCCAACTATTTACTAACTGCTCTTCTTCTTCTTGTGTCAGCAGGACTCCAGCCTCGTTAATTAGTGCTAAAAGTAAACTCTTACTTACTATTTTGGAGACAGATCTAGGAAACACAAGTGTAATACATTACATTCTTCATTATTGTGTTTGTCAAAGTCTTTTCCTATCCGACATTTCTCATTTATGTGTATCAGAAGAAGCAAATAGAGTTTGAGATGTCGACGATACAAAGAAAAAGTCAGAAATAAAAGGAGGATCAAAACTGTTTTTCTCATTAATTTAATTTGTCAACTGTCAAAGAATATACATACTTAGCTCTTAAACCCTTGAGACTAATCTTCGTATTGACAATATAAACCACATTCTAAATCATTCCTAAGTTATCTGATAAATCTGTGAGTTGGTTGTAGGCTCTATATCCATAAGCATCTTCAAGAATGTCTCCACTATCTTTACTCGTGGTTCGCAACCTAATAAACTATAGTGTCATCAAGAAAATTCTATGTATATTTCCATTGACAAACTAAAATGTCTTTTGGGAAATGCGCAATTTCGGTTCCAAAAATTATCTAAGAGTGCCATCCTTGATGTGAAAGGACTTGCTCATAATTCGTTTAAGATCTGCCACAACCTGATTAGTGTTACTTACAATAAGAATATCATCAATATATATTAGTAATCCTAAGAAAAGTTGTCATCAAAAATAAAGTAGTATCTACTTCATATTGAAAATAAACGATTTTCCAGTAATAATGCTGTAGAAATTTCTAGTATCATTGTCTATGTCTAGATACTTGTTTGAGACTATAAAAGGGGTTATGATGCATGGATAAGGAGTGGTTGAGTGGGATGACAAGTTTGACATCAGAAGTTGCTGGTTGGCAGAATTAATATTGTAGGAAATGACAGAGAAAATGTGAGGTTGTTTCATGTGTTGTGAAGTTTAATAGTTCCAATCATCGAATCATGAATAAGTTTATAGAGATTGTACATAAAGAATGATAGCAGTTTACTGATAATGCACATTTGTACGCAACGCTTATAAAATTCAAATGAAAGAAGGGAACGAAAAAGACATTTGAAATGATACGAATTTTTTTCTTTCAGAAATTGGTAATAGAAAGTTTTGATCCATAAGGAAATGTCACAACTCATCATTAGTTTGTACAACACATGGAAAGGTTGGAAACAAGCATAAGTTGTTGGGCCCTAAACGAGATTTATCAACTACTACATATATTATATGTAGTAAAACTCTATAAATTAATAATATCGGGACTATGATATTTTATTAATTTATAGAGTTATTAATTTAAAAAAGAAAATTCTAATTTTCTAAAAAATCATTTTTATTAAAATAAAAGATAATAGCAAATTGTTCTGACACTGCAATATCCGTTTAGGGATTTCATATCAAGAAATTTATAAGATTAATCCACGACATTTATAAACTTTTCAATAGCTTCCTCGATTATTCTTGTGAAAATGATACATGATTGGAAGTTAAAAATATAGAAGAACTTATGCTTACTATGTTTAATGTTGATGATGAATTTGAAGACGATATTATGATACATTTGGAAGCGGTTACGCATAAATAACCTATTATCGCTTCTAAAAATCTTCATAATTTGGTATGAAAATCGAGAAGAACTCCAAAGATATCTTAATTGTAAGAAAAACAAACAACATTAAAATCATATATTTAGTAGATTGTCTTAGTTATGTTGTAAAAGTTTTTTTTTTTTTTTTTTGTCAACGTTGTAAAAGTTGTTTATATACTAATTATTACTTTATAATATTAATAGGACCATATATTTACATATAAGTTCTTTAAAATTTATTATCTTATCGATTTATGTTAAAATTTGAATTGGTCCAATTTGGAACCTTAATTTATGGTGTTTATTAATTTATCGAGCATTAATTTATAGAGTTTCTAATGTATATGGTTTATTAATTTGGTTATCGTTAAAGCAGTATCAAAATGCTTTCATAGCTCAGTTGGTTAGAGCACCCGTTTAGTAAGCAACTCTCAATGAAAACACATGTTCCTTCCTGTTTTTTTTTTGTTTTTTAAATTAATCTTAAGGCTTTTTTTGTTCTCTCTCTTTAATTGGGCTAAAACGGGTTTACTGGGCTGGGCAGTGGATTTAGGGTTTATGTCGTAGTTGTTATACTTATAAATAGCGCTACGCAGATTACAAAGTTTCATCATCTTCTTCTAGCAGCAGTCTTCTTTCTTCTGATTTGTTTGCAAATTTTCGATTTTGTCTCTCCTTTTTAGAATCTCCTTGTCTCTTATGATTCGTGACGCGATTTTCTCTCCAAGAAATTGATTCCTAGTACGAAAAGGCGTGGATTCAAATCCCACTCTTGACAATTGTTTTTTTTTAAACATTTAAGTTTAATGCCAGCGTTAAAAGAAGAAGATGACAAAAGAGAGATGAGTAATATGGGTTCAATCCCGGTTGAAGTTATTTTTTATATAAAAATATTTAAAGTCTGATTTTGGATAGTAAAAGAAATTATGGGTCGAATATCCAGAACTCCCCCAATTAAAAAAAAAAAAGTTGGTCGTGCGAAGAATTTTCTTACAACTCGAAATGTTGATGTGAACTTATATGTTACGCATATATGTGCCAAAAAT
This sequence comes from Pseudoturritis turrita, assembly GCA_900406555.1. Classification (NCBI taxonomy): domain Eukaryota; kingdom Viridiplantae; phylum Streptophyta; class Magnoliopsida; order Brassicales; family Brassicaceae; genus Pseudoturritis; species Pseudoturritis turrita. The sequence continues at coordinate 883,753 of OVBL01000314.1, read as the reverse complement.
AGCCAACTCCAAGTATTACAGTTTTTTTCAACTAACACTAACACAACTTTAGGAAATCTGTTTTTTTTTTTTTTAACTATGGGATTGTAAAGAAAACACAACCACTAAACATTACCATTTCCCAGTCAATCGTTCTTATCCTAAATATTTTACCTATACTTAATCCTTATTTACCGAACATGACACCACTTGTTTTATCATCAAGATGTCCCTAACTTTTTATTTTTGATTTCTAAATTTAGTTTTTCAATCTGAATTTATTCTCTATAAATACAGTTTTTGCGCATCCATCAGACTCTTGTCTATCTGTTCAGAGTATATATATATATATTTTTTTTTTTGAGTCGATAGAGTTTTGGAAAATCATATTCAGAGTGTTTGTTAGTTGTTACCCAGGTAATTTCCCTGTTTTATAAATCTGGCTGATGTCTTTTCTTAATTTAGCTAATTTTCATCTTCTAATATTTTGAGCATGTGAGTTCCGAAATAAATAGGGAGTATTTAAATTGTATGGCCTATGTATTAGGATTTAAATGGGCTCGTGTTTTGTGCTTTGTATGTAATAATACAGTAGTATGTAATAAAGAAGTATTTATCCAGAGAAGGTTGTTATGTTTTGGTAAATAAAATCTCTTGAAAGAGAAAGTAAAAGTCACGGAGACAGAGATAGTAGTCAGATATGATTATCCACTGCAGATAAATATTAAATTTTTACTTCCCAGTGTGTATAATGGTCACAAAAGTATTAATTACAAAAAAAAAAAGAGATAATCCCAACCTTTTTACCAAGAATCTCGTGAACATCAATCTGATCTCATCTAACCGTCGTCGTAGATTAGATTAGTACGAGATGGTCAAAAGGATTAGGCTAGGTGGGTCCCACTTAAATAACTGTAATTAGGTGAGAATCTTATCCAACATTCTCATCTTCTTCATCTCACCTCATCTCAGTTGTGTTGTAGAAAGATTCCTTAGTAGACAGTAACATTGGTTTGTGTGTGAATAATAAATTAATTAACTCTCTGGTGAGTTTAGTTTGAATGTTATGTTCAGAGATTAGAGTACTGTCGCTTTCCGGTTTTGATTCTGATCTATCCATAAGTTTAGTTGACTGACTGACTGTATGGTGATGTGTCGAAATGCAAAGGAAACAAAATCTCAAAAGCTTTAATGATGGATTATTTCACTTTCCCCTTTCGATAATCGTTATTCTTCTTCTTCTCCTCTAATATAATCAAAGCTTTTCTGTGTTGTCTAATGGCGTTGCGATTTCGTTGCAGGCATCGACTTATAATCTCTCTCTCGATCTCTTTGTTTTGGTCCTTGTGAATCGAGACTTATCTCCGAGTGAGAATCTCTCTCTCTCTCTCTCTCTCTACTGCATCGAGTTTCGGACAATGGTGGAAGGAGGAATAGCGAAGGCGGACAAAACAGAGTTCACAGAGTGTTGGAGGACGACATGGAAAACTCCTTACATCATGCGTCTCGCTCTCTCCGCCGGCATCGGTGGTCTTCTCTTCGGCTACGACACCGGTGTCATCTCCGGTGCTCTTCTCTTCATCAAAGATGACTTCGACGAGGTCGATAGGAAAACATGGCTCCAGTCCACCATCGTCAGCATGGCCGTCGCCGGAGCCATCGTCGGAGCCGCCGTCGGAGGTTGGATCAACGATAGATTCGGCAGGAGGATGTCTATTCTCATCGCCGACGTCCTTTTCCTCATCGGAGCCATCGTCATGGCATTTGCTCCGGCCCCGTGGGTCATCATCCTCGGAAGAATCTTCGTCGGATTCGGCGTTGGTATGGCTTCCATGACCTCTCCGCTCTACATCTCCGAGGCCTCTCCGGCCAGAATCAGAGGAGCTCTTGTCAGCACCAACGGCCTTCTCATCACCGGAGGACAATTCTTCTCCTACCTCATCAATCTCGCCTTCGTCCATGTAAGTCTGTGTTGTGTAATTGATTATCAACCAAATTGATTTCTGATTGAAATTGTTTGTGATGAACAGACTCCGGGGACATGGAGATGGATGTTGGGAGTTGCGGGGGTTCCGGCGATTGTTCAGTTCGTGTTGATGCTGTCTCTGCCGGAGTCTCCACGGTGGCTCTACAGAAAAGACAGGATCGCCGAATCGAGAGCAATCCTTGAGAGGATCTACCCGGCGGACGAAGTGGAGGCGGAGATGGACGCACTTAAAGAGTCGGTTGAGGCGGAGAAGGCGGACGAGGCAATCATCGGAGACGGCTTCGTCGCCAAACTCAAGGGAGCCTTCGCAAACCCCGTCGTCAGACGTGGACTCGCCGCCGGTATCACAGTGCAGGTCGCACAGCAGTTTGTGGGGATCAACACCGTCATGTACTACAGTCCCTCTATCGTGCAATTCGCCGGTTACGCCTCTAACAAGACAGCCATGGCCTTGTCTCTTGTCACTTCCGGTCTCAACGCGGTGGGCTCGATCGTGAGCATGATGTTTGTGGATCGCTACGGTAGAAGGAAGCTGATGATCATCTCTATGTTTGGGATCATTGCATGTCTTATCATATTAGCCACAGTGTTCTCACAGGCGGCCATTCACGCCCCCAAGATCGACGTGATGGAGTCGGCCAAGTTTGCTCCTAATGCTACTTGTCCAGCGTTTGTCCCGCTAACAGCCGCAAACGCTCCTCCCTCGAGGTGGAACTGCATGAAGTGTCTGAGGTCGGAATGCGGATTCTGCGCCAGCGGAGTACAGCCGTACGCACCAGGAGCATGCGTGGTGTTGTCGGACGACATGAAAGCTACGTGCCACTCGAGAGGAAGAACATACTTCAAAGATGGGTGCCCAAGCAAGTTTGGATTCTTAGCAATAGTGTTTCTGGGACTATACATCATAGTGTATGCACCAGGTATGGGCACTGTCCCGTGGATTGTCAACTCTGAGATCTATCCGCTCAGATATAGAGGGGTTGGGGGAGGAATAGCCGCGGTTGCAAATTGGGTCTCCAACCTCATTGTCAGCGAGAGTTTCCTCTCACTCACCCATGCCCTCGGCTCATCAGGGACATTCCTTCTCTTTGCCGGCTTCTCCACGGTGGGGCTCTTCTTCATATGGCTGCTTGTGCCCGAGACCAAAGGCCTTCAGTTTGAGGAGGTCGAGAAGTTGCTCGAGGCTGGCTACAAGCCCAGTCTGCTGCGGCGAAGGAACAAGCCCAAAGATGTTGATACGGCCTAAGATGACGATGATCACTCTCTATTTTCTCTTTTTCTTTTCTTTGTATTATTGCAGCCAAATCCAATTTCTAAATTGTGTGAAATGGGAAGCCAATCGTAATATGGAGACCTCTTAAAACGTCAAATCCTTTTTAGGAAAAGCAGACGTCTACAAATTAGGCAGACAAGTTTGTGTAGACAAAGCATCAACTTAACAAGTGAAATAACTTCTTTTTTGAAGGAAGCAGATATAAGTGTCGATGGTGGGACAAGCTACTGTTTCAGCGGTAACAATTACTAATATAGGACAAGACACTATAAGCGGTGCCAGATATGCTGACACACAAATTATCTACCAGATCCACCGTCTCTGCACAGACACAGGGACACAGATCCACACACACACATAGGAAAGATGCAACAATAATTGATCAAGAAATATCGATTAAAAGCTTTAGTTCTTGAACAAGCATTTGCCGACGCTACAAGCTTTTTGCCTTAGAAATCAGCAGCATGCTCCACCCCCCCCTCACACCAAAAACAAGAAGCCAAAACATGAAATGCTAAGACTTGTAATCCAAATAGCATTCCCTTGAAAACCTATCTTAACATCATTACATGAAAGATCACTTTTGCCCACTAGCCATCCATCCCCCTCTAGGTTTCTGGGAATCAATTTGATCTCTCTTTACAGTCTACACAAAAGACGCTATACAAAAACCCACCAAAACATACACTCAGTATATACATACTAGACTGATGAAAATCCCACATGGGTTGGTTGCAATCAAAGAAACCCTTTCAAGGGCTTGATGAGCATCCTTCCTTCCTTGGCTCTCGAAGATACCCAAGCAGTCTCTCTGCCTGCACATTAGAAAACCATGACAATTGATCAAATTCAAGCTTTTGAAACCATGGAATCCACAATCAAATTCTTCAAACGGATCTACTACATCTGCCACTGTGGCTTTTTCGGACAAAGGCAAAACAAAAACTAGATCTGATAATTTGCAATACAACCGATTAGAGGGATCTCATAAGAGAAAATTAAAACTCTAATCCGTAGCAGAAGAAGACTCCGAGTGTTTTTGTAGACGAAGAAAAAGATGTTACCTTGCGCTTAGCTCGAACACTGACGCAGCCGCTCTGAGAGAGACCCACAAGCGGAGGAATCGCGCCTTCCCTCACAAGCAACCCACGGTTTCTCACGCTCTCAGCACAAAGCTGCAACAGCGTCAACACCGCAAATTCCTTCCCTTTCACCGATCCATCCTCGATTGCCTCCACGAGTGCTGCAATCCCTCCTTCCTCTACGATGGCCTCTTTGCCTTCGTCGATCGCTGCCAGGCTGCTCAGAACCACCATCGCCTTCTCCGCCATTCCAGTCCCTTCCTCCGCCACGAGCTCCACCAACGGCTTCACAGCTCCGGCGGTTACCGCTCTCTCCTTGTTTTGCTGAAGCGTGCACAGCTTGTAGAGTGTCGTCAGCGCATCCTTTTTGCCTCTGCAAGATCCGTTGAGAAGAAGAGAAACAAGCGGCGGAATCGCGCCACAGGCTCCGATTGAGGCTTTGTTCTCTTCCACGAGGGCCAGACTGAGCAACGCGCATGCGGCGTTCTGCTTTGATGTCTCCGTCCCCGTTTTGAGGACCCACACCAGGGATTTGATTGCTCCTCCGGCGGCGATTACGGTTTTGTTCAGATCGTGCAGAGAGAGATTCAAGAGAGCTGTGACGGCGTGCTCCTGTGTCCACGGATCATTGCCACGAAGAAGTGGGATCAGAGCTTGAATGGCTCCAGATTCTCCGATCAGCACACGGTTATCCGCCCGATTCTTCGCCAGGAGCCGCAGCTTCGCCGCAGCAGATCGCTTTATGGCCACCGAAGAGGAGCGAAGTCCGTCGATGCAGAGTTTCACCGTTGGCTGGAGATCTTCGGGAGAAATACACTCGATAATCTCAGTAGAGAAGTTTTCCCTCTGAAGAAACCCTAGACACGGCTCTGGATCCTGCGATTCGTTATCTCCGACGTTCTCTTTTCTCTCGGAATCCGGGGACGGCAGGCAAGCGAGACGCTGTAGCTCGCCGGAGATATCGCTACTACAGGCGGAAAAATCACTGAATACCTGAGAAATGTCGAGAAACGCTTCCTCTTTGACTGAGGAAGTGTTTGAATTGACTGAATTACTGTTCTTCAAAGCAAGCTCGCCGAGCCTCATGTCGATGACGGAATCCGTCAGGTACTCTGAAACATACCCCGATTTATCGCCGACGAATGAGCAAGTCTGGTCGCCGCTTTGGTAGAAATTAGATCTTACCGTCCTCATCGACCGGCCAGTTTGACGGTTTATCCTCGCCGCCGACGGCGAAGAAGAGCCGCAGAAGTCCGTCGTTAGCGGAAACCGAGTCGAATTCGAATGGGATATCGGATCCTCCACCGAAACCATCTTCGTACAGATCGGAATGACCAAACTCGACTTTCCGTTTTTGTTCTCAGATTCTCAGAAGTTTCGTGGAGGAGGAAGAAGATGAGCAGGTTTTTAAAGCTTGTAGCTGCTGGTACCTGGGTGACTCTGCACTCACGGGACTGTGACGAAATGGTGACACGTGGAGAGATCCAGAGTCGTATCTATTAAAATCAACGATTAAGAAGAGGCAGCGCATTGGTAGCATGACTGTCTCACAAGCCATGTGGCCGTGACTTTTAGGTGAGCCCAGGGGTTTCAGATAAAGTTACATAAAAGCCCTTGTCGACTCCACAAGACACGCGGGGCCAGTTGGCTTTTTCGGTAATTCCCATAAGCTGCCGATGGGGCTGAGTTATGAACGGCTTGAGAGAGAGAGACGTTTGAGACCGTCAGATCAGATATCCAACGGTTCTTAGAGCTCTGAATGAACTCCTAAGCGGCACGTGTGCAGATCCTCTCCGCACGTGTCTGATATAAGTAAGGTGAAACCATCGACATAGATCATACACCCAATGCCTTGCTTTTTTTTTTTTTTTTTTTTTTTTCACCATTGCAATCTTTGGGTGTTTAGCTTAATTTTCAATTCATCTAAAATTTCACTTTCCAATCAAAGTTGTAGAAATATAATTTCACTCATTTAATTAGGAAAAAATGAAAAAAATATTCATCTACTAAATTGCGTAAGAATCAAGAATCATTTGGAAACCTCTAGATAGAAAACAGCTTCAATTTTCTTAAAGACCGGATGGATCTCCTTGACTCCACCCTACAAAAGATCTAAACCCGTCATGAATCTACTGAGATTGTCCTATCAAACAGCTATCTGCCTTGTCTGGAAGGAGAGGAATAGTCGGATTCATCGACATGTCTTCAGATCGGCGGATTCGATTCTTCTGGAATCCAATCTCCTTATTAAATATCGGATTTCTGGTCTTCGGAACATGCAACCGATTCTTGCTTTTTCTATGATGCAGATGTGGATGTCTTCTTGATGCCCTTCGTTGATAACTCATCACCAACACTCTGAGTACTTCGGATGGTGGCTCCTTCACAATTTCACTGTCGATTTGATCAGATCTTTCAGTTTTTTTAATGGCGATTCAATAGCCAACAACAACAACATCAAGGACTCAATCATTGGGTTTTGTTTTTGATTCATATGTGTTTTTATTTTGGATATGTATGTATAGGACATTTGGCTAATAGGTTTGGCCCCGTAAAACTTTTTAATTTCTGCAAATTTCAATAGAATGTTTAAAAAAAAAGAAAACAATTTGAATGATCATATTTCATTCATCAATTTTTTATTCAACTTGTTTTTATGTATTTAACATTTATTATTCATTTATAAAAAATCAACATTGAACACTACAAAATCTTTTTTTCGTATTAGAACCCATAACAGAATATAATGATGTTATCTACAACAAAATTGGTTTTAATTCAATCAAGACAATGAAAAGATTGAGTTATGATTATGACAAACAAAATTATCTTAAAAGGTAAAATATGATATATTAATTTTTTTTCAAAAATTTGTATGTTGAAAATTATATCTTGAGATCACTAAGATGTGTCTACTTTCGAGACCAAAAACGAGAACATGTAATATGGACCAGGAAATTTTGTTAACATAAAAATAAACTATATGTTTCAATTTAGAATAAGGGAATAAAGTAGAAATATTTTGCATTTAGTTGATATTTGAAGTAAAATTTTACACATTTAAAATTAAAGTTGTACTCGTTAATTTATATAAGTAAGATAGCCAAGAAAAAGCAAGTGCACGTACGGTTAAGATAGCCAAGAAAAAGCAAGTGCAGTCGTCAAAGCGACGTATTAACAATTAAAAACATGTTCAACTTTTGTCTCTCAAAGCTTATATAATTCCAATTTAAACGTTTTAGCAAATTACTCTGAATTGTTTGGGAGGCAAAGTATCTCAATGTGATATTTTTAAAAGGTAATGTGCTGTTTAATTATACAGCATGTTGAGTTGTTCAACACCCCCAACAAGAATCTAAATGATTAAAAATCAAATTAAACAAATGTGATTGTAAAGATTGTGTTTGTCCTCACTCTAACAATCGTGTAGACAGCCGTAGAGAGAGAGTAGGTATATCCTTATTACGGCGACCCAAATTGGCAAATTCTATTGTATAAAGACTACGTAATACGTAAACAATTAATATTCTCATTTGTCGATTAATGAAATTCTAAGTAGACCATTTTGTCGTTTTTGTAATCTAATTTGTTTAATTGATGCAATGTTTCCATCAATAAATGTCATTTTCGGCAAAGTTGGGTGTATGAATGTACATCAATCTTTACACAAATGTATGACTACGCGTATATGTTATGCTCATTAATATTATATGATGATTTCGTCCATATTATTATGTCAAAGTAGATTAACTCTTTCCATTTATTCCGTTTACCGATTAGTATATTTTTTTGCGAGTTTTGATGGATCGACCGCTAAAACTTAATATTTTAGAAACATCGATTTTTACTATGATAATATTTATAGTTATTTTAACATCAAAGTGTATGTTTGTGAATAGATTTATGAAACATCTATCAACATTTACCAATAAAATTACAATTGACAGAACTTAATCTCTAGCATCTATCAGTAAAATAAATAGACCATCATAATTATTTAATTATGGTAATTCAATCATAAAATCACATGGTCCTGAATAACGACTACGCGTTACACACTTTGTCCGAACCGTGTTGCTCACTTTCTCCGGGCCAAACAAAGTTTGGATTTCACAAAAGCAAGCAAATACACATAATTTTATCAAAAAGAACAAGTATTAAACACTACGTTATAACTAGCACTTTTCCCTTTTTGATTTGGTTTATTTAATATTTTCGAGAGGCTTGGCTATGCCTATGAAGCATCCGTTGATGCTTTTGTTTATAAAGAGGATTGAGTACCTTGAAAAGGGATTTCAATTCATACTACGTAGCCATCATTATCCATGATTCAACTTTATGTTGTTTTCTAGCACCACCCATTAGTTAATGGTTTTATAAGCACCACCCATTAGTTAATGGTTAATAAAACAAAATAGAAATGGAATTTTAGGTGGTTAATGAGAAGAAAATTCAACGGGACATCAACATTCCCAATATTGCTTACGATAAGAAGAGATTCTAAAATGTCTTATTCTCTATTGTTTAATTATATAGAAGAAATATGTTTTTATATAGTTTTGGATAAATGTCTAGGTTTGTACTTAGTGGTGGCGAAGAAGAAATAAAAGGACATCTCAACTTATTAGAAGGAATGGGAGTACATTCGTATGACGGTCATGCTTTACATCAAAGTTTTTTGATTAATTAATAAAAGTCTAATTATTAATTAGTCAACTCTTTCGTGGTCATATATATATCCCCTGATTACCCACACGTGTAAATAATGTTTTTTTTTCCTTGCATTAGATTTCCATCAAATTTACTCATTGTGCTAATTATTCATATTACTAATCCCACTAATGGAAAACAAAATTCAACATTAACCCAACCAATATTGCACCATACAACAAAGGTCATCATCACCACTAATGACGAAAAAGAGTAAACATGCCGCCAAATAAAAAAATGATAAATGTATAGAAAAAAATTATAGAAATGGAGGGAGTGTAAAGTGGATCCAATCTCAAATTTGAATGCATAATAATAATTGCAAAGTCAGATTAAAACTACATGCGTGTCTTCGTTCGGACAGCCCAAAAAGAATGTGCGTTGTAAGGATTAAGAAATATTAATGATTACTTTTTATGTGAGAAAGATGCGTAAAAGTGTTTTTCATTTGTGTTCACAAGTGTTTTCCATTTCAAACGTTATGATTTCTACTTTTTTACTATGTGGGATTGAAGTCGAAACTCGCACGTGTGTCCTACATAAAACATATGTGGGGATATAAATTATAATGAAATAATAAAATACGTAAGTGGATTTAGAAAAATATGAAGAAAAAAGAAAGGAAGTGGTGATGGGACTTGGGAGGGAAATGAAATATTTTGACCAAATAAAGTGTCTGCAAATTAAATATAGCAATAATAAAAGGGGTCCACGCACTATTCTTTTCCATATATTATTCATCACCCTTTCACTTCAAATAAACTCCATCCATTTTTTTTTTCCAAAAACGTCTTCTTCTTTAGAAAAAGGACATAGTAAACTTTAGGTGCGTAACTCACTTGTTTTTGTTAATCAATAAATTAAACATTTCAACCAAAAAAATTAGATATAATTTTTTATTCACAAGTTGTTTTGTTCTGAAAAGTTCAAATTAGCTATTCAAGTTTTAAATTTTTTATTTTCTAGAAAAGAAAAATTCAATTATTATTTCTAATGATTACTTGGTTACTAAGAACATTTCCATTGAAAATTTCTCACAATGATCTCTCACTAATAAAAATATTATACTGGATGGGTATTTCAAATAATGGAGAAATCGATCCAAAATTTTTTTAGATCAAACGAGAAACTATTATATCGGTTTCTCCACTATTGGAAATACTCATCTAATATAATACTATTATTTCATTTTTTTAATTGATGAGATATCCATGGTGAGAAATCCCCAATGAAATAGTCTAATAAGCTTTATAATTTCTCCTTTTTTTTTTTCCAAAACCTAAAATCTAAAAACGAGAAATCACATATAATTCTTAAACAAAAAAAAAAACTCATTTAGTTGAAAAAAAACCTCATTCAAATCAAAGCCTAAGTTTGCTATTCATTGGGCATCCAAGAAGAATAAAAGTAAATGGGCCTTGTCTATAAACGCATCTTGCATCTACGACCCTCTTATTGTATTTCCCGTCAAATAGAGCCCTCGTATCTATTTGTTTCTATAACATAGTAACACTAGTTATGCACTTTAGAACGTGAGCCAGATTGTAGTATTTTTGTTTTACCAAAAACACAATAATAATATGTGAAATTCATGTAGAGATTTTACAAACACATAAGAACACTGGAAAAATTCTTCCTCTAATTTATTATAGATAAACTTTTAAAGCATATATTACTCTTCTAATTTATTAGTTTTACTCAACCGTACCACTGATTCGATACCGATATTTTTTTACAAAACCATAATTTCTTTTAGTCATACAATAAACTTTACAAACGAATTCCACAAACTCTTAGGGGACACTTTAAGTCTTTCTCATAACACAAAAAGTCTTTTATTTTTTTTGCTTTCGTGAATATTTGTGATTCTCTCTTTAGGCTGGTTAAACTCGATTTCTTTAAGTTGGAATTTAAACGAAAGATAGATTAACTAGCGGGTTAGAATAAACTAGATTCGTGAGGTATTGGAAAAATAACTTCACGTGTCTGTGCTTCTTTTACAAGACTCCATATGAACATCATTTTAATGTTCATATATATAATACCAAATTAAGCCTCTCCATATAGAATTTTTAAATATTGGATTTTAAAATTACTAAGAGAAATCACAAATAATTAGTTAATTCATTAACTTTTGGAAACTGAAACAAGAAAAAACTGTTCATAGATATGATATCGAAATTGTGAAATGATCGTATTCTAGTGGCATTTGTAAATCCACTTAAAACAGACACCATCACATTCGAGATCGAGTCTCCTCTCCTACTAATATAGAAATTATGCTAATAGGCCGACTTGTTATTGTCCAATATTGACAAAAAAAAAAATATGATACCAAAATAAGCTCACTCTATATGAAGTGCTACCTCATTAAAAATTATCTTTTAAATATTTGATTCTTAAATTTAATTAAGTCATCAATTTTTGAAAACCGAAAAAAAAAAATGTTAGAAATTCAAAACAATCTAAGTGTTCATTAATTTTTAACGTAATCGAAGCAAGTTAAAGAAAACGATTCATGTACCCAAATAAAATTAACACAAACCCGCGGAAATTAACAAAATCGAGTTTTATTGTTTTAAAGTGACTACTAATTAAGTTTAATCAACTCCTCGAGCTTCGGCTTATAGAGTGGCAACGGATCCATTTGGACTATAGTTTCTTCTATCAAGACTATCAGAACATTTTCACTCACATCTACTTGTTATAACCCAAATGCTAAACTAGTTTCCATAACTTTTAGCCGTCATGTTAATTCCGTGATGGTTAAAAAGAGCTAATTCCAAAATTATTAGCAAAAGTTTTTAACATTTTCCTCGTCAATCCAAAGGCAAATTTAATAAAATCCATTATTCCGGGGTAGAAGGTTGTCATTAAATTAGCGGCGGCGTTTAAAACGCGAAAGTTTTGGCGGCCATTGCTGAATAAATATTGCACGTCTGATATATCCAAAAGTAACACATCTCTCTCTTAATGTTAAGAATCTCAAAAACGTATCTCTGATTTATTTTTTAATTTAAAATCTCATTACCAACAACAACAAACACCATAATTAATGTCAAAATGCATGTAGTAATCGAAACCTAATCCGAGATCGATTTTTTAGAGATCTACACCGCCTTGAATGACTCGAGTTTCCTGAACTTCTCCCACGGCTTGTCCCACACGACGGCCTCGTAATTCTTGCTCCCACCACCACCACTCTTCGCCGCGATGGTCAGATCGTACTTTTTGCCGGACACCACTTGCTCCTTTCCATGGACGATCTTCTCGTAAACCAGATTCGGCTTCGACACCTTGTTATGCTCTGAGATGGCATACTTGGCGATCTCAACCACGTTCGGATCTGATACATCCTTGATCGGCTTCCATCCGCCGAGAAGTGCTCCTTCCGCGACGGAGATTAGAGGGAGGAGGACGAGAGAGAGACAGATCAACGACTTCATCATCATCATCATCATCATTTTCTTCTTCTCTTAATTTCTTATCCTTTTCTTACGGTTTCGTGTTTTTTATAGCCCAAGAGAGAGAGAGACTTGTTGCTTTGGAATGTGGGCAGATACTTCCAGATATTTACGGAGGACCCAATCCTCTCACGCGGTGCTGAGCCCATTGTTTTTTTACACCGTCGGATCTGACAACTGGACACCTCCACGTGTCACGTTTTGCGAAGTCAACGACTGTCCCCTCACGTGTCCTGTCAAAAAGGCTCAGAGTGGGAGTTATTGCCTATTGGTGGAGCACTAAATGGGCCCATATTTGTTTATTTGGGCCGACGTGGTTAGGACTCGCGTCGGTAATACGACGTCGTCGTTTTCTTCCGGAGCAATCTCCAAGTCCCAGATGAATCAACGGCTCAGATCACTCTGCTTCTTCTTTCTTTGTTTTTATCGTAGACGCGACCACAGGTGATTACGGAATCAGAAGAGAGGCATGGAGGCTGCAGCGGCGGAGCTCGAGAGACTCCAAATTGAAATCCTCCGTCGAATCTCCCATCTCGAGACCTCTATCCTCCCACAGAATTCCTCAGCACCGTCGCTTTCTCGACCGGTTGATGAAAGTGAAACGGTGACTCGCCTCTCCGCCATCCTCCGGTCCGGCGGCGTTAGCGACTTCTCCTTCAAGAGAGTCGCTCCCGATTACTATGACTGCCCTCTCGAATCCCGCCGCGACGTTCTCGGTGCTTCCTCTGTCGACCATCTCTGCAAGAGCATTGTTCTGGTACTTTAACGTTTCTCCTTTCTCGCAGCATTTCCTATGTTTTAGAGGTCATGGGACAAGGATCAGCAGACAAACATGTTACAAGGAAAAGATCAATAAGCTTATTTCTATTTGCCTCAGATAGAGTTGAATGTTGCACTTGTCGGATCAAGCTGCTAAGCAATTTAGATGGTTCATGTTCTTGTGTGTTTCTTGACAAAATGTTTACAATGTAGGTTAATACGCAAGCTTCATCAAATATTTTGGATTGCAGTGATCGCAACAACTCAAAATACTATGTGGTTGTGGTTCAGGTGCTCATGATGCTTCTTGCACAATAGCATTCTCACCTTTTTCACTGTATTCATCTGACCACCTACTCTCGTTTGTCTTTCGTTGGCAGTATACTGCCAGATTCAATGCCGATGCAGTGAAGAACTTTCTTTATTCACTAAACGAGGGAAACATCCCTAAGAAAAGATTTAATTGTCAGATATTGATCACAAGCTGTCTATTAACATATTGAAGTTTGTATGTTGCTTCCATCTGATTAGGCTTGCGCTTATCTCTGTGTAGTGAGACTTGCTCCTGAGGAGACGTCAATCAAATTGACTGGGTTCGAGCACAATGCGGTAACCTGTATAGGTATGAAGACAGACATACCGGTAAGTTTTATTTCCACACCATGAGAGAATTAAATCTTTGCTTGAGATAAACCCTTCGCAGTCAAAGCTGACGGGCTATTTCTACAGCCTGCATTATTTGTCTGTGTTCTGGTAATCACCTCCTTGTGCTTTCTCATCGCTGCTACAGTAGTCTCTACACTATTAATTACACATCAGACATGTGTTAGACATGGGGGTAGTATGAGAGGCACCTCTACCCACTTGTGTTTTCTTCTCCTAGACAAACAGTTTTCTGCTGTTTTTTGTGTTCATAAATATTTACAGAGAGTTTTCCCTTTCACACACATGTGCTTGCCAAGCGTTTTCCAGACATAACACACAGTTCTATTATCCTGTCCTAATTGTCACAAAGGCCCGGAAGGTTTCAATGCCCAATGGGTTACACAGCTAGTTTTTGTCTTGCTTGATTCTCTCAAGTCTGTACAGGAGGTGTGATACATTTTTACACAATTTGTATTTGATACATACCTAAACTTTGGAGTATTCTGGTGAGCCAGCTGCTGTTTGATTGTCTTTAGTACTTTCCCCATTAGTTGTAAAAAACTAGAACTCGTTTTTACAGTTCGATACCTTCTTTGCTCGACCAGTACCAGAGTTAGTAATGGGTTTCAGGCAGAGAGACTTAAATGGTGTTATTTTTGGTGAGTGTGCATAAATAATTTTAGACTCCTACCCTACTGCATTAATGTGTAGAGTCTGTTATCTTCCTTTCCTTATGCGGAATTGGCCCACTTTAGACAATGCACTGTTGTATTTGTGCTACTGTGCCACATCAGTCTTTCAAAATCATCTTTAGACCTCAGTATTAACGGGTTTTCCCTTTCGGGTAATTAGTTCTGTTGCTTGTGTTCTGTTGATAAATTCTTGGTTCCCAATACGATTTGTGCAGAATGACTTGTTATTTGGAAGTATTCATAGAGTTCGTTTATAGTGGAGAGATATGAATATAAATGCTTGTTTGGTATTCATTCATGCTTAGAGTTTTCAGAGGCATATTTAGACTAATTTTGCTTTGCTATATATTGATATTGAGCAGTATTGATGAGTTGGATGTGGGGTTTTGGAAATTTTCAGGTGATACTGGATGAGGCCATAACCAAACTTAGACCGGACTTCTTCTGGTTGGGTGGTGGAGAGATCGATTTGAAGCTGGGAGTCCGAACATCTGAATTCCTTGGTTTTGTGAAACCATTCATCGTTCCGTGCAGCTGAAAACTCGGATATATCTGTTCAACAAATATTATTTTTGTCATTCATCCTAATGAAACCCGAAGTATACTGTTGGTACTTTATCATATGTTACGGCTAGCTTTAAGTTTTGAGTTGCAATGAGGGTTTGTACCTCTCACACACTTTGAGCTTTCCGTGCTAGTAAAATGGCAGTGAAGAGTTCTAAATTGTTAACAAGAATCCAGTTTGTTTGTTCTAGAGACAGGAGAAAGAGATAACAAAAGAAGTTGGTTATGGATATATATGTATAGCACAAGAGTCATTACAACCACCAACATGGTGAATGCATATGCATATAAATAGTATGATATGATATATATAGAGAGGTAGGGATCGGGTAATTAAGGCTTCTCGTTGTGGATGGGAGGTTTACGATGAGGCTGAGGATAATCCATGACCACTACTTCTTCCCCTGTCTCGACTCCACTTAGCACCCTCCTCCCTCCTCCACCATTGATCCTGTCTTGTAGCAAAGAAGCAGCCTTGTGTTTCCGAGAGTGGTGATGCCTCTGAGACCCTATACGGCGAGCATCGGCACACCCAACATTGGAAGACAAAAGCAGAAGAATGAAACAGAAGACCATTGCGAGTCCACTCCTCACAGAGCAAGACATGACCTCTTCTTCTTCTTCTTCTTATTCGGATACTTGTATATAAATGCTGTGTCTATGTATAGAGCGACGAGGAGAGCAAGAAAAAATATAGTCTGAAATGCGTTGGTAGTGTAAGAGAAGAGAAGAGGAACTAAGGAGTATTTGTAGGGAGAAGAAGAGAGTAGTAAAGAGAGTAAGACAAGCATTGAATGCAGGTGGGGGGGGGAGTCTCATTATCATAACATGCTCTTGTTCCTCTCCTCTTCTCTCTTTCTCTCTCTCTCGTCTATTTTTCAAATATATTTTTCATTCATTTCTGCATTTATATGCATACATAGAGATCTATCGTATGTATTTGGGTGTCTTGATCGGCCAAACCTTTTGTCTCCTTGAGAGTCTTCGTGGGGTCAATTCCCATTTTTCTTCTTCTTCTTCTCCTATTTGCTAACCATTATTTGAGAGTCTTCGCGTGACCAATAATTTGACGTTAGTCTTAATCGATGATTATCGATCACCTTCTTATCATGACACTATCACACAATAGACATACGTTAACATCCACATCTTTTCTGTTATTAAAGCCTGACTTAATTTGAACAAAACACTCTTTACTTATGAGCTTTCACCTTATTAACTAGACTAACACTTCAATAACTAGTTTTTTTTCTTCTGGAAAACACACCCGCGTCGTCTCTCATGTTCCACGTGACCTGTTGAAGCCTTGAATGAGAATCTTCGAGGATCACAAATACATACAGCATGGCCCGACCATCTCCTCCTCCTCTCTCCGTCAACGACACCGTGGGACCCTTCTTACATCACCGGTGCCGACCTTTTTCCGCCACGTGGCACACTCCCTTGTGCTTCGCATTCCTATTCGGTTGGGCCATTTAACTTCTCCCGCCCTTTGCGTATTTGGGTTATTTGCTTTTTGCAAATGTCATGGCAAATGGGCCTTCACGACACGACACGACAGGACATGTGATGTCGGATTATAGAGTGAAAACATAAAAAAAACACAATCAAGTCAAGTGGAGATGCGATGATGAATTGATGATATACACAGAAAAAAGGGAGGATATTATATACATTATTTTATAATCTCTGTACACATCAAGGCCCAAGCAAAGGTCCGTATAGAAATACATAGCCTGCTTGCTTAATAGTTATTATACTTATAAAGAAGGTGAAATACGAGTTGAATAGAGAGAAGTAAATTGAAATTATCCAGCAAATAGATCTAAGGAGATGCAGATCCAAATGTGTTTTCTCCGCTGTAAGTGACATAGAGGAACCCATCATCATCCTTTTTCTCTTCATACACAGCTGACATTAGCGCGCCTGCAAAGTTTGAAACAGCATATTGTCATGTTTCTTGTCACTGGGGACCCAAAAGTATTTGATGCTCTTATTTTACTTGTGTTATAAAGATGAAACTCTAGAATATATACATGAGATCTATCGGTTTACCTGTTGGAGGAAGAACATTGTCCACAAATATAAAGATAGCCTTTTCTGCACTCAGTTTGATTCTTTTGCGAATGACATACACGAATTGCCCCACCGTCAGATCAGCCGGAACTAGGTATCTGCAAATTTGAAATCCCGGGAAAAGATTTTAGTCATCAACCACCAGTAAGGTCCGAATGAGAGGAGAAACTGATTACAATATGCTTACTTCTTCTTGTCGATGGTAGGTATATCACTCTTCTCAGCCTTCTCCACAATCACCTGTATCCCACACAAATACAAACGTGCGGCAGTTATCACTCAAGTGTCGTTTTTACCATTTGAATCATCAAGCACTTATCCACATGAACTATGCAAATCGACCCATTAAACTGTAACCAAGCAGCGATTAATAAAGAAACAAGCTTTAGAAAACCACTTTCCAAACAAATTCAATGTCCTAATCTTGTTGTTATAGACACTACAATCCCAAGTTAAAACAAGTCCAGGCAGTAGTTATTTGTAGCTTGGACTCACAGAATCTACAATCAGCTGTAACAATATATCAGAAACATATCAGCTAATCAGAACTTGATAACCAACAACTGTTAGTTGGGTGTACAATTAGAGCCAGATGCTGTTCTACAAAACCATAGACAAAGAGATGATAGATTCATAATCACCCAGAGAGTGAAAGGAAAGAGCACCAAAAAGGGTAAACTACCATGAACACAGAGGATTGGTCGTAACATGGAAAAGGAAACAATATGCTAATCACAGAGGACTTTAGACAGATGTGATGGATCAACGCATAAACTGAGCTCTCACCGGAATCCTATCTGGATATTTCTCTCTAATCCGAGCAGCCTCAGCCCTTCTCTTCTCTGAAGGTATAGAAAACAGGATGATCATTAGAGCAAAGCAAACTTTTGTTTAGAATCAAGAAGAAAGTTGGGGTCCAGACCAAGGTCATGCTCTTGCTTGAACGTGCTCTTTCCCATCCCTTCCACGCCTACAGATATACACAAGAAACCATCAAACCAAACTCTGGTACTCAGTTATTCCACATACACATCAAAACAAGTGATGGGCCGATTTTTCATCTGTCTTACAGTCGATCGTGCCACGATTTTACAGAATTTGGCGACTAATATCTTCAAATCCCAAGAACAAAATACATGAAAATCCAGAAACCCCCCACATATAGAAACTCCCCTAAAGCTACATAAAAAGATCGATTGATCGAAACTAAACGAAGAATGAGATCGCAATAACACAAAACGCGGATCAAACCTGATGAAGAAAAAAAGACGGAAGCTTTTTGGTCCGCGATCAAACACTTTGCTCAGAGCTGCTCTCAACGCTATCGTTGAAGATAACACCCAAAATTAATCAAAAAAAGAAAGAAAGAAAAAGCAGATAAGCAACCTTGCAAAAAATTCTTTAAAAATTGTATACAGATGGTGCACCGTAACATCTGAACTCTGAGGGAGCCGTTAAAAACATCAAAGGGACTCCGACGGTGCATATTAAGCTGATACTTAAAACGGAAATCTCCACCGTTCATCATTACTGACGGTGTACGAGAGAGCATCGCACCTTATTATTGCCTCTTTAAGAAAAGGATAAAGAAGAAACCGCATATGCCGGGATCACGTTTCGTCATTGGATATGACAGTTTTACCCCTTTCAAACAAGATTTTATAGGGCCCAGTCCAGTAATTATGGGCCCATTAAAGTAGTATGCAGCAGCCCAAAGTTGAATAAAGAGATTCGTCATTGTTTTTTTGACCTGAAGAACATTCGCCGGAGAAGAAGAGAGGAGGAGGATGGGTATAATCAAGAGCTGCTTCTCGTTCATGGTGGGAACGGCTTTTGGTGTGTATGTTGCGCAGAACTACAACGTTCCTAACATTAAGAAGCTAACCAACACTGGTCTCGTCATCGCCAAGCACCTCGAGGACAACTATCGCAAACCCAAGAACGACGATGTTGATTGATCCGGGTTTGCTAATATCCCAATCGTTTCCAGAAAATTATCCCGTTTTGATCCGAATTTTCATGTAGAATTGGTTATGGTAGCTGATTAGGGCTTATTGGTTTGGTTTACAAAATTGAAACTTTATGTGGGATTGATTTTATAATTTGGATTTAATGGCTTCATTGCTACTTTGTCCACTGTCTATGGTCTCATATTATTTCATATTATTTGTGAATTTATCCTATGAAGCCATGAAGGTACATTGGAACCTCTTCCTTGAAGGTTATGGTTTTTGACGAAACTCTGAGCTCTCGAGGGCAATTTCTACAAACACTGTTCCCTTTCATACAAAAAAAAAAAAAAACCCTCTTATGTATCGGGCCTAAAAGTGTCACATGTTGGGCCCAATGGGCCATAAAGGTGGAAAGAAACTCAGCCACTTTCCTTCCGATCGAGAGTTAGTCGGCGTTGATATTCATTCGATTCTGAATTCACCCGAAGATAGATTTTTTAGTCTCTTCATTCGATCAGATTGTGGAAAAAAAACCCTAATTTTGTTGGCGAGATTTAGGGTTTTGGAATTGGCGTGTGATAAGCCATGGGAGGCCACGGGGGTTTGAATATCCTTCCGCAGAAGCGGTGGAACGTTTACAACTTCGACAACAGAGAGAAAGTCCGAAAGGACGAGGAGGCGGCCGCTAGGGAAGAGCAGATCAAGCGCGAGGAAGCCAGGAAACGTGATGCCGAATCTCGTCTCGAGGTGCTTCGTAACGTCCGTGGCTTGGCTCCTCTCAAACGACCTTCTCCGGAGGCTGAGAAAGGTAAGGACGAGGTCGTGGCTGCTGCTGCCACGGCTGTTGCTGTGAAGACTGTTGAATCGGAGCCTAAGACGACGGGTCACATGAATCTATTCGAAGGGATTAAGATATTTGATCCGATTGAGGTTCCCAAGGACAACGATAAGCCATCGGAGGAGGAAGATCACAGAAGGAAAAAGATGAGGAAAGAAGCTGCGGCGACTGCAAGGGCTTCTGCCAAGGATGCTGCAGCGAGGGCGGGAGACCCAGATGAGGAAAAGTATCGATTGGGATATGGGGTTGCTGGTAAAGGAGTGAAGCTTCCTTGGTATCTTGAGAAACGCAACGGCGAAGATGGTGAGGATGATGGTGGATATAGAGAAGGTGCCCGGGATGAAGCTAAGAAGAAGAGTGGGAAGAAGAGCTTGAAGGAGCTGAGAGAAGAGCGTTTGAAGAGAGAGAGGATTGAGAAGGAAAGGGAGAGAGCCCTTTTCATGAAACAGAGCCACAAAGACGGTGGCTTTTCCCGGAGGTGAGTGACCCATTTCGATTTCAGCCGATTATATTGGTATGGTATTTGTGCATGCTCGATTCTACTTGATGCTTGAATGGAATCATGGTAGATAGTTTAGAGACGATCCAGGCATCAATAATTTCTCAGTCCCTAGACTTTAAGCATATTTTGAAGTTTAGAGAAGCATGGTTGTTCGTTAGTTTTTGATGGTGGTAGCATTTAGACCCTCAAGTTAGAGCTATGTGGGTAAATATCAACTTTGGTTCCAACTCGAATAGGCATAACAAATTTATAGCCATCATCATCAGAAGAAAGAGTATATGATTGAATGCTCAAATGAGTTTGTGAAATTGTGCAGGCGGTGATTAAATCACTGGGAAGACGAAGAAGATGATAAAAGAAGACTTGTTGCCAGAGATTCAAAGGTACATATCAAAAGCACTCTCGTCATCAATTGATAAGGATGTGAAGTGCGTTTGTTGATGGAATCGTTTATTGCTTCCCTGCTCTAAAAGTTATGTGTTCCCTTTAAAATTGATCGTAGCTAATAGTTTTATTGTATGATTGCTGCAAAGGTTTGGTGCTTCGTTTCTCTATCGTTACTGTAACAATCCTTTGCAATTCACAAAGGATTCCAATGGAAAATGATAACAATGTATAGAGAGACTCCTTAAAGATTTAAAGCGAAAAGTTCGCAAAATATTAGACCACCAAAAAAACATAAAAACGACTTAATCGCAAAACAAAGGTCCAAAGCAGAAGACGAAAATAACAAAGACACACGTCATGATGAAATCAAACGGGAGGGATGATGAGGCGAATGACACCGTTCTTGGCAATGGTTTTGATCCGACGGATAGGAATGTTGATCGGAGTGGCGAGCATAGCCACGTCACCAGAGTAGAAACGAGCAGCAGAGTCGTGGCTAACGGAAGGGGCTTCACCAGTCACAATGACTCTCCCATTGTCGACGGACACAGTGAACTTGTCTTTAGGCACACCTGGCATGTCTACACGCACGAACAGACCTCCGTTTGGGAGCTGCTTGGACTCGTAAGCCATCTCCGATCCATAGTTCACACATGGGTGTGGCTGTAATACCCGACCCGTTAACGCCGGATCTGCTCCACCCACACATGACAGCAACAACAAATTAATATTATTCCCTTATTTTTTTAATCACACAACGAAACACACAAAGTTGCCAATACGAGTGGAAGAAATACCACGGGGATCCGTGCCATTGGGAAATATGTGGGTACCCGAGCCACAACGACCTATGACCACAAACGTTGACTGTGTAAACAAACCATTTTCAAAAGTTTCTGGACTTGTAATAATAATTAATACTCCATATGTTTTTTTTTTTCATATATAAATCGACTCAGAGAGGCAGATGGAATGAAATACCTGGTCGTTCTGGGCCACCAAGAAAAGCTATAAAAAAACAAATTTTTAATCAATTCTTGAGAAAAAAAATCACAAATTTATCGATGATAAGGAAAAAAAAGAGAGGGATATTTACAGATGGAGGAAGGGCGTTGAGGGGTGATGTGAGACTTGGAGAGGAGAAGCCTGAGAACGCCGTCGCACATGTGAGAGGTCAAGCGGGAGATCTCGCAGCAATTGCAGACAAGTCCGGTGGTGGTTCCGTACTTGCGGGGAGAGTAGTCGTATTTGTGCTCCTTTGGTGCGTCGGCGAAGACAATCGCAGCTTTCTTCGTCGCGTCGAGGAAAACCCTAACGCCGTCTTGAGGAACCCCGGGAAGGTCAAGCCTAAGGAACATGTCTTCGTTCTCAAGCGTCTTAAACTCCATAAACCCTTTTGGACCATTCGCCAGAAACTGGTTGTTTATCGCGTAAAACCCTTCTGCAATCGAAAAACACCACAACACATTAAAGGAAAAGAAAGAAAAAAATGAGATTTTGAGGTTTGGTTCAGAAGAAGAAATACCGCGAGATGGAGGGAGGGAGCTGAGAGGGACAACCATGATTCCACTCGAGTTTTCTTCTTTCTTGTCTGTGAGATTTCTAGCAAAGATAGAGATAGCGATCCTTTAGCCGTTAGGGTTACTTGTCATTTATAGCGATCTCTGTGTGTCTCTCTCTCTCTCTCTCTCTTTCTCTTTTGGGTTTGCTTTAGGGTTTTTGGTATCTTTATGGGAGGCAAGGCGAGGACGACGGAGGTGTGTGTGTCAGGTGGAAACGACAAAACACTAGCTAGGTGGACACGCGTCGCTTTTACATTGGACATGCGTCCTTCTTTTCTTTTTCAAATATTTTTCTTCATAATTTGGCTCCATTTTTTGTTCTTTACCATTTCTTTCCTTGTATTTATTAATTTACTACGATGTGAAGTAATATAGTGTTGTAACTTAATTTTATCAACAAAATTATATTCTCATTTAAATAAGTTATTTTACCAACTAATAACAACTTTTAAGGAAATAACCAAAACCTATTTCACAAGATTTTTTTTTTAACTTTACCAAAAAGTAATTTAAAAAAAAAAAAAAATGGAATGAAATAAATAAATCGCTATAGTAGATAAGCGGTAGTTAAGCAAGATATAAAAGACGTTCCATTGTTCAACGTCAATATGTTTGTTAAACATAATTAAGCAAAATAAAAAGGGCATATATAGTGAAAATGAAGATGTGCGAATTAACGGGGAGGGATGATGAGACGGATCACACCATGCTTGGCGATTGTTTTGATCCGACGGCTGTTATAGTCTCCCGGCACGACGGCCACCTTGCCACCGTAATAACGCCCGCTCGAGTCGAACATCGCCGGAGGGGCTCTGCCGATGACAGTGACGTAGCCGCCTTCCACCACCACCGTGAAGTTTTCCTTGGGGACTCCGGGCATGTCTATACGCATAAACAGACCGCCGTTTGAGAGCTGCTTTGACTCGTAGGCCGTGTTGGGACCCTCCAACACTGATGGGTGCGGTATTATGACCCGACCTGTGTACGCCGGATCTGTCCCCAACAACGTTAACCCAAAACATCGATTAATTAATTAATGTCTCTCTGTGTTCCTTAATATGCATAAAATTATGTCACCATATAATAAAGTGCTTACCGTGAGGGTCAGTGCAGCGGCGACCTGCGAGGAAACAATTAACGAAAGTTAATAATTAACCCTAACTCATAACAAGATAATAATAAAAATATATTCATTATCAGATCAAATACCTTCTGGGTTTAGTCCACGAAGATGAGCTGCGAAAAAAAAAATGTAAAATGGTAATTATTATTAAGTCAAATGTTGATTGAAGACCAACAAAAAAGGGTATCAGATTTTGATAGACATACCAAGAGGATGGTCACTTGCGTCTGTGTCTACACCAATAAAATTAACGCATCCAATGTCAGATACTATTATATTATTGGCTCATAAAAGTAAGAAAAGTTTTAACATAAGCTAAATATACATATCTTGATTGGTTTACACAAGAAGGAAAAAACATACCTTCTGGGTTTTGCTCACCAAGTAAACGAGCTGCTTAATTATCAGAGAAAATAAAGTTTGAAAACACATTGATAAAAAAAAAATATAATAATCTTGGGATGTTAAACGCGACGAGACGTACCAAGAACAAGAAGGTTAGCAACTGCATTAGCCATTCTTGGATCTTCTCCAACTGCGAAAACGTCATATATATCACATCCATCTTTGTAGAAATGATTATTATTTTAAAAACGAAAGAAAAAAAGAGAATAGGTTACGGCATGAGTAATTAATGATCTTCTTCTTGGAGAGTATTAGCCTGACGACGCCGTCTCCGACGAAACACTGAACGTTGCTAATCTCGCAGCAGTCGCAGACAAGCCCAGTGGCGGCTCCGTACTTTCGTCCCGACGAGTCGTGTCTGTGTTCCTTTGGTGCGTCTCCGGTAACGATGACGGCTTTCTTCGAAGGCTCGATAAGGATCTTGACGCTACCTTTGATGATCCCTGGGAAGTCGAGCCTCACGAACATATCTGTTGTCTCTTCCATATACCTAAACTCGGTGAACCCTTTCGGACCGTTCAACTGATACGGATTGCTTGTCGCGTAGTAGTACCCATCTTTCTCCACCAAAACAAAAAAAACAAAAACACCGATCGAGACAGGTTTACATATATCAGTCGTCATGGAAGAAGAAGACTTTAATTTAAAGAGAGAGAGAGAGATGATTATTGATCTGGGTTTTTAAATATACCTCGAGTTTGTGGCGTCGGAGCGATGTGTGTGATCGTCGGCATGATTTGGGCGGCGGCTGAGGATTTCGCAAGACTAAAATTAGGGTTTATCTGTGGGTTTATGAGATCTCTCTCTCTCTCTCACTCTATAGTCCTCTTATGAGCTTTATGGGAGAGTATGGGAGGTGTGTCAGGGGAAAAAAGACAAACCCTCCCCCTCGGACACGCGTCGCTTTTGCATTTGTGAGCTTTTCTTATGACACGTGTCTAATTTGTATTTGTCACCAATTTCAACGAGACTTAAACTCATTTTATATGCCTTTAAAAAACAGCAATACACATGACACATATCATTATCATTTGTAATTTGTTTTTCAAATTGTTTACTGATAAGTTTTTTATTAAGAAAGAAAAACAAAATAAAAAGTTGGTCTTTGGCTAAAATTAGTAAGTGGGCAGCTTTATAGTACAAACCCCTAAATGCATGATTCAGGGGGCAGAGTAAACGTTTTTGGTTTGATCTCTTTTTGTTTTTTCTGTTTATATCCATCAGATTTAGCCTTTGCACGCAAGGCGATATCGTTGGGTTTCAACGGGCCCATTTATGGAATGCAAGCCCACTTCAATTGTAATTAATCTTTTTTTCTGGCTCAGTTATAATTAATCTTCAATTGTAATCTATATCCGCAAACGTAATTAAACCGCTCTAAATCAAAAATTTATTTCTACGAATATTTGCGATTACAGGCGGTTGCGAATGGTTGAAAACATATTATCTTAAATAATAAACTAAAATTTACAAAAAAGTTATTTTAAAAATTTTACTTTTTATATCGAATATTATCATATAAAATTATATATACTTGATATATATTTTAATTAAACTAAAATAAACTTGTAATTATAAAATAGTTATTGTAAAAATACTATTTAATTATTCAATGATTTATTTAAAATATATAATTTTAATTTTTTATAATAATATATTTTTGATTTCAATTTAAATTTTAATAATTATAAAAAATGTTATTGTATATATATAAACTGTTCCAAACATCTTTAAAATTTTATATTTAATTATTCTATGATTTATTTAAAATATATAGTTTTAATTTTTTATAACAATATATTTTGATTTTTATATAAATTATATATTATGTGTATTTTGGTAGTTTATGTAAATCCGCTATTGCACCGCTGTAAACCAGTCATAAACGTCCCGCAAATGCACATATTTCCAGCCGCTTAATCAGTCGTATAAATTGTCCAATAACGCTAGAAATCGCTACCACCCGCTTCCGCAAACTCCCGCAACCGCACTCGCACCGCTGCTTTTAAACCAGTCAGGCCCTTAAGCGTGGTGCAAACAGCAAATACATGGTCTAAATGGTATCGACTGAATTTTGCTGAATTGCAGAATATGGCTGAACTTTTAGTGATTTTTTGCGAAATCTGGTGGAATAACATCAAACTTAAATGGTAACTGCAGAATATTGCTGAATCTGCCAATTTTTAAAAATTTAACTAACTAATAAACCTATGAAAAAATTAGTTAACAATTTTTTATCAACAAGGTTCTTCGGTCAGATCAAATTCGTTCCTTTCAGCAGTATCGAATAAGCCAAATGAAAATGAGCAACTCCTCTATAGGCTCATCAAACAATGGTTTTCTCGCCTGCTGAATGATACGGCATGGGTTCCTCCTTTAGGGTCCCTTATTCGCTTTTTTTGGTGTAATGTGAAGATTTCTTAGCTATAGTAAGCATTTCAATTCAAAGAAAGAATCACTAAACACATATTTCTTCTAAAGTTTTCGGGAGTTTCTCTCATAGCTAAACATTCTGGCTTTGTTGTAAGTGCTTTCAAAACACCTTTTTCATTCATAGAGAAATCCAATCGTCAAAATAAATAAAAAAAGCCATCATGGACCAAAATCCAAACAGATCAATCTTGTTGCGAAGTACTGCCAAAGGAAAAAAAAAGATGATTTCCAGATAGAGATTAAAAATAAAATTGAATTAAGATAAAATTATATATCAAAATGACTTCTGACATCACCGTTAAATAAATTATAAAAATAATATATTTAATAATTTTATCAAACATAATTATCATATAAAATCATAAGTATCAAAATTTATTATTAACTTATGGATAATAATTTAATTTATCTATGAAATAAGATATCTAAAATACATGTTATAAATATAGAAAATTTCACACAAAACAATAATGTATGCCTTGAACTGTCTTACAAATAGAACAACTTAATCCGAAAATATTATTTTTATCAAAATTTACGCAAACTGCTGAATTTCGTTTTAAAAAAAAAAAAATTCTCTAGTGTTTATCAAAATTGTATTACCCGTTTGATATTGATTTTAAATATTCGAATTATTCATATCCTACTTGTATTATTTGATCTATTTTTAAAAATTTCAGATGTGATTTTCAATATTTTAAATATTCTCACCCAACTCCCATATCTTTTATTATTCGAGTTTTTATCCAAAATAAACATATCTTGGTGATGTAAGAATTGTTGAATCTAGCGATATTTTTTTGCTAAATCTAGTGAATTTTTTTTTTTTTTTTTGCAGAATTGCTGAATTTAGTTGAATTTAGTGAATTTTTTTTGCAGAATTGTTGAATTTAACTGAATCTAGTGGAATTTTTTTAGATAGCAAATAATATTGACGGAATTACTAGCTGAATGTTGCGGAATTTTTTTTTAGGTTACCATTTAGAGCCACAATGAATAGCTTACATGCACCCTTCACGTGGCTTTAAAAATTTCATTAAAAAAAATAAACTCCAAAAATGATAGTAAAAATTGTATGTACTGTATACATTTTTTTTTTAAGATGTGCAATGTTTACATTTTTATTGAGAAAATATTTACTGATAGAACATGTATTAATCTTTTTATTTTCTTCGATCGAATTCAAATAACTAGCTTTGTTGACTTTTAATGATAGTGCATTGAGTTTTATTTTGCATTAGATTAGGATCACGTGCATACAAGAATTTTTAATAATAATTTTATTTTTATATTATAAATATCAAAATAAAATATCTATTGTCAATATAACTGATTAATTTAATAAAAATAAACTTTATAAAAATATACATAAATATTTAGATTTTGATTGGTGCGCATTTGTTTTAGATTTTTTTTAAAATCGAATTTTAATTCTACGCACTTCATCTTAAATTACAATCCAATTATTTTTCCATTATATTAAAATCGAATTTATATTTCACGCATTTCGTGTCAATCAATCTACGTCTACATATATCATTAATATCAAACAAATGATAGTAAAATAAACAGAGAAATAAAAAAATAGTAATCAAAATATATGAAAGTTTTTTCTAAATTAAAATTTTGACACGAATTCAAAATTTTCATCTTAATCAAGTTTACATTTTATTTTTTAACAACAAAAAAGTTTACCTTTTATTTATTTTATCTTTTAATGATAAATTTCTTCAAATCACACATAAAAAAATTTAGTCCAATTTTCCGTCTCAGTCTTATGAATTACTATTTTTTATATTCTTCACCTTTTTATCTTATTTACTATTTTATTTTAGATAAAAAAGAAAAGTTTAAGTTAACAATGACATATGTCACAATTTAAATTAACAATAACATGTGTTGTAATACAGTGAATTATAATTTTATCTATGTGTTACATTCATGTTAAACGCATCGTACTTTATATAATGCTCCTTCCATTTCATTATATTAGATATTTTAGAAGAATTTTGTTGTTCCATTCTATTTGATTTTTTTAAAATTTTTATGCAAAATTTAATTAAATTTGATGTTTTGTGACCATTTGTATTCCGCAGTATTTTTTGTTACTGGTTGATTTATTTTTGGTTAAATAGTAAATGATGTTTTTAATGTAAAAAAATTAGAATTTATTTGATTCTTAAATTTTGCGTTTTTAGTTAAAAAATCTTATATAATGGAACTGAGGGAGTATGATAATTGGGGATATAATGAAAATATCTAGAAGCACACGTATGGACTACAGCTAGCTGTCTCCGGTGTCCTAGTCAATCTCAAAATCCTTTTTGAAGTTTTAAACGTGAAAAAGAAATTAAAATTCCTAAGTTGAAAAGCAATTAAAGTAATTAGAGTAATGGCATTGAAAAAGGCTTCTTGTAGTCTTGTTGTTCGCAACCTTCGCCACGTGTCCTCATCTGTCGATTATTTTCAGAGAGAAATTAGTCTTTTGTCTAAGTCCTAATTAGTGATTACCAAAGCCTCTACAATCTCCTCCGACTAAATAGTGATACTATGCCAAATAATTGATGGTCACTCACTCGTTTTGTTTTTCTTTGTCAAATACTTAAATATCAATCGTCAAGACAGTGTTGTTATCATAATTTATATGCAAGACCACAGATTATAATCACTCACTTGTAGTTGTATTGGTTGCCAAGCAAAATTTTAATGAATTAACTCCTAATTAAATTGCCGACATCATTTATTATTATTAGCCATTTAATAAATTTTGGTTCCTTCCCCCTAATTTGTAACCCCGTACCAAAATATCTTATTTGGTGTAAATTTAACACCGCTTAGTAAATTGGCTCTCAGTTAATTTTTAAAGCGATGCCTAACTATATAACAAAGATAGTAACAAATCCTACACTGCATGGAATCAGAAACTGAAGTTTATGAAAGTTTAGAAGCGATGTTTTTTTTTAAAAATTAGGAAATTTAAGAAACAGATCAAAATTTCAAACGGATTTAACAAACATTTATTGACAACGTTGCGAATCTGCTCATACGCGTACTCTTTTATGTACTAATAGAGGAGGATGGTTTCATCGAATTATTAAGGCTAAAATCTAATTTATGCACTTCTCAGCAACATAATTACTGTTCGATAAAAAGACCCATCCGATTAACCGGAAGTGCGCACGTTAGGCTTATTTTTAGAAGATCCCAGATTGGCTAATAATGCGCATTTTAGCCTCGGTTGAGCGTATCCCATAAAGATGCGCACTTCCTCTTGGCGAAACCAACCCTTCGATTCAACAGATCATAAACCACCTCGAACCCTTGTTGCTGGTAATTCCCCAGGATCGCACCGGTCCCACCTCGAAGCTCCGATTCATCTCCGCCGTTCATCAGCATCAAGCATCCAACCTTCCTCTTCTCCTCCTTTCCATCTCTACCGTCCGTAAACTCGTAAAAGTAATTTCTCCTGGGGAGCGTAACACTGGATCCGTTCCCGGCAAAATGCAAAACCAGAGATGGAACCTTAACCGTCTGATTCAAATAGTAGCAAGGGCTCATGCCCGAACCCGGTTCGACCCGATCAGCCCGCTCGTGTACCCGCCCGACCCGACTGTCGAATTCCTCCACCACCGACTTGTAGAATTTCGCCGGAAGCATCGTGAACGTCGTCCCCGAGTCAACCACGACTCCTCCGCCGCCGTTTCTATCCACTCGCCTGAGCATCGCCGGAGCAGGAATATTCCGTTTCCCGACGGAGATTCCTTGGAGTGAAACAGAGTAGAAGTAGGGATGCTTGGGGTTGTCAAGCATCTCTGTGTAGACGAATCCGTTCTTCTTCTTCTCATCATCATCATAATCATCATCGGACGTTCCGACACGTTTCTGTTTCTCGTCGAAGAAGCGGCCGAGGATGAGAGGACTCGGACGGCGGACTCTGTCCGAGTCGAACGAGTGAGAGACGAGGCAGTAAGAGAAACTATTACCGAGGTGGGGAGAGTAAGCGGCGAGTTGAGCGGGGACGGAGAGGCGTCCACGGCCGAATCCAGCGACGCCGATAGGTTCGGCGAGGGTTGTTTGGGCGCAGCCGAAGGTGAAGTTAGCGACGGAGACGGGAGGGAGAGAGAGTGAGTCGGAGAAGAGTCGTGCGACGAGGGAGCCGTCACCGTAAGCGTAGTAGAAAGGCGGACAAGGATAGGAAGAAGTGTTACACTCTCCGGTCTCGATGAAGTCCAGAGGACAGTTGGAGATGGCGCAGAGATCGGAGGAGGGGAGGGAGGAGTGAGCGGCGGAGCAAGAGGGAGAGGTGCAGGGGACGGTGGAAGCGGAGGTGGAGAGAGAGGAGGGAGGAGAAGGAGGAGGGGGCTTGGATTCGCAGAGGATGCAGGTGAAAGGACGGCATGGGAACCAGACTAGGTCGCTTCCGGTGTCTAAGTAGAGGGAGACGGAGGAGGAGGAGCCGAAGGAGAGGGAGAGGAGGTAATCACTGCCGGAGGAGAGAGGGAGGGGAAGTTGCTGTTGGCGTTTATGGTGGCGGCGGAAGCGGGCGGAGGAGCGGGAGGAGGATGATTTGAGGAGGTGGAGAGGGGAAGAAGAGTGTTTGGAGGTTGAGAGAGAGTGGGAGAGAGGGAGAAGAAGAGGTGATGATGATGAAACAGAGGTGTATAATTGGAGAATCGCCAAGTAGAAGAAGAGGAAGAAGATCCAACAAGTTTTCATGGCGGGTTAATTTATAAAACAGTACTGCAGGAAACTGGTTTTGAATTTGAAGGGGAAGGAGGAGGTCGAGTGTTTTATAGCAGAGAGCAAACAGTGATGATCCTTGTAATTAAAAATAAGATCATAATTCCATGGTCTTAGTGAAAGACAATTATGAATTGAAGACGACTAAATAACACATTAGTTTGGGCTATTAGTTCAACAGAGCTAAAATAGTTTAAAAAATATATATTTATATTACTGTTTTGTACTTAATTAAAAAAAATACGACTGTTTTGTAGTTAAAGAAAAGAGTTGAGCGAACAAAAGAGTGGCATTAGATACAGACAGGAAACGAACCAATACATAACAAAAAAACGCAGTCGTATGGTGAAGCTTGGACAGTTACTGCTGTCTGGCTTCCTCTTGTTGATCGGAAGTCAACTGCATTGTCCATTGATGAGATAGGGAGTTTGCATGCAACCAACCATTAATAAAGTTGCACATATATATATATATATATATGTACGTTTTATTTCTCTCGTATTGAGGTTCCAATTAAAATTCAATGTCAGCCATTTAATTCGCTATAAACATATCCAATCCACACCCTCGGATATCCATCATTTTAAAACCTCAAAATAATAAATATCAAACCCTTAAAAGACTAGCGTTTGTTTTGTATGGATTACAATTTCGTGGAGATTGTTAAAAACAAGGGGAAATAGTGATCAAGGCCACATAGACAAGCCAGGTGGGATATTGGCATGGATGGACATTGGACAGGGTTAGAGAGGTACGTGTACAACTTCAATTCTCCTTCGGTATTGTCGTCACCTGACATTTTTCTTTTTCTCAAAAATATCCAATTTATTTATATTATATTGTCTCGGATTTTATATATTTATTATAAGAAAAAGTATGTTGACAGATACTAACTAATATAAAATATATTTAACAAAACCAATTAATCAAAAATATAATCCAGCCAAATCAAGGCACCTAGCCAATTAGCCTATCGCCTAACCGGTTATAACAAAGATTAAAGCTATTATACACCGTCTGATTCAATAAATTTACTATTATGCAGCCCAAGTTTAAAATCCATACATATACATATGTTAGGTTATCAAATGTTAAATTGATTTTGTGAAAGAAAATATGACCAGAAGGAATGCATTGTTGATACCAACATTTTAAGACAATTATCTAAAACTAATCAATCATCACAACAAAATTAATTATAAATACTGGTTAGATGATAACATTATAAATGCTAGTGGCTATGTTTCATTGAAGCTAGGCACAAGTTCGCTAGACGACACAAGGGGGCTACTGGTGAGAGAACAATATAATGGACCTATAAAAATCACCAACCACCTCCGGTACAAGCCGCTACTTTTTCTTTTCTTTTAAAATACGAAAAGTATTAATTTTACAGGATAAGTATTGAGAAACGAAAAGTTATTTGGAAATTTAAAAAAAAGGAAACGAAACAGTGTCAATGTTTTTTGGATATGGAGTCGTCATCTTTTTAACTATAAGAGAGCATGATTATTATTATTTTTTTTTTTAAAAGTTAAAAAAGTTTTTTAAAATTGTATTTTTTTTGATACAGCTGTTAACAGAGAGGCGATTTCGAAAAATTAAATTAGCTGTACTCGAAAAAACAAAAAACGAGAGAAGATGGAACAAATGAAGCAAAGGCAAATCTGAGAGGTCAAATTATTTTTAAGAGGGAGAGGATGATATGATCCTGGAAAACACAAAAAATTAGAATTTATGGAAGAGCTCGTAGCCTAGGATGAACTTGTAGCTGAAAAAAAAGTATGGAAAAAATATTATCCAAATTTCATTGGTTTTGATACAAGATCAATAAATGGGCATGTGTCTCATTTGTACTTTTTTTCCCTCATCTTTGGTTTTGTCCCAATGGGTTTTCCAAAGAGAGGTTTTTAATGAGACAGATGATTCATATCCAAATAACCCATTTGTTGATCAAAACCAAGGCATAAACATTCAAAAATCCATTCAAAGTGATAGCTATCAAGTCCAGCCCATTTTAAACATATTATCAAGTCAAAAAGGTCCAGAATAAATGCCTTTTATTTATGGCCCAAATGAGTGACGAAAATCAGTTGAAAAAGAGTCATTCAAACTTCAATTATTTCAGTCCTAAGTAGTTATTGTTTCTATTTTCGAGTTTGCTTTGTTTTTACCACATTTTTTTCTGTTTAAGTACTTTTGTAAACACATCTGCGAAATCACCAAGACTTTTTTTATAAAACTTTTCTTTGAGAGTGATTCTCATTTGTTCTTTGTGAACAAAAACAAAAACAAATTTCAATCTCTAGTTCACTCACACTACAAATTAGAATCGTACCAGAAATCAAACTTCATTAGCGAAACCTTATGTTAAAGATTTCACTTTAAGTCTTCCCAAATTAGAATCACAATCGATGGATCCAATTACATAACTGATCAAACCTGATTCCACTTGAAATCATAGTAATTTTGAGATTAAACCTAATTCCACTTGAAATCACATAAATTTCTGGGATTAACATGAAAATGACAAAACAATATCATCTATCTTTTTACAAAAGTAGAAAATGTGTATAAACGTTAATAGTTTGGTAAAAAGTGTTTATAAATGTAATAAACTCATGCTTCTTTTTTTACAAAACTTGTAACGATAACCCCGGGAAGCAGCGCACGGAGCCTGAGTTCCCGTAGCAGGAACTCGGGACATATATGATTTTATTTTTCTATGCGTGAAACTCAAATTCTTTCAAATATTCATGAGTTAAGTAATCCATAAAAGAGTGAAAAACTTTCACATTATGTGTGTCAAGGTAAAAGCACAAGAAGACAGATGTAGTAGGTGAAAAGCATTCGAGTGCATGGTACCAGATCGAACCCGAAGATCCAAACCCGATCTAACTAAGGACGCGGAGTCCGGTATCTGAGTACGGGCAGGTAAAACTTTATAAATGTTCTCCTTATTTTCTTCGTCTAAAACCTAACTTGAACTAACCTCTAGAAATACATTGAGCCCACTTTTTCTCTCGAAACGAAGGCCCAATCTTCCAGAAACTTAATCAGTCTCTTTCCGACGGTTTAGGGTCGTTTCTCCGACTCATCTTGCGTCTTTCTTTCGGATTATTCATAGATCATCTCCCTCCAAATACTCTAGTTTCTCTCTGTCTCACCTTAATTTGTTTTCATCCGATATGCGGCGGACCGACCAACCTTGTTAGGCCCATTGTGAGTATTTTCCTTTCCTTATTTCTCTTTTTCCTTAATTTTTTTCTCTTTTTTTTTTTTTTTTTTTTTTTTTTAATTAAAATTTTATAAAAAGTAGAACATATTAGAGAAATAGGAAATATATGTGTTAATAACTTTCCTAGACGAATTAGGGATTGGTTTGGCAGTAGAAATAGAGATTCTCCTTGAGCGAAATTGAGAAACGTTACCTTATCGACGAGGAGCAGATGAAGAAGCCAATTTCCGGGAAAGATGCAGAAAGTGAAATCGATGGATGCGATCTCATTCGGGAGGGGCAGGTAACGTCGATTGTGTTCTTACATAAGTTAAAGTTGGATGTTTGGTTTTGAAATATGTATTGTGAGTAGACTAATATTAAGCTTTTTTTGGATTATCTTCTTCAGGGATTGCATATGGTAAAACCATGTGACACCAGCAGCAGGATTATCTGCTTAATTAATGCGGTTGCAGATGTTGATTTCAGAGACGATGACGACTAGGAAAATGTAATGGAGGATTTGAGAGAACAAGGTCAAGAATTTGGTAACTTGGTGAATGTTGTGATCCCGCGACCCAATCTAGATCATCATCTGACACCAGGAGCTGTCAAGGTTCGGTTTCAACCCAACAATGTTCTTCATATACAAGCAAATACAGCTTCTAATGATATATTTATTTATTCTTGCAGGTTTTCTTAGAGTATGCGGATTTGGATTCCGCATCAAGGGCCAGATCGCTGTTTGATGGAAACCGATTTGGACCAAACCAAGTGGTGGCTGTGTACTATCCGGAAAACAAGTATGCGCAGGGCCACCTTGATGCCTGATTTAATATCTGTCTTCTTGTTTCTTTTTCCTATAAACTTATTTGAGTTTTATTATGGAATCATCACCATTCACCACTAGAATCTTGCTGAATGTGAGTTTCACCCGTATTGGCCATTACGGTTTTGGTTTTAGTCTGTATTTCTGCCTTAGAAGATGAATGCCATGTTACTGGAGTCTTTAGGACTGTCTCAATCTGATTTATCTTTATAATATATCAATGGTATTGCTTGTTTAATGTTGCTTAAGATATTTCCCAGTACCCTTATAATCTTCTTTTGATGGACACGTTTACAAATAATGAGAGCCGTTGTGAATTCAATAATTTGCCAATATCTAAGACAGCAAATAGAAATTAACATGCTTAAAACTGATAACTTTTCTTTTATAAGAAAAGATTATTTTTTATATGCTTAGGTGATAAATCTTGGGCCAATCCGACCGCTTGACAGAGCCACCATCAATGCTTCAGTGAGAAAAACATGTAGATTGGTAACATTTTAAGAAGGTTTCCCTCAACACAGAGGTAATCCTAGCTTGATGGAAGACTGTGTTTAGAATTGCAGATCTTATGGATTCCCTTTCTTTGCTAGAATGTAATGATTGTAAAGAGTGTGTTTCCTGTACAAGAACTTGACAAACTGATCATGTTCTTTCATGCTGGAGAGCTGATTTCGTAGTTTCCCAAGACCAGTACACTGATCATGTTCTCTCATGCTGGAGAGCTGATTTCGCAGTTTCCCAAGACCAGTACTTCATTTAGCAGCAAGGGTGGTACAAGAAATGGGAAAGAGCAGGGCCTTTCTGACACTCTGGATCATGCTGAGACCAATTTCTCACCCAGAAGGTACATTGTCAGTATCCTTTTAAGCTTCAGCTTGAACTAACATGAAGTAACAATCATGCTTTTTTAATTTATTTTAGTTGATGTATTGCGGATGCGCAAGTTAAATATCTTTCTAATTTCATGCAAGCTTTAGGTCTTTAAAATCTTATTTCCATTTTATTGTTTTATAAGGTCACCAACTACAAATGTGAGTTAAGTCATTGCATCTGTGCTCTGATGGTGCATTAATATCATCTAAGTGTCTTATTGTACCTTGAATCGTCACGAAACTAGAAATGTGACTAAACTCAATGCTCTAATTCCCTTACTAAAACAATATGATTGTTTAGCAGTCTTCTAGGATTGTATGTAAACTTTGTGGTGACTCTTTGTACCCGTTTGCTTCCTTAAACAATAGCAATTTCGCGCTCTGTTTGTTGATGAACAAATCGACTTCTTCAAACTTTCGGATTTTCCAACTTTTTTAAAAAAAAATTAGTAGCTTTGTTGTATCTTTGTCCACAATCCCATAAGTAGGGTGTTTTTTGTTGTAGTTCTCTGGTGTGGGGAATTTCTTTGATTTCTTTCAGATTTCATTGTCTGCGTTGAAACTGAAGACAAACTTCAACAAAATTCCTTGAAAGAGTGAAACTTAAACACATTTATATTTCCCTTTCAAAAATTTCCGTCAACTACAAGAAGATGAAATTTTTTCATGAATTCACAACATTTGGCATAAGCAGCAAACGAAAAGAATAAAAACAACCTTTTGTTGATTATCACACCTCGAGGCATGCTATTGTGTCCACATTTGCTTTCTTAATTTTGTGAATATAGCTCCTCTTTTCTCCTAACTTCGTGTTAGGTTACTCTCTATATGAGAATAGTTTAATTACCCTGTATTGGATTTTTAGATGTTAAATATAAGGCACCCACCCTTTTTTTTTTTTTTTAAATTAATTTTCTTCTCTATTAATAAAATTCTGTTGAAAAAAAAAATCGGCTCGGTTCGGTTCGATTTGTGCTTAAAAATCATTGCCAAATAGAACCGAATATGTTTGTTAAATTTGTTTATTTAACCAGTTTTGAGATATGATGGACCATTTTTTTTGGTTAATGGGCCAAACAAAAATAAATGATTTTGGATTTAATGGGTAATTTTGATTAGGCCAAATCAAAATAAATAATTTTTAAAAAAAAAAATTTAAAATCCTAAAAATTTTCTTTTCGTTGAAGAAAAAAAATCGGTTCGGTTCGATTTGTGCTTAAAAATCATTGCCGAATAGAAATGAATATGTTTGTTTAACCAGTTTTGAGATATGATGGATCATTTTTTTTGTTATTGGGCCAAACAAAAATAAATGATTTTGGATTTAATGGTTAATTTTGACTAGGCCAAATCAAAATAAAAAAAATTGTAAAAAAAAATAAATTAAAATCCTAAAAAAATTTCGAAAATTCGAAAATTAAATTTAAAATTTTATGTAAAAATTTGAGAAATTTATGATAAATGATCTGAATAATTTGATTCCATTTTATTCAATGCTAGATTTAGGATCCGCATATATGCGGGTTTATAATTTATTATTTTATAATATGTGAAAAATAAATAAAGCACGAAAAAATAAAAATCAAAATCAGATCATCCGTAAAAAAAGATTGAGATTTTTAATGTAGAACCATTGATTAAGAAATTTAAGTGTTATTTATTTTGATTCTTTTATTATCGGATTTCCAATTAAATTCTTTAACATATTTCAAATAATTAGTTTTCCTATTCCAATTTGAATTAGATTTAGGTTTTTACTATTTTGCTACTCATATATCTATTTTTCAAAATTTTGATGAATTGATTACCATATTTCTATTGGAATTATTGTTACTCTTTTAATATTCTATAAACCAGAGAAAAAAAATTAAACACGAAAAAATGGAAAGAAAAATCAGATCACCCGTGAAAATATCGATGCGAAATCACTAATAGAAAAACCTAACAATTAGTTATTTATTTCGATTCTCCTATTTTTTCTTATATTATATTATTTTCTATTATTTTTTTTCAAATAATTAGTTTTTTATATTTCTATTTGAATTAGATTTATCTTTTATTATGTAGTTATTCATATTTATATATATTTTTTTCAAAATCTTGACGAATTTATTTTTATATTTCTATTTGAATTAGATTTACTTATTTTTTAATTATATTTGATTTTTATTTTTCTTTTCTGAATCGACATATTATCTTTCTTTTCTAATGAGAAACGAATTATAAGCATTTGTCACATTTTTTTTAATAGTTTTCCCAAAATAGTCCTTGATGAGATAGTGTGTCTCTTCGGCACAAGTGAATAACCGCTTGTTGTGTTCCTTGGAATTTTTCATCACTTCCCATACTTTCTCTGTCATGTCATGTGCCTTTTCAAACACAGCTGCATATTCTCCCTTACGATTACCTCTTCTGCTAAACAACTCATCATTCTCATTCTCATTCTCATGCTCATTTCCAATGATCTCTCTCAACCTTGTGTATACTTTAGTGTTAAGATCCATGTTTTGTAGATAACTGATATTTCCATTAAGAAAAACCTTCCAATTCACCAGCTTCTTCCTTGTATTCTCACCAACAATCCAGCCACTCCTGTCAATATTCACTCTAGAAAAACCAGTCTTGTCGTCACGGTAATACCCCATTTTCTCACCACACAGAACTCTAGGGTTATCTTCCTTCTCTGTTTCAACTCCATTGCATCTAATCCATATAGCAGCCCACTTTGTAGTATATTCAGCCATGTTTCCCACACCAATGACCAAAACTAGATGATGATTAGTATGAGTGTTCACCTGTGAGGTGTAATGAAATAGCACTTGGTGATCCTTTTTGGTCTTCAGCTTCAACTCTCTCTCATTTCCCCCAATAGTGATCCAATAATGGTTGTGGAAAAAAGATAAAGTGTGTTTTTGCCAATTGATCCATGTCTCTCCGAGTTTTGCTAGCCACACATATCCGAAAATCAATTCACAGTCAGCCTGATTCATGTCTAATAAGATAAAGTCCTCAACAATCTCAACGTCTCCAACTAATAGAGGTATCCCACGGCACTTCCCTTTGCTCCTAAGGTGATGTCCATGACCCAAGGAAACTGGCACTACTCTTGTACCTTCTATTGGCAGGTTGAGTTTAATGGCTAACGCTTCTGTCATGAAGTTGTTCGTTGCGCCCGAATCAATGATTGCGGCCACTTTATGTCCCAACATGGTGCCCTGAATTTTCAGTCTCCTATCCCTGTTGAAACTTGATGCAGAACAACTCTCATCTAGCTCTTCCATCACAGATTCGTTTTTCGTGTCATGGTAGCCATTCTTATTATGATTCACAGGTGTTAAGACACATTATCTCCTCATAGTCACCTTGATAACCTGAAGTTGGTGACCTCTGATTCAGATTTGTGCCTACTCTTGGCGCACACCTGCTGTCATGGAGAATAAAGTGTGATGCTGTCCTCGTTGCAAGCTCTCTCTCTGAAGCTATGAGCTCATCACTTTCTTCTAACCATTGTGCGACATCCATGATTTGTACCAAACCTTGTGGACGTAAACGACGAACCCGGCTTGTAATGGAGGTTTCAAACCTTGCAGGAAAACTTCCTCCATACATGTTCCCGGAACGCTGAGAGTTCGAAGACATATATATTTTTCTATATTCCGACACCATTCCTTCTTGTTGAATTCGCAAATACTTTGACTGACTTGTTTGTTTAGCAGTTTCCTCCATTGTTTCTTGTTGAACCATCCATTTAAATTCTTCCCAACATCATTGTTAATTGTATCGGCTCTCTTATGCTGCGACGAGTCTGTTTCACATATTCACGGTCAACCTGCTTCTTTTGAAGTGTGCTCTCTTGACTTTCGGATTCTCTAAACGATTTCTGAAAACTAGTATCCTCGTCCAGCCTTGAATCCACCATTTATGTGAACATCTTTCCCGTTTTGATCCTTGGAAAACTCAGCAGAATCAGAAGAAGTCTCGTCCACCAAGTGTTCGACGAAATTACCCAGAGGTAAACCCAGTTTTTGATATGTCCTCTAGCTGTTTTTCTGGTCCGTCTGATGGACTATTTTCAGTGCCTCTGATGACCTTCTGCATCCGATCTAACCGCACCATCATCTCCTCCATCAGTGCTATGCAATAAAGTTTTGAGTCCATTTCCGATCTAGAGATTTTGTCACCCACTGTCGAGAATTGATAAGAACCCGAAATAGGCTTATCGTGTGAAAGGAGAAAGAGATGAGAATATAGAAGAAGGGGAAGATGAGAAGCAGAGAGCGATGAAGAAGAAGACTTGATTTCATTGATTAATATGTTTGATACCTCTCAGTCTCTCACGGCTTAATAAAACTAGAAGATACTCCTTAATGGATCAAAGCCCAACGTAGGCCCAATCTTTCAATATCAGACTTATCATAATCTCATGAGTGTCGTCACTATATATGTACGGCTTTTAGCCCCTTTTGAGAAATCAATCGAACAAATATTTATCTTCTTCCTCTATCTCTCTCTCTCTCTCTGCTCTGAATCATCTTCATCATACCATCACCACCGATCCAGAAATCTTCGAGGGGATCTTTGCCTTCTAGCTTCTGTGGTCTCCTTACCTTCGGATCCGCAGTGGATTTCTAGGTTTGGGTTTATCGAACTAAACTTTCTGTAACACTGTTTAATCTCTTTGGCTCATCAAAATTTCTCTCGAACAAGAATTTCATTTAGCTCTCCATGGTCACTCGTGGTGGTCTAAAATAAATATATGATCACAATCCACAATATCTATCACAATTCACGATCCTAACTAATAAATCCATGATCTAATAAAACCCAACATAATTATGGGTTTTGAGATTTTGTAAATTTCATCTTAAATGTTTTTTTTTAATCTGATTTTTCTATTCCTTTGTTGATGAGATGAGTGAAGAAAAACTGTTTTTCTATCGTTTATACTTATTAGAATTTGTAGATGTGGAAAGTATCAAACTTTAGTTTTAGTATGTGGCCTTAACGTTTGTAATGTATCTCATCATTTCTCATAGGCCACCATGAGTGATCATGGATAGAAAACTTGTCCACTGTGTGCTCGGTTTGGTTTACTAGCGAATAGGAGAAACAAAAATACCGTAAGTTACAATTATGATGGCAATCGAATATACCTAACACGATCCATATTTGACTTCACATGTTTGTCCTTTGTGCATCATTATATGACCAATTTATGTGAAAATTAATATTTTAATTTAACTAGGACAGAAACATCCTCCTTTGTTCCTTTGTACTTGTCTTCCATGGCTTCTGCGTTGGATTCCAGCATCTCCAATTTCTTCTCATCCGCTCCAGCTCTCCAGAGTAACCTCGGACTTCTGTCTCCTGATCAGGTTTGTACCTCTGCATTTGTAATTTGTTTGTGTCAGGACTAGTGATCCTTCTTTTGTTGTTATCACATTCTGATTCTTATGCTTCGTGATCTGGTTTTGTGGCAGATTGAATTGGCGAAGATCCTGTTGGAGAATGGTCAGAGTCATCTCTTCCTGCACTGGCCTGAACCTGGCGTCTGTGACAAAGAGAAACTAAGTTTTTTCGATCAGGTTTTTCTTTTTCTTCTTTGGTTAAATTTCTTTATGCAAGGAATTTAATTCGCTCTTTGAAAAATGATTGCTTCTTAGATTGCTCGCCTAAATTCAAGCTATCCTGGGGGTTTAGTAGCATACATTAAGACTGCGAAAGAGCTCCTTGCGGATTCAAAAATAGGGAAGAACCCATATGATGGTTTCTCTCCTTCTGTAAGTAACATAAATCATTTTGTTATCAATTCAAAAGTTCTATTGTTGTGATGTGTCTAGTGTTTTTCACAAAGGGTTTCATGTGATCTTGCAGGTCCCTTCAGGAGAAAATCTTACTTTTGGCGATGAGAACTTCATCGAAATGGAAAAAAGAGGTGTCGTTGAAGCTAGGAAAGCTGCTTTTGTTCTTGTTGCTGGTGGGCTTGGCGAGCGTCTTGGTTATAATGGAATCAAGGTAAATAGTAGCAAGGTTTCATTGACTTAATCACTATCCATAGATAGAATGTGTAAGGTTTGACTTGAGAGGACTGCTTGTCCAACTTATCCAATCAAGTAATTCAGCTTGTGAAGGACACAAGATGGTGGGTGTAAAAATGATGTATTTAATTCTTTATTAGTGAATCAATCCACACTTTCTGAGATCTAGTATTATATGCAATGCTTTCCGTTAATATTGCAATGAGGCATAAAAGCTTGTGAAATTGAGGAACATAACCATTTACTTGCCGTTTTGAGGATATAAATCCATAAATATTTGACCCATTTATGAATCAATTTCTTAGGTGGCACTTCCAAGGGAAACAACTACAGGGACATGCTTCTTGCAGCACTACATTGAATCTATATTGGCTCTTCAAGAAGCTAGCCACAAGATCGCTTCTGGTGTGTGTTCTAATTTTTTATTTACACAATGCTACTGTGTTACACATACTCATTTTCCTTGCTTCAAGATATTTGGCATCTTACAAGCGACATAAGTGAAAAAAATTATGTTTTCACTTATCACAACACTAATCGTACTTGTTCATTTGCAGATGGAAGTCAGAGAGAGATTCCGTTCGTTATCATGACATCTGATGATACCCATTCACGTACACAAGAGCTGTTAGCGTTAAACTCTTATTTTGGGATGAAATCTAGTCAAGTGCATCTTCTAAAGCAGGTAAATGATCAGCTACTAAGGGCTTGGAAAGAGTTTTTAAAGCATAAAATGGCTTGATAAATGACTACTTTTTTATAGGAAAAAGTTGCATGTCTTGATGATAATGATGCCAGGCTTGCATTAGACCCTCGCAACAAATACGTGATCCAGGTACCATATCACTATGTGTCTAGTGATGTTTCCAAAGCTAGTACAATATTTGCAAGCTGACTATCATTTTCTTCGCTATTCATAGACAAAACCTCATGGACATGGTGATGTACATTCGCTACTTTATTCCAGTGGTCTTCTTGATAAATGGTATTTCTTCTATCAGATATTTTCTTGCATATATATCGCATTTTATATGTTTGCTGCCTTCACTTCTCCTTTTTTTGGTTGTTGTAATTTCAGGCTGGATGCTGGTTTGAAATGGGTTTTGTTTTTCCAAGATACAAATGGACTTCTTTTCAATGTCAGTAGCAACAACTCAGTTCTTATGTGTTAAGTATTCATACAATTCTATTGGAAATTCACAATTCGTTGGTCCAGGCAATTCCAGCTTCTTTGGGTGTGAGTGCTACCAAACAGTATCATGTTAACTCTCTCGCTGTTCCCCGCAAGGCGAAAGAAGCTATTGGAGGAATTACTAAACTTACCCACGCAGATGGTAAGTTTGTGTACATTGTTCATATTTCCGTTTGATGATCAAGAGGACTGATTCAAATGGTCTCCAGGCAGATCTATGGTGATCAATGTGGAGTACAATCAACTTGATCCTCTACTTAGAGCAACTGGATTCCTTGATGGGGATGTTAATTGTGAGACAGGCTATTCCCCTTTCCCGGGAAAT
The DNA here is from genome assembly GCA_900406555.1 of Pseudoturritis turrita. NCBI lineage: Eukaryota > Viridiplantae > Streptophyta > Magnoliopsida > Brassicales > Brassicaceae > Pseudoturritis > Pseudoturritis turrita. The sequence goes on along the minus strand of OVBL01000314.1, from coordinate 840,104 downwards.
ATTAATCAAGTGAGTTTTCCTCTACTCGATGATCTCAGATTTGGAAAATTTGGAGACTTAATATTTTGTTTGTGTTTTTCAATGCAGTTGATTATGGAACTCGGTCCATACAAAGAGGAGTTGCAAAAAACTGGAGGGGCCATTAAGGAGTTTATTAATCCAAAGTAATTCTTCTTTTCTCTCCCCTTGGTTCTTCTGTTCTTATTGCACTCCACTGCTTGAAGCTATCACTGTCTTCAGTGATTCTCATTTGATTATTAGTAGTTCTAGACAGAAACTCTGATTCTATGCTTTGACATATAATTTCTGGATTATATAATAGATACAAGGATAGCACCAAAACATCATTTAAATCTTCAACTCGTCTAGAGTGTATGATGCAAGATTATCCAAAGACATTGCCTCCAACGGCACGGGTTGGATTCACGGTAATTGCTATCTGTAGAGTAAAAAAACAGTACTTTATCCATGCATGTTTGTTGCGACAATGCTTCCTCATGTAGGTGATGGATATATGGCTTGCTTATGCACCCGTCAAGAATAATCCCGAGGATGCTGCTAAGGTTAATATACTTCATGATTAAATAAAAGTTCATTTCTTAAACTGCTACCAACAATTTTGGAAAGTCGTACCAGTTTTTCTCTGCTAAATATGAATGAAGGTACCAAAGGGGAACCCATATCACAGTGCAACTTCTGGGGAAATGGCGATTTATCGTGCCAACAGCCTTATTCTTCAAAAGGTAATTAATTGTATTGATCTCTGTTTTACTACTTATGGCTCTAGAGAAACTTGATTCTAGTTTATCGTCTCTGGATATCCATCATCTAAAGCAGCATGTTTTGTATATGGTTTTACTAATTCCCAGGCTGGTGTCAAAGTGGAAGAGCCTGTGAAGCAGGTCTTGAGCGGCCAAGAGGTTGAAGTATGGTCTCGTATCACATGGAAACCCAAATGGGGAATGATCTTCTCTGATATCAAAACAAAAGTCAGCGGGAACTGCGAGGTCTCTCAGAGATCGACGATGGCAATTATGGGTCGCAATGTAGTTATCGAAGATCTCTCCTTGGACGGTGCTCTTATTATAGATGCCTTTGATGATGCAGAGGTATGGGAGTCCATTGTTATCTCTTACTTTATCATATCACATAAAGAGACTTATGTGACATGTGAAAACAGGTAAAACTTGGAGGTTTGATCAAGAACAATGGTTGGACCATTGAAAATGTTGATTACAAAGACACATCGGTTCCAGAGGAAATAAGAATCAGAGGTTTTAGATTCAACAAAGTGGAACAACTCGAAAAGAAGTTCACTCAACCTGGAAAATTTTCTGTGGAGGATTAAAGTTACTCAAAGTAACAATTTGGAAATGCCAAATGGTCCAATTGTTATTATTATTATTTTTTTCGCAACTAAAAACCTATTTTTCTTAACGACATTTTTTAAAATGTTTGATGATATTCTTTTTCCATTAAATATTTGATTTTCAGGTAAGGGGACGACGTTCTCAAAAAGATAATGTGTCGCAATTAGAAACTTTTTACTAATATATGAGAATGATATCTTAGTAGTTGCTCAAAATATGTCCGAAAGCAAGCAGGTTAAAAAAATGTTAAATTCTTAATTCGATATGAAGAATCAGGTTTTGGGTATGTAGATAGACAAGAGTTTGAGTAAGAGGAATTCTAACTCTGTTTCAGGGATCTCCGAAATGTGTCGGGAATATGTGGCATGGATCTACGCAAATTTGTCCTCGAACCTCTGGGATCTCACTCCAGATTGTTAGCTACAAAAGTAGAACAAGAAGCTCAGAGAATAATTGATATACCTCATGTAAGTGCTTTGGACAGTTTTGTTGTATGCAACAAAAAATTGAGGCAAGATCTGATCTAGCTCACTGTATTGGAGTAGTAGTCAAGCTTGTGAGCTGACCATCAAAGGAGCATTGAGAAGTTGTCAAGTGGGTAGTGTGATATGTATAAAGGACATCATAATTTAAACCGTATTGCACCAAAGTTTTCGAGTTTAAAGTGTAAAGTTATTGTGATTCAGATTGATATAAACAAGAGGAGGTCACTGTCGGGCTATGTATTCGCCACTTGAGGTAATATTGTGAGTTGGAGATCCTGCATACTTAGAAGAAATTAAAAGTATAATGTTTGCTTTATTTAATTGTATGAACGAATAGTGTATACAAATGTTAAGAAGTTTTTTTTTATTGTTTCGAATGTCCTAAAAAAAAAATCCCCTCGTAGCTATCCTCCTCTCGTCTTTTATATAGTTTTGGAGTCTTCATCGCATCAGTAATGCCTCTTAATTCACATTAAACTCCTTTGACATTTCCGTTTCGAGGCACAATGTGAACAACTCGGGTCTTTTCCTTTAATTCTCCTTATAATTGTTCGATTTGAGTTTTTTTTGTGAGTCTTTTAGTTGTCTTTTAAGCATTTGAGTCTTGCTTTGTGTCTTGTGTGTCCTAGAGTCCTACGCTAGTTCCTTTTGTTTTTGTGTGTGTGTTTAGTATGCTTTTAAGTGACTTGGAAGTTTGGAGACACATTTAGAAACTAGAAGATGAATTTGGAGACTGGCTTGAAAATACCTGAAAGAAGAGATAAGGAGATGTCAAAAATGAGAAAAGGGGACGAGAAGCAGTTTGAGTGGTCAAAACACCGATTAAGAATACCACTCACTAGACAGTTTCAAAGATGTTGTTTTGAGTAGTCATTTGACCGATCAAGTTGACAGCTCAAACACAACACAAGGACGACGAATCCCCTATATGCTAATCTGAGATCCCCCTCCCCCCTTCCTTTTGCCCAATCAGTAATCCTAATCAAGACTGCATTTTTCTTTGTGTTTTTGGGTCCGACCTGATTTGTTTGGGTCGACCCAATTTTTTTTCTTTAAGTATTTATACATTTTTAAAATTATTTTAACCTAAATTTTTTTTTCTAGTTGGGTTTTGAGATCTAAACAATGTTCTCGCATTTTTTTTATCAAGATCTTCATCTTCTCATGCCAACTAGTGAATGATTTATTCGCATATATCATTTATCTTTATGTTTATCTACTTTGTTTTTATCTTTCTTAACACTACAAGAAAAAAGCTATTTTCGGACGGACGAAATGGTTGGAAATCCGTCGGAAACAGCTGTTTCCAACGGATTTCCAACCAAATCAGCCGTCGGTTCCAAGTCGTCGGAAATCGTGAATCGGTAGAAAATCTGTGGCAAATTTCGGACGGATTTTCGTTTGTAGTAATCCGTCGTAAATACCGTCGGAATTTCCAACCATCTAATCCGTCGGAAATTCATCGGTATAATTTTCCTACGAATTTCCGACGGGTGTTATTTCGTACGGATTTCCATGGGTTTTAATCCATCGGAAATTCCGACCACCTTTTCCATCAGAAATTCATCCGGAACAATTTTCCTATGGATTTCCGACCGATGCGTTTCCCACCGATTTCCAAGGGACAATTTTCCACGAGTTTTCTATGGACATTTTCCCACAAATTTCGGACGGAAATTGTTTTAAAATAAAATAAATATATAATATAATAAATAGTTAAAAACGAAAAATATATCAAAAATAAAAATATAAATTCGGAATTTAATATTAATATATAAAATTGTTTAAACATTTTAAAGAAATATTTTAACAAGAAAATAAAACATAACTAAAAACGATTGCAACATCATTGCGGAAAATCCGCATACTTCGTCTTCATGAAAGCCTTTAATGCCGCGAGGGTCTCTTGGATTGCGGCGTTCTGATCCTTCAGTGCTTGAACTTCTACTTCTTTCTATCCGAGAGCTTTTTTTTAGCGTTTCAACTTCTTGGACGAGGTCGGGATCCCTCGGAAACGAAGAACTGGATATGGTAGAAGAGATTAGATTACCTAATCCGGGATGACGACCCTTGCGCAATGGCATTTTCTGTGAGAAATAGAACAATGTAAGAAAATATGAATAAATGTATGTATTATTAAAAAAAGAAACATACCTCATGGACCATGTTGTTGATTTCTTCTCCGGGCACCTCCATGTGGTTCGACGACGACGAACCATCCAAACTTTGAGAGAGAGAGAGAGAGAGTTGCGTGAGCCGGTCTGCCTTCCTCTTCTCCACCTTCTCGAGGACTTGAGCAATGTCCGGATAATCGATGGTGCCAGTTTTTTTGTTGGTGTGCGTACGTCTAATTAAAGCAGTTAAATCCGGATGCACACCGTCAGCTTCGTCAATCTGCAAATATAATTTTAAAAATTATTTATGTAAAATAAAAGGAAAGGATACTTTAAAATATTACAAGTAAACTTACCATTTCATCCTCGCGAGCTTTGAAACTCGTTGCTCCGGAATTGTGAGTACCTCGAGGATTTTTTTTTCGATTCTCGGAGTTTGTCTTCGAAATGGCTTGCATCTCCGCCATAGCCCAATAGGGCTGCATTCCGAACCAAACATTCTCATCCAAGTTTGAAGGCTTTTCCTTCCCTTTTCGCCATTTCTCCTTCCACTCGTGCATGTGACCTGAGTAACTATCCGCCGCCATTTTGTTGAACTCATCCCGAACTTGTTGTGTCAACTGGTGGTGCCAGTCAAAATCTTGCTATGAATTTATTACAAAAAACATTATTGATTTCAAAATAATTTGTTTATTCAATTAATTGTTGATGACTAACCGTGAAAGAGCGGAACCATGTCTCTCGCTCATCGGCCGGAAAATCACTCCAAGTCCGGTACGGATGACGGAGGTGTGAACGTAACATCTTCAAAAATGTCTTAGAAATATTATTTTTACGACCGAACCTACAAAATAAAAATAATGTGTTAGTAAAACATAAGATTTATTAATAACGTAAATACAAATTACAAAATTTTAACAATTTACCAAGTCGACTTTCCTTCGCATGATGGGTGGAGCTTTCTAATAAGCTCTCGGCCTGGTTGTTGCACCAACTCTTCAAGCGTCAGCTGTTGGCGTGATGCAGAACTCTGAGAGTCCAAAATGTGAGACGGGCTCCGGGTTGGTGCTACATCATCGTGGCTCACCGTACGTCTAGAGTCCCTACCAAATTTTCGGAAAAACCTGCAAGCGACCTGCAAAACTATATTATAAAATATTAGCAATATGATTTTCTCATGTCCACTTGACATATATTATTAATACTAATTATAATATTAGTATAAAAACGTTTGCACTTTTGTAAATTTTCATATTACATTATATAACTTTGTAAGTTTTATATTATAATACGTTTATGTAATTGTGTAAAAAAATAAAAAGCATTTTCATTATACATAAATATAAAACGCTTGTTTATGTGTATAAATGTTTAATTTTGCAAACAAAAAATATTAAAAAACATTTCCTAATTTAAAAAAGTTACAAAGTTTATATATAAAAACATCTTTACAAATTTATGTATTATAAACATAAAAAAATGTTTTTACTTACATTAAAACGTAAATATTTTGTTATAAAAATGTTTCTATCTTATAAACATAAAAATCCAGTATTGTTGACGGCGCTCAAGGAAAAATCTGATTCTGTGAAGGTAATTGACAATACTCCGGGATGGGTTAAGAAGACATGAGCGGAATTGTGCACATCGATGGCCAAATTTATCGGATTCACCAGATCTGTTTTCATAATTGTTTTCAGATTCGTCAAATTCACCGGATGTGTTAATCGAAACTTTAAAATCCATTCGATGTGTCGAAACTGTTTTGGAGTAATATGGGGAGATGTAAAATGTGGTGTACGAGGATGGTGTACACGGCGGAGTAGACGATGGTGTTGGTGTACGAGACGGAATATAGGGCGTTATAAAATGTGGTGTACGAGGACAGTGTACACGGCGGAGTAGACGATGGTGTTGGTGTACGAAAACGATGTACACGGCAGAGTAGACGATGGTTTGGTGTACGAGGATGGTGTACACGGTGGAGTAGACGATGGTGTTGGTGTACGAGACGAAACATGGGACGTTGTAAAATTTGGTGTACGAGGACGGTGTACACGGTAGAAGGTATAAACGTCATTGTCTCAGTTATCTTCTATTAGACAAACAGTAAAAACCACTAAAATTCACCCACTTTCCATATTACTTTTTTGTAAACTACATACTTTCCTAAATAACTCTTTCTTTTACTACGTTATTTTTAAATATAATACATAATTTTCTAACATAGCACACCATTTATACAAGATCCACACTATTTGTTAAAATCATCCATGAAAAAAAAAATATTACAATTTTATAATTCATTTTCTTGTTTTTATCTATACTAGAATCTCCAATTTTGAGTGTAACATTTTAAAGGTTGCGATCAGCCCCAATTTTAGAAGAAGCATTTTAAAAGTTTTTTTGATAAAGAAAAAGAAAAGTCAGCATTTCAAAGGTTTCTGAGTTTTTAATGTTTGATTTTCAGTATTTGACTTGTAAATTTTGGATTTAGTTTGCGATGTAGAATTTTTAATTCAAAACCCTAATTAATTTTTTTTTTTTGTCTTTGTATTGAAATAGTAAAGATAAAAAACAGTAGTTTTCGTATTCATAGGAGACCTACAAAATTTGATTATATGATTACAAAAAAAAAAAATTCATACTTTTTAACTTTTTAGATAAACCAAATATTCAAAATATTGATTGAACGATATAAAATAATTTTTTTAATATTTAAAACCTAAAAACAACTTTTTTGTCAACAGTTTAATAAAAACTAACTAAAATTTACATAAATGATAAATCCAAACCGAATGCACAGAGTTTACATAAATCGTATCGGATGGGAAGGTACGCGCACTTCGTTTCTGGCTTTCCAGAGGTACCAAGTTACCCAAGAAAAATATTGGGATTCAACCTCTTTTGGATACGCCAAAATAGATAATCCATATTCGAAAAGAGAAAAGTCATAGGAAAAACACATGGGGTCGTTGGAATCCGAGAGAGTGCCCATGTCTGCAATGCTGAAGGGCAATCAAAAAGAACATGATTAACTGTCTCTTCTTCTGTTCCACAACGTGTACACTGGGTATCACAATTTATTCCTCTTTTTCGCAGATTTGATGTGACCGAAATACATCCCGATAAAGTTTGTCATACAAAATGTCGAATCTTGGGAGGACATTTCAGCTTCCAAGTATATGCTTGTAGACTCTGAATGTCAGGCCCATAATTGAGAGGACAAGCGCGACTGCGATCCTGTTCTAAATGATATCCCGATTTTTTCGTGTATTTTTTCATTTTAGTATAATACCACCCTAAAGAATCCGGTCTAAAAGTAGTGCTTAGAGGCATACTCTGAATTAAAGAAATATCTATAATTGCATTAGTTAGATCCATATTCCACATATTTGTCGTGGGGTCTATCAGTTGGTTGACTTTGAAGAAAGGGTAGTGATTATTTTCCTTACAAGTTGCTGGCATCGGGTGTAGATCCGGTATCCAGGGATAATTCCATACAGAGATAGAAAATCCCAAACCGACTCTTTTAATTAATCATTTTTAACCAGAGGTCTCGCTGAGATTATACTCCTCCACCCATAGGAGGGTGGATGAGACTTAATTAGATCCAAAGGGCAAGAATTCCGATAGTACCGACCCTTGAACACTTTGGGAAAGGGTGATTCTGACACATCTATTAAATACCAAAGTTGTTTCGCCAATAATGTTGTATTGAAATTATCGATCAGCCGAAAACCCATTCCTCCATTCGATTTACAACATCACATCTTCTTCCAAGCAAGTCAATGCATACCCTTTGTTTGACCATTGGAACTCCACCAAAAATGTGCCACTGATCATCTTAGGGAGTCTGAAATAGGACATGACGTATGTAGGCATAGCCGCTGCCACTGACTTTATAAGTACTTCTTTACCGCCTCGGGACAAAAATTTGGATGTCTATCCATTAATCTTACCTGGAGTCTTTCCCTGACAAAAGCAAGAATTTTGCTCTTTGCCCCTCCTAAACTTTCAGGGAGACCTAAATATGAGTCCATACCTCCAACATTTGATATTCCTAAAATACTCCGCATCTCGTCCCGTATTGTAGTAGGTACCGTATGCCCGAACTGTATCGATGGTTTTGTAAAATTAATCATATGTCCAAAGACCCGTTGATATTGTTTTAGATTATTTAGAATAGATTATTTAGAATAGTCTGACAAAAGATGAGAGACATGCGGGCTTGCTCTCGTAATTTTTAAACCGGTTAGGGATTTTTCCTTTTCTGTCCACCGAATACTTGCAATTAGAGGGTCGCCTTGGTGTAAGCCTCTATTCGGAATTATCATCCCTTGTGGTTGGCCATTAATTAGTACCCGGTATTGACTAATGTAATACACCACATCAACCATGTGATCCATTCCTCCGCAAAGCATAATTTCCTCAAAAGTTGTTGTATAAAATGCCACTCCACCCGATCATAAGCTTTACTCATATCAGTTTTGATTGCCAAAAATTCCCTTTACACGAACCACATTACCCCATGAAACATTTCGTGCGTATAAGTATATTATCAGATATTAACCAGCCATGCATGAATGTTGATTGAGTTTCTGATATTAACTTTGGTGGACCCCTTTTAACCCTTGACACATAATTTTGGAAATAATTTTATATCCCACATTACAAAGACTTATTGGTCGAAACTCCATCATAAGGGCGGGCCGCTCTGTCTTCGGAATCAGAAAAATATTAGTCTCATTTACTGTTGATCAAAGACTCCCGAACGCATAAAATTGTTTAGTAACTCAAGCACATCCGATTTTACTATATTACATGACCTTTGGAAAAAGAGCGCCGTCAAACCATCTGGATCCGATGTTTTTTCGGGGTGCATCATAAACAAAATCTTACGGACCTCTTTTTCTGTAGCCTCAGCCGTAAGTATCTCATTCATTTATATCGTTATTTTAGATGGAATATCTCTCAACACTTCGTCCACCCCTTCGAAGGTGGAGGAAGAGAAAAACTCCTCAAAATAATTAGTCGTCATTCGTATTATTTTCTTGTCTTCTAAAATTCAATCTACGTACTCATTCCAAAAACCAATTATCCGATTTATTGTCCTTCGTTGTTTAGTTTGTACGTGTGAAAACTTTATTTTGCCATAAATGCTACAAATAAAGTTGTATGTATATTTAAATTGTGATCATATTTTTTATTTAAAACTTTATACAAGTTTTTCGAAATATCAGACTAAACTAAATTGTGATATAAACGTTTATCTAGAGCCAAAAACTAAAATACAAACCATTTCCATTCATGACCCAACCCTCTTTAATTACTATAAACTATTATTTAAATGTCTATCCAATTAGTTTTGGTCTGGTTATCAAAAGTAGATATGATTTAACACTATTACATAAAAGATATGAGTAGTGCCAAACAAATCCAAAAAAAAAACTAATTTAAGTAGGATGCAATATGAAATAAATGAACCAAAAAAATATCATTATTTCGAAAATATATATTAAAATATTTCATATTAAAAAATTTAGACGAATCAATATAGCGGGTAAAAGATACTTTTTCTATTTCAAAATATAAAAGATATATATATTTTTAAATATAAAATATTTTCACATTTTTATGTAAATTTTAAATTTATTTGATATTTTACAACTATTTATATTATTTATGATTGATTAAATTATTTTTAATTAAATAATTAATCGTAGATTAGGATTTTTGTTGTTGTAAATATCATTATATATTTAATTACCTTCTGAAAAAAAAACAATAAAAAGATGGTGGCAGCTTTATCTATGATCCGTGATCAAGTGCAGAGACAATTTATAATAATAATTTTTTGTCGTAAATAATAATGACAAAAAAATTACAACTAAGAATAATCATTAATTCACTATTAAGTCAACTCCCTAGCTTCCCCACCACCGCACGTTCGTCTCTCTGTCCACTCATTGACTCAATCCCTACCTTATTTTTCTTTGCTATCGTGCGCATTTAAAAATTGTCACATTTCTTAGTGCTAACTTACTTTCCACCTCATCCCGTTAACGTGCGCTAACCTTTATATCATTAATTATTACCCTATTATTTTCCAAATCATTTCTCTTTTTTTTTGGCCAACTTGCTTTTTTTTTTTGTGGTTGTCCTTATCACAAAATGTCAATGACATCACACTTTTTTCCTCGTCAAATACAACTTTCTTTCTATTTTTTTTTTTTTTTCAAATACATATTTATATTTTGAAATTAATTTTTCTCCCTAGCTAAAGTCAACTAATTCTACATTAAAAGATTAAAAAAAATCCTTGTTTTTGTCAACTAATTTGAAAATTACAACCAGGTCATGGGAGAAAAAAAAAAAAGAAAACTGAAATAAACGTTGACAAATAAACATTTATCAGACAAAAACCAAATTACCATCATTCATTAAACCTTTTTATAATTTTATTTTTGTTGTTGTCATCACATCATACACGTGGCAGCTGGATTTAATGTTTAAAATAAGTCGTCGGTGGGCCCAGCCCATAGAAACAGTTAGAATAAGATGCCAAATAGTCAGAGTCTGATATATTGAAAACGTCATCGTTTTAAGACCGAATCCTATTCCCATATATATATATATGTAAAAATCGATAATACGTGTGCTTGTGTTTGAAACACAAACACATGTTCTTCGGTGCAGCTTCGTTTGGTTAAAAACAAAAAAAATTTCTTCTTGCTTTTGTGAAGTCAAAGATAAATAAAAAAAAAAACCAAAAAGGTATGTTCCTTAGTTTGATTCTTGATTTTCGTTTTTTGTTTCTCAGATCTGTATGTTTAAATTTATTTTTCGTGGTGGTATATTGATTCTTGTCTTTTGATTTCTGGAATTTTGACGAACTCTTTTTTTTTTTTTGTCTTTGGATTTGGAAAAAAAAAAAAAAATCGATTAGTGTGTGGAATTGAAAACATTTCTTGAGTAAGTAGAAATTATTGAACACGATTATTTCTAAGTTTGTTTTCTTCGATCCGACAATAGAGTAATTAGGTTTTGCTTTAAGAGAGAATCGGACAATAATTATAAGTAGATATGCTGAAAATTCTTGTAATATCATATAATCTCGTGTTAAATAAAGTAATATTAAGTGGTAAATTGGTAATTGATTTTTCAGGAAAAAATGGAGAATCTACCTCCTGGTTATCGTCCAAATGTTGGTGTTTGCTTAATCAACTCTGATAATCTGGTAAAACATTTCATCATCTGATTAGATATATTACTGTTTTGCCACGGGTTATTATAATACCTGAGTATATGATCAATAATTATGATTTGCAGGTGTTTGTAGCTTCGAGATTGAATGTTCCTGGAGCGTGGCAGATGCCACAGGTGTGTGTGTGTGTGTGTGTGATTAAATCACTTCCTTTGATTATGACGAAATTTGCGTCTTTTCGAATCTGTTTCCTCTGTTTCTATGTCTTTTATTGTCCATGATGATTATTGTCTCCCTTGTGTTCAAATGCTAATGTTCTTTGAAATAATCATTTTGTTATATAGTTTTTGTTGTTATAGAGAAAACGTAGCATATTACTGATGTTTTAACCCCACTTTAATGGAAAAAAGAAGATGATCAAGAATCTTGAGAAGGTGTCTAGACTGGTGTTTTCTCCGCTTTGCGATTATCTTAAACCTTCAATGCTCTGAGTGTAAAAAGCTCGTCTTTCTTCTTATGTTAAAAACCCGGGATATTATATTTTAGGGAGGCATCGAAGATGGAGAGGATCCGAAATCAGCAGCCATGAGAGAGTTACAAGAAGAAACTGGAGTCGTTTCAGCTGAAATCGTCTCTGAGGTCTCTACTCTTAATTAAGAGACTAAAAGCGATACGAGTCGGAAGATTTACCAATTAGTCTCTCTGGTTTTGGATGTCTAAAAACAGGTTCCAAACTGGTTGACATATGATTTCCCACCTGCAGTAAAAGCAAAGGTTAACCGTCTTTGGGGCGGTGAATGGCATGGTCAAGCTCAAAAATGGTAAGTCTTCAATACTGTCTAGAGCTTGAACACAATAAGAGAATGAATGGTTCATTTGTTCTGAAACCCCCCCAATGAATCTAAATCTACAGGTTTCTAGTGAGACTAAGAAACGATGAGGACGAAAGAGAGATCAATCTAGCAAACAACGAAGCAGCGGATTCAGAGTTTGCAGAGTGGAAATGGGCGAAACCGGAAGAAGTGATAGAGCAAGCAGTGGATTACAAAAGGCCAACCTACGAAGAAGTCGTTAAGACTTTTGGTTCTTACTTGAATGATACAGGAAGAGCTGCTAAATGTAAATCAGCCAAATGGTAATAAGAAAAACCAAAACTCAATGTTTCTTCTTTTTTAGTGGAACTCTTTTGGAATGCAAAAGCTTTTCTCTAGGGTTTTTTGTTTCTTCCATTTTTTGTAAATTGGTTATTGGTACTAGAAGAAGGTTTTGATTTCTTTTTTACGTGGGGTTAATAGTATTAAAGTCTTTGTTCGGATTAAGAAAGAAATGAGTTGTGTATTTGTTTATAACTATAAGTGTAAAGAAAATTATAAGGTTAAAGATAGAAATGTGGGAGATAAATTAACAAAAGAAACATTCGGAGTTTCAAAAAAGGAGACAAACTTTAACAAAACCAAACCACTTTGACAAATTCTTTAAGAACTACTAAGCTAAATAGAAAGGAAACGGAGAGGTAAATGGTAATAATAATGGTTCACAGGATAAAATATGAATTCACTGGCAAAGCTGCTCGACGGCGGTCACGATCTGAGCCGGTTGAACCACGGTCCATTCCTCCAGTGTACCGGCGTAAGGTGTAGGAACGTCTTGAGAAGACAAACACATCACCGGTGCATCTAAATAGTCGTGAAAGTTCTCGTTAATGGCAGCCGTAAGACTAGCCCCAATCCCTCCGGTTCTCATACACTCCTCCACGATCAAAACCCGGTGGGTTTTCTTAACCGAGTTTCCAATGGTGTAAAGATCGAACGGTTTCAGCGACCTGATGTCGATAACCTCGGGGTCATACCCTTTGTTCACAAGAGTTTTTGCTGCCTGCATCACGTGGTACCTCATCCGCGAGTAAGTGAGGATTGTAATGTGCTCGCCGGGTCTGACCATCTCAGCTTCTTCAAGATTACAGATGTATTCTTGGTCCGGGATTTTCTCCTTGAGATTGTAAAGTAGAACGTGTTCGAACAGAATCACGGGATTCTCGCTTCTTATCGCGGCTTTCATCAAGCCTTTAGCATTGTAAGGAGTCGAGCAAGCAACCATCTGGATTCCAGGGATGGACTGGAAGTAAGATTCTAACCGCTGCGAGTGCTCAGCGCCAAGCTGGCGTCCAACACCACCAGGCCCACGGATGACAACCGGGATGGTGAACTGACCACCGGATGTGTAGTGAAGCATTCCACAGTTGTTGGAGATTTGGTTGAAGGCAAGGAGGAGGAAACCCATGTTCATACCTTCGATGACGGGTCTTAGACCAGTCATTGCAGCTCCAATGCCCATACCGGTGAATGCATTTTCACAAATAGGAGTGTCGAGAACCCTGAGGTCACCGAATTTATCAGCAAGGCCTTTGGTTACTTTGTAGGAGCCTCCGTAATGGCCTACGTCTTCACCCATAACACAGACATGTGGATCTCTGTCCATCTCTTCTTCCAAACCTTCCTGAAGAGCCTCGAAAAGCAATAGTTCATGTCTGCAAATTCAGAAGATAAATTGGTTTTACTTTGTCTTGTGATGGAAAAGGCATCAAAATGACATTTATCGAATTTGAGCACAGAAGTTTAAAGATAAAGAAAGAAATGTCTTATTTGTGACGATAAATACATCAAAGAAAATGCATAGGTAATATTTGAAAATGAACACAGCACAATCACTAACGGAGATCTAATCTTAGATTTGTTCAAGCAGAATCTAAATCCTTTTAATCAGTTCTAAGAGCCCAAAAGAGTTAATTAAATTGAGCAAAATCAAAATCCAAATGTGCAAAAAAAAACAAAACAAACCCAGTGGTTGCAGATGTGTCCGCCTTCGTCTACAAAAACAAAAAAAACGAAAAACCGTGAATCATTGCAGATTTAGAGGACGAGAATGAGAAACCCTAAAACACACAAAATCGGAGACAAGCTCTCATTACCGCAACAGCATTTGTTATCAATTTCTGAGATTGACCAACTCTCAGACCAGAACCAAAGCTCTTACTCGCATCAGATCCAGCCACAATATATCTCTTGTTCCTCGCTGCATAAACAACGAAACTGCTAAGATCTCTCAAATTCACCAAATGCAGATCGATCGTCGTGTTAAATTCGAAAATCGAGATCACAAAAACCAAACCTGGAAGATTTGTGCGACAAGGAGCAACGAGTTTCTTGGAATTAAACGTCGACAAGGCCGTTGCAGCTCCAGCTCCATGGATTATAGCAGACATTTTTTTTTCCCACAGAGCTCGAGAAAATTTTGAAGAATTTTGGGACAGTTATATATATATATATATATATATATACAAGTGTGTGTGTGTGTGTATATAAACAGAAATGGCGATACAGAGAGTGACGAGCGGAGAAATCGAAGAATTATAAAAGAAAGAAAAATTGTGAAATTGTGAAATCGAATTGCTTTCGATTTTTATTAGTTGTTTTCCAAATTATTTGCAAATTTCTTAGTTATGTATATTGTTGTGCGATCAAATCCACATGTTTACATTGTTTCCATCGACATGCGGTACTTCTGATCTCTTGTGGCGTCTCTATTGTATAGAACCACTAGTAATATGACACGTGGTAAATTACGACTACATTGATACGTGTCTATATCTGATTTGTTTAATATATATTACTCAGTGAACAAGCGTGTAGAGTAAAACTGTGTTCGCTTAACCACCGGGACCAACCGAAATAGATTTAACTGTCTAGGCCCAGTATGATGGGCCTCAAATGTATAGGCCCAATAACAAAACAGGTTGATTAGGTTAGGTGCCTATAATCACAAAACCCGTCACAAATCTATTTATGTATTTGGTCTAAGGTCGAGTTAAATTACATTTCCAAATACGTTTTATTCTATTATATGATGCATATTATACTGGTTTTGGTTTCATGCTATTATATGATGCATATTATATTGGTTTTGGTTTCATGAAGAAGTTTGACTTTTCAAGGTTGATGGTAGGAACGCTGTTCCTACAATATAATTGTAGGATAAACTGAATATTTGTAAAAAAATTACATAAATAAATCGTTTTAATTCAATAAAAATATCGATACAAGAATTTAGAAAAGAACGGATTTGCAGAAGCAAGACGTTCTTTCTTTAATTTTGAAAATACCGCGTAGTGTGACGGTTGCATGGCGTTACGAATCCCAGGATACAACTGCATGATTCTTAGTTCTTATGACTTGCATCACTCAAGATGATAAGCTTACGAATATTTTTGTGTGTTGTACTCTCATGGAGAAAAATCAAAAAGAAAAAGAAAAAGTTGTAGAAAATTGTTGTTGTTATTGTCCAAAAAAATGAGAGAGGCTAAACTCTTTATGTCCATTATTGGTCCATAATACTCAACTAATCTCAATTAATTTTGAGCCATTGTCATCAATTGTGGATGTACAAAATTGATTTCTAAAAATCAATTATTCAGTTGAAGAGGGGAGTTTCATTTGACCAAGTTACTTCTCTATTTGATTTAAAGAATTATTTAATTTTTGACCAAGATTAATTCTCTAAGAGAATTATTTATTTTTTAACCAAGTCTAAATTTTTGTAGTGATCAATTACACAAATAAAAATTTGATGCAAAAAGATAGGTTATTGGACCAATGTCCATATACCTGAATCCGCACCTAAACCTGAACCTAAGCCCGAGTCCATTTTGGCTCAGCTTGGTGCGCGCATGGTTTAGTATGGGTTCACTCCTCTACAATTTTCCTAAGGTCTTTAACCTTATTAGGATTTCTCTACAACATCTGATATGCCCATTTCATACTTTTCAAACAACAAAATTAGGACAAACATTTTTCATTCAAAAATAAATTCCAACAACAAATTCTTGACAATTCTTCAAAATCCTGAAATATATCCAACCTACCTTCTTCTAAATGGATTCTTCGCAATAAATCAATAGGTTAGTTATAACATTGATTATTTATTTGCATATGCATATATATGATTTTACCGCTTTAAATACCTTAAGCAGAATTTATTTGTTGATTGTAAACGTAAACGAAGTCCATCAATAGCCCAAAAAAAAAAAACGTTTGTTTTTGGTATTTGCATTTACATTTATAAAAATAGTTTTTGAACCGCCAAAAATTATTTACATGTTTTTTAAATGCGACTTTCTAATATTGTTTTCATATAAACGCAAATGTAGAAATTCTTTTTCTGACAATCAATACTTATATGCAAAGTAAATGTGAGCAAGAAATATATCATAACAACTACAACTAGGATGATAATTGAATGTCCTCTTTGGCTCTTTGTTAAAAAAATATTCATGGAAACAAAATAGATGAAAGATGATGTTTTTGTTGTAGACCTCGTTTATATTTTCGCGATATATTAATCACAGAACAACATAAATCAATCATTTTCATTTTTCTTGAACTCACAATAATAATAATTTCTTTGTTATTGTCAAAATTGATTTCTGAATAGTTTAATGAGATTTGATGAATGGGAAATTTGCTAAAAATGACTCAAAATTTCATTTGAAATGCAAATGTACATTCCTTATTTCATATTTGGCAAAAATAACCCAAAGGGATAGTGAAATTATAACTATACCCCTTATGACCAAACAAAAAAAAGGAGCACACAATTACTGTTTTAACCCTCGAGAAGTCTACAACGTAATAGAGAAGTCTTCTATGTAGACTTTAGTTAGAAGTCGAACTCGTAGACTCTACATGAAGTCTAATCATCACTTCAAAAGAAATCTACTCTATAATTACACATAATATTTAAATTTATAAATTAACAAAAATTAGTTTGATTAAGAAATTATACTCATAACCAAATTATAAACAATTGTGAAGTATAAAATTAAAATTTCATAAAATCAAATCAATTAAACCAACAAAGACAAATTAGATTATAAATAAAATACATACTAATAATGAAATGAATACTAAATAAATACATGAGATACCAAATAAGCTTGTCCATAACCATATGTTTAGATATTGATGTGGTCACATGTTGGTAGTTATTGTTGTTTGATATTTATAAGTTTCATGAGTTTATGGTTGTAATGGTTTAGGTTTAGGGATTCGTATTTATGGTTTAGAGTTTAGAGTAAACAACTTTGTAGAGATTATAGTGTAGGATTCGATTTTTAAAGTTGAGTTAACTATAAGGTGATGTTAAATTTTGAGCTATGCATGTGATTTTGTGTATGTCTCCGAGTTATGAGTCAGAAATATGGGTAATGGTTTGACATTATAAGTTGGAAACATGTTTTTACATTTAGGGTTAGATTTAGGGTTTATAATTTTTAATTTAAAATGTTAAATTTGTATATAAATGTTAAATTGTGAATATATTACACGTTTTGAATTTTTTTATATAAGTTTTTTTTAGAATTTTGAATAATCCATTGAAAATATTTGATTTAGGGTTTCGGATAGCAGATTTCAGGTGAAGTCTGTACCAATTTAGAGACTTTAGGTGAAGTCTATGTAGCTTTTAGGATTTCACGTAGAATTTAAGGTTTAGGAGACTTCAAACGAAATCTGCTAAACCGAAAATTATTAACCTAATGGTATTTTTTAACCTCTTTATATAAAGGAAATTAAACCCTAATTTTGTAAAAAAAAATTATGATCAACACAAAATACTATTTAATGATCAACACAAAATACTATTTTTATGAATCTACAATATATATTATTTAATACTAATGATTTTAACTAGCCCTGGACGTTCGGATATCCAGACCCGTTCGGTTCGAATCTTTCGGGTTTTTTGGATTTTTGGGTATAGAGATATATGAACCGTTCGGGTATTTATGAAATTCGGGTCGGGTTCGGTTCGGTTCCTTTCGGGTTCGAATCGGGTCCGAGTTCTCAAAATAGGAACCATTCGGGTATTTTTTACCTAAAATACTCAAAATTACCCGAAAATTTCCGAAAATACCCGAAAATTACCCGAATTTTTTGAAAATACCCGAAAAATAACAAAAAATTGTAAAAACAACGAATTAATTTATGTTTCGGGTACCCGTTCGGTTCTTGATTCGGTTTCGGGTTCGGTTCGAGTTTTCGATACTACGTGTTTAGGATCCATTCGAGTATTTTAGAAATTCGGTTCAGATTCGGTTCGGATAATTTTGTTCGGATTCAGTTCGATTTTCCGATTCCGAATTTTTTGTCCAGGACTAATTTTAACAATGAAACATGCTGTCTCCCAAAGATTTGCGCGATATACACTTCAAAACTAATTAAATTATGATCACCACAAAATACTAATTTAAATTATCCATATGCAATATTAATAGGCGGTTCAATAACGTCCACGGATCAATCAAGATTTTGTGCCTGGTCAAACATACAAAACAAAATTATAATCCTTTTTAAGTTTTGGATCCACAAAACATCGATCAAAATTCGCTTTCAACTGACACTAGTCTTTTCACTAATCACCAACTTGCTAATTATATTATATCACATTTTAAAACAGATTTATTGGTATTATTACAAGCAAAAGTTGCTTAGTCTTTGTGGAAATCTTTTGATCCAATGATTGATTAAAAGTTTATTAATGTTATTATATTAGGTTTAGAGTTCTGTTTCAAAAAAATGTGAATTTATGAATATTATTGAAATTAAATTTACCGGAAATCTTAGCGTGGTGCATGTGAATCCATTTGTCATGATTTTTTATGATAAATGTACTAACTGGCCATCGTAAACATTGTACATGTAAAACAGTCTATTGTAAATTTTTGTGATTAAAGTAAAATTGTCTGTTGTGAAATCGTATATGAAAATCGTTCGTTGTGTTTCCAAATACGTTTTATAAGAAATCATCATTGCACCATATTATAAAGAGAAAAGTAGCGTTAATCTTTAGATAAGATCTATCGGGGTTTTTTTTATCATCTGGGAGAAATATATTACTTTCTGAAAGTAATTACATCCATTGAAAATACATAAGCCGGCGAAACATGAAGAAATCTCCGGAAACTAAACCCAAATAAAAGGAGCCAAAAACCCAAAAAGGGAAACCAAATGAAATCAAAACAAAACCGAAAAATACAATACCGAGTAAACCGATAGCGACTAAAGACGATTTAAATTGAGATAGGAACAAACGAGGCGACATGGAATACTTCGCCTTATTAAGCTTGTGGAGAGGCGTTCGATTGAAGCTCAAGAGATCTCTAATCCTGGAGAGAGCTCTAATCCCAGAAGGATAGAGCGACAAACTAATCAAGACAGGTCTAACCATCCACAAAAGACGGAACACGCTAACTTGGAAGAAATATATTTTTGATGGCAAAGACAACGCGACGCAAACTCTTTACACACCGAACCACATCCGAACTAGAGAACCAGCCTAATGAGAATGGTAACATGAAACCGACAGCGAAAGCAGCTATGCCGCACCGTCAAACTGATAGAGTATAAGAAATATTCTCTTTGTAAATTCGGTTAACTTTCCAGTTTAGATCGTATGTTGATCATATCTTGTAAATCCTTCAATATGTGTAACGATTGTGGCTTAATAATGCCAAGTAATGAGATCAATCCCGAGAAGGGGATTCATCATCTTTTACAAACAAGTCAAAAACTTGTACATTCGGCGCATGCCTCTTCACCAATACCAAAACCACAGACTAGAATCGAAACCGGACAGGAAGAGGATGAGTGTGGCACCCTAACCCGGTGAACCTAACCCGAGGTTAAGATACCAGCGAACACGTGCCAACGACCGTACTATACTTAGTAAAATTTTCGGCCATTCCTAAACCAATTCATTCAATTACAACTTAGCGGAAGTCTAACAACCTAAGCGGGCTCGCAAACATGCATAGGGAATAACCAGAGTATTTAATTCAACTTCAAACAAGGTTCACAAACGATAGTGGTTCCATAACTAAACACCTTAACAAACGAGTTCATGTTCCAAACTTAAGCAATAACAAATCAGACCAACCAATATCAAACGAATGCTTAAACAAACATAAACCCGTCCTAATCCATCCCTTCCTTTCCAGCCTTGTCTCGCGTGCTCCTTAGCCACTTCCATTACCTGCCACCATGAAAGGGGGCATAAGCAAACGATTTGCTTAGTGAGATCGGTCATCCCGTCTCACCAGCTAACATCCAACATTATTTATACAACAATCATAAGCCATTATTGCATAACAAACATCAAACTCAACGTATAACGAACACCATGTTAAACGGATTATCATACCAAGCTCAAACATCAAACATCAAACTGTACGCGAACGTACCAAACCGTACGCGAACGTACCAAACCGTGTTGATCAAATACCAAACATGATATACGTGTGCACACTATCATCACCTACACCGTATACCGAAGTATACCTTTACACCGAAGTGTAGCACCATACACCGAAGTGTATCACCTCAAACACAAACAAGCAAACATAGACTCCATGAGCCATACAAACAACCTTAGACATTAGCTACGGTTACGAACTCACCTTAGCAAACGGATGGTCGATGGAAACTCCTTGGTACGATTGCTATCACCTAGTAATCCGTACACTCACCTAATCCATACGATCCAAACACACCCCAAACAACAAGCAAACGTCTTAAAAGACCAAACCAAACACAAACGTTCGATAACTTTTAGGGTTTAATCGAACTTTACCCGAACCACACGCAAACACGACCCTGGTACGTACGGCTGACCCACTTGGCACGTACGGACGACCCTGGTACGTACGGCAGACAACCCAATGCTGCCCGACACACACGCGGGTGATCAAACATGAACGTGAACACAACCTTCACCTTTTGACAAACACGATTCTCTAAATCAGAACCTAACAATCGAATCAAACGAAGAAAACACTAAGTTTCAAATGATTCTTACCTAGAATCTCCACTCTCCAACTTTAGCTCTTGATTTCACAAATCTGACGAAGAACGAAGAACGAAGAACGAAGAACTCTCTCTGCTTCTTGCTCTCGTTCTCTCTCTCTTATTTCTCTCTAAGTGGCGGAAATGAGAAATGAGAGCTCCCACGGCCTCTCTTATATAGGCCTTAAGTGCATTAAATGCATTAAATGCATTAAATGTATTAAATGCATTAAATGCATTAAATGCTCAAAACCCTAGCCTTGGAGAGAAAGGCATTCGGTTTACTCCAAACCGACTCAAACCAGCCCTTAACCGCCATCCATTTGATATATGATCCATGGCCCAAAGGCTCATTAGCAACAAACTCAAACTCGCGGCTCATTAACACCAATCTAGCCGAAACTCGACCCAAGGGTGATAAAAACGTGACCCACGGGTCAATCTGCCATGGCCTTCCATGCCTTAGGCAATTTTCTTAGTTTTTACCAACCATGTTCGAATCAACCTCACTACCACCCGTACCAAAACTTACAACGCGGGTCACGGGTGTTACAATTCTCCCCCACTTAGCATCGATTCGTCCTCGAATCAGCTCAAGCCTTACCCTTTCTCTTAGGTGCTTCCACCTCTTGCTTTTCGAACCACTTAGGAAATCTTTCCTTCATTGCCGTTTCTGGTTCCCACGTGATCTCTTCCTCACCATCGTAATCCCATACGACCTGAATCAACTTGACCTTTTTCCTTCGGCCTGCTCGAACTCTCCGGTCAATGATCCTGACAGGTCTACCTTCCACGGTCAGATTAGGCTGCAAATCTGCCGGAGGATTAACAACCACGTTCTCACCGTTTACCATGCACTTCCTTAGCATGGAAACATGAAACACCTTGTGAAAAGCTTTCAAAGCCGGTGGCAAATCCAACTTATATGCCACAGCACCAATCCTTTCCACAATCCGATACGGACCCATGTACCTCGGACTCAACTTAGCCGTCTGACTAGACCGCTCTTTACCCTTGTAGGTAACCATCTTCAAATAGACCATATCTCCCACCTCAAACGTCAGCTCTCTCCGGCGCTTATCTGCATAGCTCTTTTGCCGGTCCTGAGCTTCCTTAAGCTTGACTCTCAAAATTCGGACCTTTTCAGTCGTATCGTCCACAAAATCTCTACAAAAGATACTCCTCTCCCCCACTTGTGTCCAACAAAGGGGTGTACGACAAGGGCTCCCATATAAGGCTTCGTACGGTGACATACCGATACTAGCTTGGTAGCTATTATTGTACGCAAACTCCGCCAACGACAAATGGCTCTCCCAATTTCCACCCCAATCTAGGATTGCCGCCCTTAGCAAATCCTCAAGAGTCTGAATCGTTCTCTCGGACTGTCCGTCCATCTGAGGATGATACGCAGTACTCATGTGAACCTTAGTTCCAAACCATCTCTGTAACACCCTCCAAAATGCCGAAGCAAACTTAGAATCCCTATCAGACACAATACTTGCCGGAACTCCGTGCAATCGCACAATCTCCCTCACATAAATCTCGGCTAGCTTCTCCGATCTGTCATTTCGGTTCACTGCCAAGAAATGTGCCGATTTGGTCAATCGGTCCACGATGACCCAAATCGCATCCTTACCATCACACATCGGTAATCCTGTGACAAAATCCATCGCGATCATGTCCCACTTCCACTCGGGAATCGGTAACTTCTGTAACAACCCTCCCGGAACCTGATGTTCAGCCTTAACCAACTGACACGTCGGACAACTTGCAACCCAATTAGCAACATTCCTCTTCATTCCTACCCACTGGTAGTACCTCTTCAGGTGACGATACATCTTAGTTGCTCCCGGATGAATGGAGAACTTAGACTGGTGTGCTTCCTTAAGGATCTTGTCCTTTAACACCTTATCACTAGGAACACACACTCGACTATTCACCAGAATCGTACCATTATTCGAAATCTGGTACTCGGTCTTATCATTCTGAGCTGCCTGATTCAACTTCTCATCCTTTTCCTGGGCTGCTCTAACACGAGTCAACAAATCTGCCTGATCCGCTGCTCCCAAACCCAACGGTTCCACCTCATCCGTCAAAAATGCTAGACGCAAGGCACTCACCATGCTTACCAACGACTCCATATCCTTTTCCGAAGCCACCACTGCACGCTTACGGCTTAGTGCATCGGCCACGGAATTGGCCTTACCCGGATGGTATTCGATAGACACGTCATAGCCTGCAACCAACTCCATCCATCTACGCTGCCTAAGGTTCAACTCGGGCTGAGTAAAAATATACCTCAAGCTCTTATGGTCGGTGAAGACCTGAACCTTACCACCGTAGAGATAGGATCTCCAAATCTTTAACGCAAACACCACCGCTGCCATCTCTAGATCATGGGTAGGGTAGTTCCCTTCATGCTTCCTTAGCTGTCTAGATGCATAGGCGATCACCTTACCCTTCTGCATCAGAACACAACCCAGACCCAACCTTGAAGCATCCGTATACACCACGAACGGTTCACCCGGCTCGGGCAATGCTAACACTGGTGCACTAGTTAGCATCCTCTTAAGTGTCGAGAAACTCTTCTCACATTCGGCTGCCCACACGAACGGAACATCCTTTCCCGTTAGCTGTGTCATAGACTTGGCCGTACTAGCAAATCCCTTCACGAATTTCCTGTAGTACCCAGCCAATCCGAGAAAACTCCTTATCTCAGACGCATTCTGTGGTCTTGGCCACTCCTCTATGGCCTTGATCTTCCCCGGATCAACGGACACTCCCTTGTCCGAGACGATATGACCCAAGAACCCAATCTCCTTCTTCCAGAAGCTACACTTGCTGAACTTGGCGAACAACCTCTGCTCCCTCAGCCTACTTAACACCTTCTCCAAATGGACTCGGTGTTCATCTCGATCTCTCGAGTACACCAGAATGTCATCGATAAAGATGATGACAAACTCGTCCAAATACTCCCTAAACACGTTGTTCATGAGTTTCATAAATGCTGCCGGTGCGTTAGTCAACCCAAACGGCATCACCACAAACTCGTAATGACCGTACCTCGTCCTAAAGGCGGTCTTACGAACATCCTCCTCGGCTACCGGAATCTGATGATAACCCGAAACCAAATCGATCTTCGAAAAATAGGTAGCACCCTTGAGTTGGTCCAACAACTCATCAATCCTCGGCAAAGGATACATGTTCTTCACGGTTACCCGGTTCAACCCACGGTAATCGATACACAACCGAAAACTCCCATCCTTCTTCTTAACGAACAACACCGGTGCTCCCCACGGTGAACTGCTCGAACGAACAAAACCCTTGTCCACCAACTCACTAAGCTGCTTCTTCAGCTCGACCATCTCAGCAGGCGCCATCCTATACGGTACCTTAGAGATCGGAGCCGTACCAGGCTCTAACTCTATGGTGAATGGATCTGACCTTGCCGGTGGTAGTCCGGTCAACGACTCGAACACATCCACGAATTCCCTTACCACTAGAATTTCTCCCAACTCGGCAATCGGTTCCTCCTCACCCATACTGATAGTAGCCAGATACACTTCACACCCTTTCTCGATCAACTGCCCGGCCTGGATAGCCGACACGATTAAGCTGCTCGGCAAAGTCTGAATCCCCTGAAATACAACTTTCGCGTCGCCCTTCTCGAACCAAACACGCCTCCGGTGACAGTCTAGATGCGCCTTATACTTATCGAGCCAATCCATGCCCAAAATCACATCATAGAACTTGACACGACAAACCTCAAGTCTGCCGGCATATCGATCCCATCGATCATCACCGAGACATTCATGACCATCCCATAGGTCATCATCACCTGTCCACCTGCTGCTTGGACCATTCCCAACTGATCCACCGGTTCCTTCACGAACCCACCCTTTCCTACTAACTCCGGGTTAACAAAACAATGTGTTGCTCCCGAATCGAACAACACATGAGTCGCTAACCCGCCCATACAAACAGTCCCTACACATTCATTTAGAATGCTAAGACTCAACCAACAAACGACAAACACAAACGCAAACGCAATTTCCCAAACGCAAACTATAAACTCAAATGCAATTTACTAGGCGAGATAGATGTACTAACCAGAAATCGGACGAGACGAACTTGGATCAATAGCATCCTCCGAAATCGAGTACACCCTTGGCATCACGGCCGTCCCCACCGCTTGCCTCTTAGCCGGTGGCTGACTCCCACCTTGCTGAACCAGCTTCGGATAATTGGGCCTGATATGCCCCGATTCGCCACAATGGTAGCACGCCTTCTGAGCCGTGCACTCGCTGAGCTTATGTTCCGTGCTGCCACAACGGAAACATCCTCCAGATGCCATCCTACACGGACCTGGATGCATCTTCCCACACTTCGGACATGCACCCCGAGTAGTGGTCACCTTACCTCCACTCTTGTGCTTATCCCATTTCCGTTTCTGCCCGGAAATGTTCCCACTCTTAGCATACGGCACCGCTGGAACCATCTGCTTAACTATACCCAGCTGCCTTGCTTCTTCGTCCAACCCGGACTCCAAAGCTACTGCCTTCTCTACTAGCTCGGTAAGCGTAGTAAAGTTGCTCATCCGGACACGGTTACGGAGGTCAATCCGCATTGTCCTCATGAACCAACGGATACGAGCATCCTCGTCCTCCATATGCCGTCCATCATACTTCCTGAGTCTGTTAAACTCCACCTCCAGCTCCCGGATGGTCATACTACCCTGACGCAACTCCAAGAACTCACTCTCCAGACGATCAGCTGCTTCCGGTGGGAAATACTTAGCCCTGAATTCCCCACGGAAGACCTCCCACGAACAATCTGGGTCCAGCATCCTCCCGGATACACCCAACCACCAATCGTAGGCCTTCTCACCCAAGAAGTGCACTGCGATTTCCTTCTTGTAGTCCTCCGGGCAACGAATAGAGACGAAGTTTCTCTCCATCCTCGACTTCCACTCGTCTGCCTCCACCGGATCAGAACCACCTTCAAACTTCTGGGTTCCCAATCTCACCATGTGCTCCATCATGGTCAGATAGGACGGAACTACACCAACCGCCCCTTGGACCACAGCCGGTTGTACCACATCCACTGGTGGTACCACCCCCACTGGCGCCTCCACAACAGCAGGTGCTGGTGCAACAACTGGCAACCTTGCCAAAAGCTGATTCAAAGCACCCAGCATTAGCCCAAACTCCTCTCGAGTCGGACCAGCTGCCGCAGCTTGAACATTCGCTGCATTAACACCCACGTTCTCCACATTCTGACCAATCTCAACGTGATCGTCAACCTGACGGTCCTCCCCATGATCAGAACTTCTAGCCACACTGCTCTCAGTGTTACTCGCAGCTGCTGCCGCTGCTGCAGTACTCCTTGCCTTCCTGTTGTTACCTTTAGCCATCTACAAACCAAACCAGATGATATCTACTAAGTTAGTGGTGAACTAACTTAGCAACACATCTACAAACAACAAACACCAAGACTTACCGCGAGACAGCTGGAAGGATGGATTAGACAGCCCACTAAAACCCCATGCAAATTCAAACAATCCTAGAATGAACCGCGCTCTGATACCAACTTGTGGCACCCTAACCCGGTGAACCTAACCCGAGGTTAAGATACCAGCGAACACGTGCCAACGACCGTACTATACTTAGTAAAATTTTCGGCCATTCCTAAACCAATTCATTCAATTACAACTTAGCGGAAGTCTAACAACCTAAGCGGGCTCGCAAACATGCATAGGGAATAACCAGAGTATTTAATTCAACTTCAAACAAGGTTCACAAACGATAGTGGTTCCATAACTAAACACCTTAACAAACGAGTTCATGTTCCAAACTTAAGCAATAACAAATCAGACCAACCAATGTCAAACGAATGCTTAAACAAACATAAACCCATCCTAATCCATCCCTTCCTTTCCAGCCTTGTCTCGCGTGCTCCTTAGCCACTTCCATTACCTGCCACCATGAAAGGGGGCATAAGCAAACGATTTGCTTAGTGAGATCGGTCATCCCGTCTCACCAGCTAACATCCAACATTATTTATACAACAATCATAAGCCATTATTGCATAACAAACATCAAACTCAACGTATAACGAACACCATGTTAAACGGATTATCATACCAAGCTCAAACATCAAACATCAAACTGTACGCGAACGTACCAAACCATACGCGAACGTACCAAACCGTGTTGATCAAACACCAAACATGATATACGTGTGCACACTATCATCACCTACACCGTATACCGAAGTATACCTTTACACCGAAGTGTAGCACCATACACCGAAGTGTATCACCTCAAACACAAACAAGCAAACATAGACTCCATGAGCCATACAAACAACCTTAGACATTAGCTACGGTTACGAACTCACCTTAGCAAACGGATAGTCGATGGAAACTCCTTGGTACGATTGCTATCACCTAGTAATCCGTACACTCACCTAATCCATACGATCCAAACACACCCCAAACAACAAGCAAACGTCTTAAAAGACCAAACCAAACACAAACGTTCGATAACTTTTAGGGTTTAATCGAACCTTACCCGAACCACACGCAAACACGACCCTGGTACGTACGGCTGACCCACTTGGCACGTACGGACGACCCTGGTACGTACGGCAGACAACCCAATGCTGCCCGACACACACGCAGGTGATCAAACACGAACGTGAACACAACCTTCACCTTTTGACAAACACGATTCTCTAAATCAGAACCTAACAATCGAATCAAACGAAGAAAATACTAAGTTTCAAATGATTCTTACCTAGAATCTCCACTCTCCAACTTTAGCTCTTGATTTCACAAATCTGACGAAGAACGAAGAACGAAGAACGAAGAACTCTCTCTGCTTCTTGCTCTCGTTCTCTCTCTCTTATTTCTCTCTAAGTGGCGGAAATGAGAAATGAGAGCTCCCACGGCCTCTCTTATATAGGCCTTAAGTGCATTAAATGCATTAAATGCATTAAATGCTCAAAACCCTAGCCTTGGAGAGAAAGGCATTCGGTTTACTCCAAACCGACTCAAACCAGCCCTTAACCGCCATCCATTTGATATATGATCCATGGCCCAAAGGCTCATTAGCAACAAACTCAAACTCGCGGCTCATTAACACCAATCTAGCCGAAACTCGACCCAAGGGTGATAAAAACGTGACCCACGGATCAATCTGCCATGGCCTTCCATGCCTTAGGCAATTTTCTTAGTTTTTACCAACCATGTTCGAATCAACCTCACTACCACCCGTACCAAAACTTACAACGCGGGTCACGGGTGTTACAATGAACCCCAGAGCAAAAACAGCAAGCACTGATCAACCAACCGATCTATCGGGGGGTTTTAAGTATCGTTTTTTTTCATAAATAAAAATAATTTACTCGTTAATTATAATTTATTAGCAAATGACCACCAAAGTGTTAAATCCTCTGCATAGAAGAGTTATCATCAATGTCAATCTTTGATTTTTGAAAGGATCAGAGAGAGAGAAAGCTTGAAGGTCCTCTTTTGACTCTTTCTCTCTCTCATGGAATTGCTCTATCTTCTCTGCTCAATCCTCTACACTTCAATCACATCTTTCTTCCTCTCTCTTCTCCTCCCATTTCGTCTCCTTCTCCACCGTCTCTCCCCTTCACGCACCGCCGTCGATTCCAACGTCTCTTTCTACGAAGGCACCGTATGGCACGACCGTCTCCGTCCTGTCCGACACTCGTTCCGTTACTCCGTCCGTTACGCACTCTACGACCTCGACAATGCCCTTGACTCGCCGCCGGATCATCTCTCCGCCGACGAAGCGCGCCGTGTTGCTCATACCACCGGACCGATGTAAGCTTTTCAGGCTATTTTGTATTTACAATACCGTCGTCGAATCTGGGTTTTCTAGTCATAATCTGTAACTTCTATAGGTTTTTTAAAATCTCAGTGTTGCTACAGAAGATTCTGTTCATCAGGTTAGGGGTGAAATTGCAAAAATTGGGTTAAATTTCTCTTTTTTGGATAAGGTTTAGGTGTTTGATCTGAAACAGTGTAATTGGGTTATTTCTGTAAATTGATCAAATCTTATAAATTTCAAACATTTCATGGCTTTGTGATGGTCAAGAAACTGGATTTCTAACTTGTGATAGAAGAAGTAAATGCTCAGTTTCTGATGAATGTGTTGTTTTGTTTGCAGTTTTCTATTGACAATACCTCCAAGTGTTGGATATGAACAAAACCCTTTGAGTTTGTATTATTGCTACGACTTGGATGGATCGAGTAAGCGCTTAAGTAAATGCATTGCTCAGGTATATATAATTGATGTTTCTTGATTTGTTTCTCAGCTTCGATTTGTCTGATACACCGATTTGCGAATTCGTACTTCTAATTCCATGTTCACTATGTTTGCAAACATGTGTAAACCTGTTGAAACTGGATATGTTCAATGGACTTTTATGGCGCAATTGTTGGATTGGATTTATGGTATTAGTCTCTCTGTTGATAATGATTAAGAGGATTTTTGTAGGTTACAAATACGCCATGGGGGGAACGAGTGACATTTGTTTTCGACCCTGATTCTGACTTGGTTGCTAAATCATTACAAGTCAGTCCATTCATGGTATGTTCTCTTATATTGTTACCGTCTTTTGATTGATCTTATCAGTTTGTTTGATTGATCAGAGGTTCCTGAATGAGGTTACATAATCTTTTAGGATATGCTTGGGAATTGGAAAATCAGAGCAAATGAACCAGGAGATGATTTATCTGTCTCCATTGAATCGCAGCATCCTCATCACGGTAACTATTTCTCTGCGACATTAAAGGCGAAAAGAATACCCTCAACGCGGGTGTCTGATCCCGCATTTTTCTTCTGGTTGATGCCTCATAAGGTTGCGATATGGATCTATTGGCATGTAAGTGACATTTTTACTCAAATCTTAAGTACATATTCACTCAAGGCGAAAAGAAGGCTCGATTTCACACGTATCATTTTTAGGCACTTAAACTCTGGTGGAAGAACGTACCTTTCATTCAACACCCGAGATACTCAAACCCATCATACAGGGAGGAATCAGCGAAACGTGATCAAGAACTTCGTTGTGGCGGTTTAGATGGGTCAGACTCTGATAAAACCATCAAATTTGATGGGTTTAAAGCAGACGGTTGTAGTAGTAGTAGTTTTGGAGGATGTCGGTTTGCGTGGCGAGATGCTAATTGGCCTTGGTCATGAATACACACACTCTTTAAGGTAATGAACACTTATCTTTTTTTCATTTGCCTAATCTGTGCTTTTCTCTTTTCTGGAAATGTTCAAAAACCAGAATTGACAAGAACCTATTCTTCACACCCAACTCTCTATTCATACCTGAAAATGACACCAAAATCTGTTTTCACATCCATTTTTTTATAGGGGCTATTCGGAAATTATAATCATTCATCGAAAGGAAGGATTGGTATAAATCATTTGAAAATCATGTGAATCTTGTTGATAATAGAAACTAAACTTTGCATTGTTCATTGATTTTGTGTTGTAATAAATCCCATCTCCGAAAATCCTAATCTTTGTTTGTTGATTGACTTGATTTCTTGCAAGTTAAAAAAACAATCCTGCATTTTTAAATATGTAGTAGATGTTTTTAACCATATTGATTATGACATTTATACTCTTTCGTCTAAGAACATTGTGTTACTAAACTAGGTTGTGATGGTAAGAGTCCCATAATAGATCGATGTTTATGTATTTTTTTTGGGTCCATCGCTGCTGTAAATTTCGAAGATTAGTCTGAAATTCGACTTAGAACTTTTTAGTTATCCAGATAAAGTTTGTGTTATGAGTGTGTACTAGTTGTCCTCTGAAATTTTCTTTACTTTAAGATGGGTTTTGATGTAATCATGTAATGTGCGGATTTATTAAAAAGATTATATAGTAGATGTTTTCGTTATTTTCTTATCAATTTATCGTCCCAGTCCTTGATCTTTAACTTCATTAAAGTTAACACCTCATATGAAAACGATGTTCAATCCCGTCCAATAAAATAAAGGGTCACTTCCGTAAACTATACAAACTTTACCCAGTCAAACTAAATCTACCCTAACTTTTTTCTTCATCCCTAAACTACACAAAATTGCGAATGATATTTTTAAATAACCCGAACTTTTGAACTCATCATATTTTATAAAACTCGTTGAATCTTGATAATTTTTTTTAAAAATCATATATACCCCGGAAAAAAAAACAAAATAATTATAAAATAAATAAGACATTTTTTCCTCAATCCCTAGATCTATATTATTCGAATTATGGAATTAAATTTTGTTCACAAGCTTCAATTATGGGTTTTTGTGGATTTCCATTGAAGCCTTCTTCAATCGGTGGCGGTCTTGTTTTCATTATCTCTCCAACGAAGTCACCGTCGTTACCGCGGGAGACTCATTGGGTCTCACCAGTCCAAACGAGCCTAGTTCGAAATTCTTCTTCGTAGAATTCGATACTTTGATTAACAACAATGTTTCCTCAGTAGATAATTTGTTATCTTACCCAATGAGTTTAAAACAAAATAATATATTTTGTCTTTCTCTCTCGATCTAGATCGTTATGTGAATGATTCATATTCGATTCTCCGGGCCGACTCAAGAAAACACACAAATTCACATAATGAGATTCTGATCTAGATCTTCTCCTCCGTTGGATAATTTGGTCAACATGAAAACCGATTCAGAGAAATATGTGTTGTGACTAGCATCATAACCGTCTTCTTTGGCGATTCCGATATAGAGCAAAATCTGTTAAAGTCATCTTGCCACAATTTAAACGTCGTCTTTCTTTCTATGAAATCCAAGTCGAGTCATACATAACAGAAATAAATGAAACAAATATTTTTCATCTCATGGTATGTAACCTGCTAACCAGAGTGGAAGAAGATGAAACAAAAATTCGTCAAAGCCATCTTGCCACAATGTGAATGTCATCGTTTCGTCCTATGAAATTCGAGTCGGATCGTACGTAACAGAAATAAATGAAATATGGTACGCAACTAGCTAATCAGAATGGATCAGAGGAAATGATGAGGACACAAGTTCAGAGCAACAACAACCTATAAAATTCCCATCATGTATGAACCACCAAGAACAAGATCAGGTTCAAGAACAATGAGGGAAGAGTTTAACAAGGCTGTAGAGAGTTTGATCAACCAGAGAGAGGTTCAAGAAGACACTTCAAGGCCCAATAACAAAGATGATTCAAGCTTAGAAGAGTGGCCACTTATGAAGACCAAATTCGGCCCAACCGTATTCACAATCGAAGCATTGGGGACCAAGGCATGAACCAACTCCAAGTAAGTGTCTAAATTCATTCTAATTAGTTTCATTCCTTTTGTTTTTGCAGGAGAATCATGTCCCTTTAGTTTAGAATATCATAGGATTTCTTTCTTGTATCCTTAGGCTTTATAGCCAAGTTATTTTGTTTCCTTTTGTTGTGTATTGGACCCTTGAAGGTCAAGGCTGAAGAACCACTATATAAGGTTCCCTATGCAGTCTGTAATATTCATTCAATCAAGTAATAAAAATCATAGTTTCTTCATCTCTTTCGAGCTCTTGAATCAAAAGTGGTTTTCCTTTGATTATTTGGTTTACCCGACTTATCAAAGCTCTTTCACAAGCTTTATGACATCTCCCTATCCACCGTAACGCTCTCGTCCATCTCCATCCATTGAACAAGAAGAAGTAGTCGTGTGGCCTTCTCTTTTGTTCTCATTTCGATCATCATTTTCCCCTTCACCCGCTTAAGCAAGGAGAGCCGTTTGGTCCTTTGTTCGAGCTCCATCAAATCCACCATTCTTCCAACATATAAGATCATCTCCTTTGATCTTATATAGGAAGAAGAATATGAAACATATTTTATTTTTCTTTTCTGTTTTGATTTTTAAAATTTTGGTTATCAAACGATATTTCTCAACTAAATTTGTTGAGCAACGGAAATCGTCATGATTTAACAGATTTTATAAAATAGGATGAGTTTAAAAGTTTGGGTAGTTTAAAAATGTCATTCGTAAGTTTGTGTAGTTTAGAGATTAGGAAAATTTTTTAGGTGAATTGAGTTTTAATGAGTAAAGTTTGTGTAATTTACATAAGTGAACCCATAAAATAAAGTGGAACTTATTTTGAGGATCCAAAAATTTTATTGGAAACTGTAGCTTTGTCAGATCGCGATTCTTTGGATCAGCCTTCTGACCAATTTTGTTGTTTGGTTATATTCAAAATATATTTGTTTTAGAAGAGGTTTCATTTTCATGTTTTTTTTGGGTTGAAGTTTTCATTTTAATGTTTCTAGCGATAAATTGGTTTTCAAAATCCAAAAAGGGTTTAGAAGGCAAGATCCATCTGATTTTCAGTTTTTTAATCAATCTTTTGTTTTTAACCGATTTCATATTTTAATTTTTTCTAGTAATTTTAGATCAATTTTTATTAGGCCTAGGCACAAAATCCGGATCCAAAAATCCAAACCTGGAACCGACCCGAAAAATCCGGTTCGGATCGGGTTCAGTTCTAGCTATTTTACTCCATTGGTTCCTCCATTCTTATACCCACGGTTATCGGTTCGGTTCAGTTCCGGTTCCTACCCGAGAACCGAACGGGTATCCGAAATACCCGAAACATAATTTAATCCATGGATATTTTGGTTTTAGGTTGGGTATGTTCAGATAGGTCGGGTAAATTATATATATATATATATATATATATATATATTTGTTATTTTTCCGATTAATTCGGTTACTTCGGGTATTTGTAGGTATTTTCGGGTATTTCGTGTATTTTTGTAGATTTTTTATTATTATTTTTCGGATATTTCAGGTATTTTCGGATATTTTGTGTATTTTCGGATATCGTGGATAAAAAATGATTGAACCGAACCGACCTGAAGAGAACCAAATTTTTTTGGATAATTGTCGGTTCTCATAGTTAAAACCTGAACCGATCCGGAACTGATTGGAACCGAACCGAAACTGAAACGAAATTTTATGGGTACCTATATGGATCCAAAATATCTCTATCCATTAGATCCGAACCCGATCGGATCCGACCCAAACCCGACCCGAAGACTCGCATGCCCATACCTTTTTTTACTTTTTAAAAGATCTTTTATAGAGTAAAAAAATCAACCCAACCAAAGAAATGAATATTTAAAGATTTAGCTATGATTGGTAATAAGATATTGTCTGCCATGGTACAACGTATACCGCTTCTTATTTAGCCATTCGACGCGATAGTTAGAAAATGGTGGAATGGAAAGATAATACCACCATTTTTGTCGTATTGTAATTTTTTTTACTATTGTTTCGTACATGTACGATACCCTTGCCGTCATGCATTAAGAGTCATTGTAGAGAAGAAGCTTAATTCAGATGACTACAATTCTAACTGGTACCTGACTTCTCGATGGGAACAGATTTACAAAGATTCTATTAGGCCAGTTAACACTTATTTCTTTTGGGAAGAAGACGGTTCTGTTATAAAGCCACCACCAAGCTTAGTTGAAGAAACAGAAAACAGAAAAGGGAGAAAGCCAAAGCCAAAGAGGAAGAAAGGGAAGCATGAGTCTCCAACAAAAAAAGAAGAAGCTTACAAGGGCTGGAAGAGTTATACATTGTGGAAACTGTGGAGTTGCTGGACACAATGCTCTGAAGTGCACACGGGCTGGAGTGCAAGTTAATAGGCCAAAGAAGAAATCTAAGAAAATACAAGAAGGTGGAACAGAAGATGGATATGATGGTGAACCAAGTCAACCAATGAGTCAAAGCCAACCAATGAGTCAAAGCCAACTATCAGGCTTCGTTTTTTTTATCTTGTGTTTCTGATTGTGAGTTTTTTGTCTGAATTTGAGTGTATGACTTTTGTGTCTACAAAGGGATGAAGGTGTAGATGAGTAGATGATGGTGGTGTTACTTTGGACAGTTTTTGGAAGCATGGATGATGGAGTGAAGACAAGTTTGGTGTAGGTTTAGAAAGATCTAGGACAAGCTTTTCAACGGTTTTAGTACAAGCTTTTATTCGGTTTTAGTACAAGCTTTGTTCCCTTTATGATTTAGAACAAGTTTTGATTCGTTTTAGTTCAAGTTTGATTATGTTGCTGTGTTCAAATATGGTTCAGAACAATATTTTGTTTTTCCTAATTTAAACATGGTTTAGAACAAGTTAATGTGTTTACCTTAAAACTCATTATCTGAAACATAATTCATGATCATAACAATATATGACAAGCAAAATGTGTCTGCAAATTTGAAACATCAAAACCCATGATCATAATAAGTTTTACACATAAAAAACAATTGTCTCCAATCTAAATTACTTCAACCCACTCAAAACACAAACAAGTAAAAGAGAAACATCACAACTACTACACATACAATCATGTTCTTCAAACTACGAGGGTTTGAGACTTGAGAGTGACGTTTTTGCACTTTTCTTGTTTTCTGACGAAATCACTCCAAGAAGGAAAGGCTTATTATTATTGCCTGTCTTCTTCTCCGCACCTGTTCTCCTCAGTCCTCAGCTTTTTACCTTTCTTGTGTCACCATGAACCAAATAAAAGCTTGTTATTAGAGATTTTATATAATCAAAAGGCTACTCAATACATGGGACTGCCACATACTATTCCATGCATTGAATACACTTCATGTGGTTAATCTTCTATGAATGAATATGATCCGATAAACTAGTGGAACTAAGCAGCGGTAATCGAACCCTAGACCCGGTACTTAATTAGACAGGCAGTATCATAAAGTGACACAATGGTAACAAAACAATGGGACATGAGAAACCTAAGAGATATATTACCAAACAGAGAAGAAGACGAACTCACCAACCTCTTCATCTATAATCATTGCCAATCAACAAAACAAATTGATATTTAATCGCCAATGTTCTCTGCTTTAGAAGAGAATGATCACCTGCAACTCTGTTCAAAGGCATTAGAATACAACAAAAATACAAGGACCAACCCATTTAAAATTTCAGGAAAATAAGAAGCTTTGTTGATGTCAACCTGTCGTATACAGAATTTAACTAAAAAACAGAGCAAGGACCAAACAAAGAGTTGGTATTTGACAGGGGTGGTTGAGGATTACCAGTAAATCCATCCAAAAAAACTTATGATTTGTGGGCCTAAATCCTTCAAGACAATGGCAAATCAAAAATTTCAATTATTGCAAAACTCATTTTTGTCATAACACCATTAAGAAGCTTTGTTGTTTGTCACCTCATATTCTTGAGTTCCTACCAAACATCACCCGGATGTTATACCATAACATATCTTTTTCACATTTTACTTGATCTCAGAAAAGTAGTGCTGTAGCCAAAATATCAATCGAAGAAGCTAAAGGCACTACAACTGCAAGCTGTACTCCTATCTAACTGCACAAGTTGCATGTGAACTGACAAGACTATGTTTGATCTCAGTGCCATCTTGTTTTAATACTTACATAAGATCTGGAGTCTAGTTCTGATAACTTCAAAATCTAATCCGCGCTATCGATTCCTAAGGATCCCCCCTAAAAGCGGAAACAAGCAATCAAAACAGCCCGAGTATAGGCAATAGTCTGAAACTTGAGCGTTATGAGGTTTTCTCTGTCTACTGTTCCCGTTTCACACTGCTTAATAACTCCTACAATTTGTAGCATGAATATAATATTCAAGACGTAATTACCTGTTCTGCGGATAACAATGCTGTTGCAAGAACACATCTGCACCAGTTAAGTTGGAGTCTGGTGATGATAATCTCATGCCCTGCGACCAGTACCTCCCCTACATTTAGAGATGTCGGAGCATCAAAACAACACAAGAAGGCCCACATAGTATTATCAAAGATCTTATATGGAATCTAAGTCTCTGGTTAAGTCGACATCTTATGGCAGTTACTCCAGAGATTATATCAGAATCCTTCATGTCTACGTTTCATACCCATAAAGTATGGAAGTAATGAGAATGGCTTTGCTGCCTACAACTACTACTCAGCACCAGAAATTACATAAAATTACTCAACAAGTCCTTCTCCCATACAAAATCCACAATAATATTTGGCATCTCATAAAAGATTTGCCAGCAAAAGAATAGAATAGAGATATTGCACAGTCTTAGCGAAGAGAAGCACCACAATGCAGGTAAGTCGGTTCAGTTACACCTTTGAAGGAAGAGAACGGTGAGGCCTTATCTTATCCAGCAGCGTCGCTGCTTCAATAAAACCGCCAAAAGGTCCCAAAGACTTGTACTTGATGGCTTTCCATCTGTTTTGATGTCAATGTTTGATAAGAAATTATAGAACAAGCTTATCGCAGTTTCAACCCATGGGAAAGTAAGAGGGACGCAAAGAATTTCCCAAGAAAAGATCAAAGAATAGGAAGCATATCTGTACCTGGGCACAAACGGTAATGCAAAACAATGGAGATGGAGATGATCAACACTGTTAAAAGGTGGCTGGTGAAAACCAAACCTGAGAGGTAGTACAATGCAACATAAGTTACAACAACTAGAAGGAAAAAATCAAGCAATTGATTTTAATTTAGTGTTTGTAACTAAGAAGCCTCACCTATGTATGGTTTGAGGTGCATCTGTCAGCAGCAGTGCTTGTCCCACACTTAGCATGTGACTTACTGCTCAAATCATGATCAAATGAACATCCTTATGGAAACTTTACGTAGGTAAAACAGAAAATGATGTAATAATAATAAGTTTTGCTGACCAACCCAGTGAGTAGTCTTCATCTCTTCTCTGGAGGTCTCTCACAGTTGGAATGTGTTGTGTGGGAATGACCAGGTAATGCCTATACATGAGTGCTTTGTTCTTAATAGCAAATGGTAGCTAAATAAGCAAGAAGATGCAAGTGATAGCTAAGTAAAAGACGGGCTTGATGTCTTGGCTGAAGTGAAGGGAAGGGACAAACCTCTGGGCGGCGGGCTTGATGTCTTGAAACGCAACGACCTTATCATCCTGAAGAAATCAAAACCCAGTTATGTTATTCAACGTTTGATCGCAGAAAACCAAAAAATCTCCAATTTTGGGGAACGTACGGTGTGGAGGAGACGGGTGGAGGTGGGATTGCGCACGATCTGACAGAAGATACAAGCCTCGTTCGCTTCGATTTGTTCATTCATCAGATCAATTTGTTGCTCTCTTGTGCGCAGAGGCTTTTCTTATTTTAGGGTTCGTGTGAGATACTTTGGTTTCACCCAGGGCTCAGGTGAATGCTTCTTCGCTCCTCAGCGTTGAACACAAGAGCCCTAATTTTTGGGAAACTGACTTTTTTTTTTTGGGAAAATGGTTTTCAGCTACCGGAGAATTGGATAATATGTGATAACCATCCCAAATATAGAAATGTGATTTAAACTACACCAACTAATATACGAAACATACCGACATATACGAAGTATATGCAGTCATGTTGTAAACTACAATTTGGGTTTTATAGAGCTTCAAACAAAAATTTGGGGCATACTGTAATTATTTTCTTAAAAGATAATAATTTAAAAAAAAATCAAAAATAAAAAAATATCCTAAAAATTCAAAAATTTAAGAAAAAATAATAAATAAAATTTAGATAAAAATTAAAGTATAGTTTCAGTTTTATATTTGAAAAAAAAATTGTAAAATTCCAAAATTTCGAAAATTGAAACTTCAAAAAAATATTACATTAAATATATTAATTTTTTTTATAAAAAAATCCAAAAAAAATTAAAAAAAATAATAATTAAATTTTAGATAAAAATTAAACTATAGTTTCAGTTTTAGATTTTT
Source organism: Pseudoturritis turrita (assembly GCA_900406555.1). Lineage (NCBI taxonomy): Eukaryota > Viridiplantae > Streptophyta > Magnoliopsida > Brassicales > Brassicaceae > Pseudoturritis > Pseudoturritis turrita. Next base: position 801,247 of record OVBL01000314.1, on the reverse strand, counting down.
TAAAAAATGTAAATTTGTAAAATCCCAAAAATTTTAAAACTACGAAAATTCAAAATTATATATTTTGAAACCAATTTAATTTGTTAGAAAAAAATAAAACAAAAAGTTAAAAAAATGTTTTTTATTATATGTTTTGCGAAGGCGTTAGTAAATCGTTAAAATTTAAAATAAAAAGTTAAAAGAAGTTAAAAATTTGTAAAATGTCAAAATTTCTAAAATTACGAAAATTCAAAACTTCAAAAAAATCTAGAATTATAATTTTTTTTTGAAAATGTAAGGTATATAGGCTTCCAAAATTATATATCTTGATACTAATTTAATTTGTTAGAAAAAAAATAAAACAAATTTTTTTAAAAATATTGGTCCACAAATATAGTTTAGAACATGAGTTTTAAAAAACGTTAGTTTCAAAAAAGTATTTTGCGAAGGCGTTAGAGAACGTTCGTAAAAATGTTTAAAATAGAGAAAATTTCATTTTTTGAAAACGTTTTAAGAATATAAGCATATTTCAATCCGATTGTAGCTATAGGCTAGAAGCGGATTTTTGGATTAAAATTGTTGGACTTCGAAAACACCGGAAATTATGACATACTGCGATTTATATGTTCTCTAACGCCTTCGCAAAACATATAATAGTAAACGTTTTTTTAACTTTTTGTTTTATTGTTTTTCTAACAAATTAAATTGGTTTCAAAATATATAATTTTGAATTTTCGTAGTTTTTAAATTTTTGGGATTTTAAAAATTTACATTTTTTAAAAAATGTAAAACTGAAACTATAGTTTAATTTTTATCTAAAATTTTATTATTATTTTTTTTTAATTTTTTTTGGATTTTTTTTTTTTGGATTTTTTTTTAAAATTTTTTATATATATTTAATGTAATATTTTTTTGAAGTTTCAATTTTCGAAATTTTGAAATTTTACAAAAAAAATTTCAAATATAAAACTGAAACTATAATTTAATTTTTATCTAAAATTTATTTATTATTTTTTCTTAAATTTTTGAATTTTTTGGATATTTTTTATTTTTGATTATTGATTTTTTTTTAAATTATTATTTTTTAAGAAAATAATTACAGTTTGACCCGAAATTTTTGTTTGAAGCTCTATAAAATCCAAATTGTAGTTTGCAATATGACTGCATATACTTTATGTATGTCAGTATGTTTCGTATATTAGTTGGTGTAGGTTAAAGTACATTTCTATATTTGGGATAGTTATCTACATATTACCCCATTCTTCGGGTAGCTGAAAACCATTTTCCTTTTTTTTTTTTTTTCAGATGCGTTCCCTTCTCTATTAAATTATTGCTTATTACATTGAAGTCCCTGTAAGTCTCTCGCTCTTCCTCTTTTGCCTCGTATTTCTTTCATCTATACATTAATCCCCCAACTCTAAATTCACTTGTTTTAATTCTTATCATCTATTTCTTTATATCTTCCAAAATACATTACTCTATTTGAAAACTAAGTTATCAACTTGAAGAAGCTTTTTTAATGCTTTTGTTTATTTATTGATTTAATTACATTTCACACACACAAATTTTTAAAAGCGAATTTGTGACATGTTATTCTAAGTGATTTTAAATTTAAGTTACAACAAAAGCCATTTATTCTCACGATCAGAATTTTTAAATCATCGCACAGATTTCGAAGTTAGATTTCGATTTCACAAGTCGGGACAAATTTCTTCGGACCTGAAAATTTATGCGGGAACTTGCAGTTTAGCCTCCACAAATTTTTTTTTTTAAGTCCTGAGCGACCTCCTCATCTCCTGTATGTTTTAATTTAGTAGACTTTTTAATGTCGGTTTGAGATTGCATCCAACTTTCTTTCGTATTTTTTTATTTTTTACTCTAAAATAGAGTAAAAAATATCATTTCTCTATTTTCTCTCCAATGTATTCTTCTATTTTAGAATAATGTTATTTCTTTCTCTATTTTAGAGTAAAATACAACATTCCTCTATTTCTTTCTCCAAATATAAAATAAAAAATAACATTTCTCTATTTTATAGTTATAAATAGAAGTGAGTTGAAAAGAAAATAAAAAAATGCTATTTTTATTCTATTTTAGAATAAATAATAGAAGTGAGTTGGAGATGGTCTTAGAATTTAAATGGTATAACGTCCACACAATATTGTTCTTGCAATAGGGTTTTAGAACTCTGGTGCTCATTTGTCATGGATAGAAATTATGGGGGCCTAAACAAAAACAAACATAAAATACACGGGTCGAATTTCCACTCAAGAGTCACGACGACTAAAACCTTTAGGTCCGTCCATGTCGGCTATGTCTCTTGTCCCCAAAACCTTTGTTCCCTTTCTCTCCTTCCGGTGTCGCTCAGTGACTACTCGCCTAAAGTTCGTCGCTGCTCGAACCATGAGCTCTCAATCGAGCCAGCGCGTCTTTCAGCTCAGACAAGACCCTCTCACCGGTAATTCCGAGTGGATTGTCATCGAAGAGAATGACGAAACCGGAGTTCCTGAAACTTGTACGGACGGCCTCCTCGCCACTACATCATATCTGGACATGCTCAATGATTCTTGCCGCAACCGAGCTTTCCGTCTCGCTATCGAGAAAACCATTACCAAACCTTGCCACGTCCTTGATATTGGGTTCCTCTCATTTCCCCAACTCATTTCATCCAATTTTGCGGTTTACAGTCAGATTTCACCGATTTTCTTTGTAACATAAAGTGGAATTTGTGTGTCTAGTGCTGGAACTGGGTTGCTATCGATGATGGCTGCGAGAGCAATGGGAGGAGAAGAAGAGTCCGGTGACTCAAAGGGAATGGTTACGGCGTGTGAGTCGTACCTCCCGATGGTGAAGCTTATGCGGAAGGTTTTGCATAAGAACGGGATGGCCAAGAACATCAACCTCATCAACAAACGATCCGATGAGCTGAAAGTTGGGGAAGATCTTGCTTCACGAGCTCATGTCCTTGTGAGTATAGATTTTCATGATTAGTGAGGAAAACCCAAATTAGGATGTTGCAATGTTGGCATATATTGTAGGGAATTTGAGTAGAAATAAACATAAATGCGTCTTCTTCATTGCTGTTGTGGGGATGTCAAACATTTGTTTGCTCTTCTTCATTAGGTAACTGAAATATTGGACTCTGAGTTACTTGGTGAAGGTTTAATCCCAAGTTTACAACATGCTCATGACATGTTGCTTGTTGACAATCCAAAAACAGTGCCATACCGTGCTACTACATATTGCCAGGTCCGTTGCTTGATTTATCTTTGAGCCTATTTTCCTTGGAAGTTAATTCCTACAATTTACCAAAATTGGGGTTTGTCTTCATTGTTTTATCTTGAGCCTCATTGAATTTCTTCTCACATTGTTTCCCTTTTCTTTTCTGTACAACGTCAAGCTTGTAGAAAACACGTTCTTATGTAATATGCATGATCTACAAAATATCGAGGCTAAAATATCTGATGGTGTTCGTCTAGTTCCTCCTGGCTTAGAGAGTCTATTTGGCCTCAAGTCACAACAATATGGCATGCATGTCGATGCTATTGAGAAAGAGATCAGACTGGTACTTATATCCCAAAATTCTCCCTACTTGTTTACAATAAGCTTAAGTTTATACACTCAATTCATATATTCACCCAGTTGTCAGAGCCCGTCAAATTATTTGAATTTGACTTTTGGAAACGGCCAGAAAGTCATGGAGAGCTTCGAGTGGACATAGAAGCAATAACTGAGGGTAGTATTCATGCTATAATTTCATGGTAATACGTCCTTTCCTGTCTTTCTTCTGTTCTATCTATAGGTGCTTGAATTGCATATATATGCTTACAATACTGATAGTTATAATAGTCTACAAAAGTGCCCTTGACCCTGAAGAGCTTCTGTCCACATTACACACAAAAGGACGCATGAAGACATACATTTTTTTTTTTGGTGATGCATATTCATGCATTCCACCTAAAAGCCCTTGGCAAAAGGCTCAAGACCTAACTTGTTTTCCCAATATGATATGTGGAAGCTTATATATTTTTCGTTCAGGTGGGTGCTGCAGCTTGATAGTGAAGGAACAATCTTCTACTCTACCGCTCCTAGATGGATAGATTCAAATTCTGAGATAGGTGAGTTACACCTTCCTGTGGAGATCATGTGATTTATGTCAAATCTTACGCAGTTATATATGGTTGTATAGGATCCCTTTCACCCCAGACTTGCACTACATTCAGCTCCGTTGGGATTCAAGATGTAGTTGATCACTGATCTCATTTCACCTAGTTCGGTTTCTTTGATTTCTAATACAGGTTTTAGGGACTGGTGTGACCATTGGAAACAGTGTGTTTGGTTTACTCCAGGAGCAGGTGTGTCCATATCCAAAGGAGAGAAAGTTCATTTGCATGCTGCTCATACTTGCACTAACATCTTGTACAATCTGAAGAAGACTCAAAGCTTGGCACAAGAGATGACACAATCTCCTTTAAGTACTGGAGATCTGCACCTCACATTACCACCAGAAAGAGTCGCAATATATGGTGACAGTACATATAGGCAATCCATGATTGAGGCCACAAGAAACGCAGTAGGTTCTAACCTTCTATGTCTGTCTTACATTTACAAAATATTCCTCTGAAAACTGCGCAAGGTTGTGGTAATATTTTGTCTTGTTAATGCTAAATAAAGAACACTACTCCAAACTGTTATAAGAAAGTTACTTGTATTACTATACTATTTTTCTTCTACATTCCAGTGCGCACTTTAATGGTTCTTCATCTATTCTCCAGTTACAGGGAAAATCTTATCCACAATGTCTCGTCATCGATGATAGTCTTCTCTTACCACTAATGGCTCTACATATCTCCAACACATCACGGGTCATGTCATTGTCACCTGGGCTGCAAGAGAATGCTGCCAGATACTTGGAAACCATTGCTGATTCAAATGGCTTTTCAAAAGATCGTTTCGAACATTTTAGAAAAGGGAAGGCAAAGTTGGCGGAAGAGTATCCAAACGAAGTAAATTTTCACCGGATGTGCATCATTTTCAAAATTCTTAAAAAGTTTATGGCTTGTTGCTGAGCTCTTGAAAAGTTATGTCCTTTTAAGTAGACTTAGTCATTCAATTTCTTAAATAATTTTTGGTTTCCATTTTGAGTATGTGGCCCTATGTTCTATCAACAGATTGATCTGCTGATCGGAGAGCCATATTACTACGGACTCGAAAGTGGGCTTCCGTGGCAGAGTCTCAGATTCTGGTAATGTTTTTATTGGATTGGTCACTTTGGTCAAATATGCTATAAAGTTTTTTAAACGATAGACTGGTTCTCTTTCTGGTATGCGTGAAGGAAGGACAGAACTCTACTTGATTTTGTCCTGTCAAAAGATGCAGTGGTGATGCCTTATAAAGGAGTTTTGAGAGGTTGTGCGATGTTTCTTCCTGTAAGCACTGTATCGTTTTTTAGCAATTCTAAAACAGAGAGGCATTTGGTTGTATAGTCATGAATTGGCGTATGGTGCAGGATCTCTGGAAGAGCCGTTGTTTCCTTGGGAGTGTAGAAGGGTTTGACCATGCTCTGGTGAATACAACCTTAGGGGGATGTGGTGATCTACCGTCTGGTAAAGACAGTCCTTGTTTGCCCTTCTTTATCTGGCAATGTGGAGAGACAAAGGTAAACAGAAGTTCTTAGATTTATATATACTGACAAGCATTGGGAAACGTTAAGATTGTTCTCTTTCTTGGATAATTTTCAGAAACTTAGCAAGGAATTCACAGTCATGGAGTTTGACTTCTCCAAGCCCATCACAGGTCCATGTTCTGGGGAAGTCCAGGTATGCTAGCTGGAGATTCACAAAGTATACATACATGCATTTTGCAGAGGCATCATTAGTACAAACAACTGTATGATGATTGCTTTTAAGAAATGCTTTTTTTTTTCTGCAAACAGATTGAGTTTATCAAACCCGGTGTATGCCATGGAATCGTATTGTGGATGGATTGGGTGATGGATGAAAAAAACTCAACCGTGATCTCAACAGGACCGGGTATGAGACTCATAACTCTCAGTACTGTACAATCATCTTTGCTTTAAGGGCTCGAATATGTGAATATTGAATATTAGTGGTTCTGTTACAATCCACACCTCATGAGGTCAAAGCAATCAATTTGATGACATTCTCTGTTTACACAGATGAAAGATATTGGAAGCAAGGAGTGAAGCTACTAAGGAAACCAGTCACAGTAAGAGGCGAAGGTTCCTCTTCCGTAAGAATCCAAGCTTCCTTGGATCCATCATCAAACGGCGAGCTCATCATCACACATACTCTCTCTTGACAAATTTTGTCGGACCATTGTCAAATCATATCGGTCTCAAATCGTGTTCTCAGTCTTTCCTCACAACAAGATGACTTGAGACATAAACCTTTTTTGGGTCAACCAGGCCTAAGCTTAATTATTACAAAGTATAAACTTCAGTAAATTTGATTATGTGATGTACAAGTAGATCCTCCTTCATTGATAGTTATGGGGTTTATTAATGCCATAATCATGCAGTTAAATGTTTCTAGTTAAACGTAAATCATAACGAGAGAATTAGATTGTACTATAAAGAGTCCATAAAAGTAGTTAACTACAGACAATGCGAAACTACGAGCGCTTTTACTGTGGGTGCGTTAATAGATTTGTCTGAGATTATTGTGGGCGTTGAATTAATTACGAGTAACGGAGCTATTCATAATCCAACTTCAAGTCCTCTTTCTCTTTTATTTACATATCAAAAAAATCAAATATAATCAGAGGAGAATGCTTACAACAAGCCACCAAACAAAACAAGAGCAAAACACAAACCTTTAAACTCAACACATCACACATCTGTATATTCGTCTCTTAAGAAAATCAATGTTTTTCTTCCTCTTTTGAGGCCGCCACATAAGAGACAACAACTGTAATGTCGTCAAGCTTACCTCCGTAGTATCTGAAGCCAGCATCCTGTGCTGCTGTCGAGAATGGGGTTTGTCTGTTTTTGTCCTGTGCTCTTTGGCGAGCCAATGCTGCAATCTTCTGTGCTGTTACCTGAGGATCTATGCCAGCTCTCACCGCGTGAACCACTACCGCTGTGATCTCGTTGTTGTACAGGTTGTCGAATAATCCGTCTGTTCCAGCTATTATCACGTCTCCAGGAGCAACAGCAACCGTAAAAACCTGACCCGAGCTTGGCAAATCGCCGTTACTTCCACTCTCCAGCTGATAAGTGAAGTTGAAGTCATGTTGTTGAACTGGGGAACGGAAAACGGTATGCCCTTCACGGACTACCATGAACCCGCTGTCCCCTAGGTTAATCGCGTGAAGTCCCTGGTCCGTCAGGGCTATGATGCAAGCCGTTGAAGACCCTTTCGACTTTGTGCTCGTATGAGCCTTTTCCAATACTCTGGCTGGATCTATTGATCCTTTGGGCTCGTCTTGGATTACACTCACCGAGTTAGACATAAGCTCCCGAGAGTAGTAACCTGCATCGATACCGAGCTCTGCCCAACCTCCCACACCATCTGCCACACCCAATGCTTGCTCCTCTGCACAGATAAAGTGAGCATCCTCTCCACCAGTCTCCTCTTTATCAGGATGCGGTAGATAGCACGACCCCGAGACAAGCTTCAGGGGTTTAGCAGATAGCTTAGTCGCTACAGGATCCGAAGAATCTCTAACCTGTTCCTCGGTGACAGAGTTATCGAACGAGACATCAGGCGCATTCCCAGCCGAAAAATGATTCAAAAGTGAGCTATGCAAGCCTCTAAATCCCCATCCTCCACTACTTTGGGGATTCAGGTAGATCCATTTCTTCAAACCTCTATAAGCAAAATACCCATAGATCGTAGAATTTTCGCGGTGATCTCGTCCACTGAGTCTCATACTGATTCTTCCACGGTTGGAAGAGCTTCCATCTCCATATACCATACCAGCGTAACGCTTCGAAACCAGAGGATCCACAAACAAGGATTTGGAACCACAAGTCGCCATTGATTTACCGGAAACCTTGGCACTAAGATCCGAAAGCAAAAGATCAATGTGATATCCACAGACCTGAAAGGCCGGACCAGATACCGAAGGAACAGAGAAAGTTCGAGAGACGGCACCAACGACAGAAAGATTCCTCCTTTCGTTAACCAAGAGCAAATCGGAGCTCGCAGGTTCGAGAAACCCGTTAGGGTTAGTAAATCTAGAGTGGAAACCTCTGTAACCACCACCAAACCCTAAATTCCCAAGTCCAATCAGAATCTTAACCTGTCTCTGAAGGCTCTCTTTCACAGGTAACATCTTTAAGTATAATATAGAAACCAGTAATAACCAGAGATGGAGAAGATCATATCTCCCGAAGCATCACTGCAATTACAACTCCGTCGATTTCACGAACGATCTAAACGGACCCTCGATATGGTGAATCTTTAGGAAGAAGAAGGAACGATCAATCCGGATATTGACGGATTTATCGAACACAAAACCACCGACGCAGGTAGCTCAATCAAATGAAAAAAAAAAAAAAAAACGAAGACGAATTCGGAACAAACTTACCAGGACAAACAAAAAAAACTTGTCTTTCAAAAACCCTCTTGAGAAGATAATGTCAAGCACAGGAATTGGCAAGAAATCCAGAGAACCCTAGCGAATCTGATCTTTAAGGCAAAACACAGAGCTGGTGGTCAGAGGCAACTCGCTTTTTTTTTTTTTTTTGGTTCTTTAAAAAAAAACCCAAATCGGTAAAATCAGGGATGTCTCAATTTTCTCTGGAATTCTCTAAAAATATATGAATCAGGTTTGGGTCAATTTGCCAATAATCAAAAAAAAAATTAATAATTAAATACATGGCTAAAAACCTTAAAACTAGTGATTATAACGGTGTCACATAGCGCAGTTTTAGCTATTTTTTAATTATGATTTTTTATTTGATTATTGCATCAAATTACTCATCAGGTTTTGTTCAGAAATATTTCCTCTCACATCTTATTGGATGATGAAACTGATTCTCAGTCGTTGGATCATCCGTTTTGGCAATATCTCAATCGTATGTTTTCTGTTTTAAAATCGAGAACCACCTGTTGGATTACTGGGCCGATTAAACCCCAAAAAAATCGATACTAATTAAAAAGCCCACAAAATTGATGGATCAATTTTCCGTTTTATTTTATCTTCTTCAGTGGATCAGTATTAACGAATTTATGTTTATCTCTAATTGATTTTAAAGATGAGAGATTAAGATTTTTTTTTAAAAAAATAGCAGGTAAGGTTCGGTATAAATAGTTCTGGTATTTAAACCTATTATCCGAATTACATTCATAAAAATAATGATTGGGTTATTCGCATATCGAATAGGATAATGGTAATCAGATATCTAAAATCAATATCTGTTTAATATCCAAACTCTCAATAGATCGGATAAAGTTAAGATTTAGGTTCACGTCATTCACATGATACATATAGATTTAAAATTTACAATCTATTTTAAATCCTTTAGGTCGTTATTACGCATTTTGAGTCGTACGCCATCTCGGTTATGCGTCTTTCATTTGTTCTGGAGAAACTTTTATTGATGTGTGGTACTATCATACCCCTAAATCTGAGGATTTTGCAGGCGCTGATGCGATGGCACGTTTGATTTTGTGAACTTTTACTATGTTTTTATATGATTTTCCTTTCCCCCTAGTTTTTAGTGGGGCGTGACTGGTATGCTTAGGTTTTAACCCCAACAACCACTGCAAGTGCACAACAGCGCAGTAGTATAAGGGGTGTCGAAATCCCAATAGACCAATTGCCACACTACAAATCTCCGAGAGAAGAGAAGAGCTAAGACGAAAATACGAGTTATGGTTATTGTGAGTCACGAAAATTTGCAATAGAATTAGATAATGAAGTAGTCAAAAACGTGTGAGAAAATAAATAAGGAAAAACGTCAAGTTTCAGGGTTATCGCAGAGAATCATGAATCACATAAAATCATATTACTTGACAGGGAAGAGATTAAGATCCGTTCTAGAACTCAAAGCACAATTGTATAGTTAGCCTACTCTCGCAATACCAATCACTATGTCTAACAACTTAAGCCTCTAAATTCTTGCTTGATTCTTATGAAGTAAACATGCAGTTAAGTCCAAGTTCGATTTGTTCACTAGACTCTATAATTCAACTCTCGCAGGTTATAACGCCTAGCTTATCTAGATTAGTTTAGGTGATTTATTAGAATTTTGGAAAGTAAATCTACCTAAGTTCAGATGCAAGGTGCGCAGTCAAGCAATCAGCATTAAGAACAAATCAAGATAAAGAACCGTATGTAAATCCATGTCTAAGCATCATCAAGTTAGAATTCCATGAAAACTCTTTGAATCCCTTTGACCTAATTAGATGACTATTCAGACATCATGCAAGTAAACAAGCAAGAAGAAGAAGAATTAGAAATCATAATAAAACTCAATAAAAAGTACGAGGGTTCAGAAATCTTCTCTATCAGAGATACAAAGTTGAGATCTTCTCCCTTGAAACTCAAAAACGAAAATAAGAAAAAGCTCTTGAATAATAAGTGTATGTTATATCTAAAGTGGCTAAAAATGTGTATTTATAGGTTTAGATTTCTTTGGGTCGGTTTGGAGAAGCCCTGAATGAATTAGGAAAATCGCCTTTTTCTGCATAAAGGACCAGTCTCGTGCAGGGGCTCTGCACCCGGTCTCTCCACCTGGTCTTTAACAAGATAGGACAAAAATCAAAGGTATACACCCGGTCCTTCAGAAGACTTTTCAAGCTCGGGTGCATTTTCTTCGTCTTGAGGTCGGTCTCTCCATTCGGGCTTGTCTAAGGTCAAATGGAAATCTGGAGAGGTGGACATGATGCATGGCCCGTTCATATGGTCCTGGTTGTACAACCGGTCCATACACCTTGTCCTCTGTCTTCTGCACTTGTTTCCTTCGCCGACCAGAATGACATGTGTTCACAAGAATTGGTGTATCTTTATGACCGTTGATCTAAATGACCTCAATCCACTTCTGGATGAAAGCTGACTCAAGTACTATATTGTATCCAAATTTCAGCTCAATATAATGAGAGTAAGGCCTCCAACGGTTTCTAGACATCTGATACTTCGAAACTGTCCAATATCTCGGTTTTCTTGACATTTTGTCCAATTGACCTGTAAAAGATTCTATACACTACGAACACACTAAAACAACCACTTAAGACATAAAACTGCATAAAAACCATTAGATATAATAATAAAACTGTATAAAAACCGTAAAAATCAGGATACATCAGTGCACGCTTGATCTTTCTATGCGAAAGAATCTTCCATTTAGTTATGGATTTTTCGAAGATTATAAAATATTTGTTTGGTGGTATAACCTGCAGTGAAACAATTTAATACTTATCCTATTTAGTGCCAAACTATTTGTACATAATTTTGAGTTTCACCAATTTTCATGTGATTTTTCAAGTTAATGAAAGTCGACCGTTGAGGAATAAAGGTTAGTCTGCACCACCGACCTCATGCTAGAAAAGGTTTGCAATGAAGTAAAATAGTATAGCAATCACATGAGATATGATGTACGTGCTGTTAGTTTTAAGTGTTTTCGGTGTTTAAGTGTATATTTTCTCTTTTTAATCTTAGTGAAAAAAACTTTAGACTATGAATCATCCCCTTAAATGGGATCGACGATCTGTATCCCCCGAAACTATCATATAGCGTCAGTTTCACACAAAATATCAGCCTCTCTCTAACGCTACACACGTTTAAGTTTTTCAATCTATATCCACATAGTTTATACTTTTAAACCCAGAACCACACAAGATTTAAATTCTGCGATCTGGGTTCAAAATCACGATTAGATCATAATCTAAACCAATTTTAATCACTAATTTGACTTAAACCGAAATGGCGAAACCAAAACAAAAACCCGACCCAATCTATAACCCGACCTGAAGATTTTTTTATTCATCGACCCCAAACCATCGAAGAACCCTAAAAAATCGAAATTGAAATTGATTTGGATTGTTGTGTTATTTACGCAGGAGGAAGGTGAAGATCAATGCTTTTTAAACTAAACCCTAAAAAAACACAGAAAAATCTAACTGCTCAAGTCTATATTCGCGTAGCTAAAGATGAAGATCAAAGCTTTCTCTTTTGTCATTTCTCTTCTTCTTCTTCTTTGATCAGTAAAAAAAGTCACCGCCTTCTCTTTGCTCTTTCCACACTTTGATTGATCAATCAATCATATGCTTCTTCATTTCTATTGCTAAGCTCTTTCTTTCTCATTTTTGCCGATTCTTCCTGACTCAGTTCCTTTTTGACGAAACAAAACCCATAATTTTGTAATTTTTTTTTTGCTTACATTTTCCTGGGAAACTTCAATTTCTTTCTCCGTGGATATAAGTAATAATTGTCACTTGTTTGGAGTCTGAGAAGAAGAAAGAATCACACAGAAAAAGTTTGTATTTTCTTACTTCTCGACCGGTTGTGTTTCCAAAAATCTCGTTTTTCCATAGGAAAATCTCTCAATTTCATCTGGGCTTTCTTCAGAATTCCCAGCGAAGTTGTTGAAATTCAACATCCCGTTGATCAAAACCGGCATCCCGATCCAGAATAAATGCATAGATCTATATCTTTTAAATAAATCACCTTTAACCGAATCCATAGCCTTCGAATCCAAACCCAAAACCAGATTCAACAACGACAAAGCCACAAATCTTGCCTGAGAATCACTTGCAACAACAATCCAAGATCCATTCAACAATTTTGAAACATCAAATTTATCCAATTCTGAAACTCATAACTCAAAACTTTCCTCGATTTCATCAAATCCCAATTCTTCTCGAAATAATCAAGCTTCGAGCCATTATTCTTACGAACAAATTCGGTTTCGGTTTAACATCCCACACAATCTGATTCACCTCGTTAATACATGAGATACGATGATCGTAGACAACAACAGACGAAACAGAAGCTACGATGTTTAAAACCAAAAGAAAATACGGTGTGCGATGAACACAGACTAATCTTGGATCGGTTTATGTTAAATTAGTGATTAAAACCGGTTTAGATTAGGATCTAATCGTGATTTTGAATAAAAATTACGATATTTAAATCTTGTGTGGTTCTGAGTTTAAAAGTATAAACTGTGTGAATGTAGATTGAGAAACTTAAATATGTGTAGCGTTAGATAGAGATCGATACTTTGTGTAGAACTGATGTTATATGATAGTTTCGAGGGGGATACAGATCATCGATCCCCTTAAAAGATGGTTAGAGTATTATATTTATAAGAAAATATCTTTATTAGGTTCGAATATCAGATACATTAAACATATGCTGGTAAGATTGTCCACCTGAAGCCAGTCTTCTGCATACATTAAACATATGGTGGCATAATGATGCTGCAAGTACTATTTTCTTAGGAAATGTGCATGATGCTTCTCATCACGAATTGTCCCTAGTCCATGGTGTATTAGCTCATTCGTTGAGTAGACTCGATTTTAAGGATCCAAAGTCGCTCTCTGAACGAGTGAGTTCGCCCTAAAACACCAGCCACCGTCGAGCTTTGTCCACCACCGTCACGGCCTCTCCGGTGTCCGGCTCTTTTCGCCGACGCCGGAAGAGGCCCTCTCTTCCTTTTAAAGCTTGTTTCTTTGGGTTTCTTTGGCTTCCTCACTGCTTGGGTCGTGTTGCAGTGGAGCTTTCCTCTTCATATCGGGTCTTCGTGGTGGTTTTGGAGTCTGCAGCTCCGGCGACGTCACGGTGAGGCTTCGATCTGGGCAAGTCAAGAGGTATCTCAGCGATTTCTTCTGGGATTTCATCACATGTCTCTCGGTTTCGTCATGTCTCTCGCCGAGGAGGTGGCGGCTCGGACCAGATCTTGTCGCCGCTCCCTATTCTCTCTGCCGCGAATCCATAACCAAGGCTAATCATTGGTTCTTTTGTCCCGGAGAGGGTAAGGGCTTTTGAGGACAGAGCATGTTCTCCGTTGAATTAAGATCTATGATTGGCTCACGGTTCTTGGTGTCTCGGTGGTGTGTTTAGTGGTTCCTTCGGTGTCTCTCTTCGACGGTGAGATTTATATTGGTCGTGTTTAGGCTATTCTAGCGGATTGTGCCTATGGTTGCTGTGGCTTTTGGTCGCCACCTCTGGTTTGATTCCTGTTTATTATAGTCCTCATCCGTGACCATGGCTCTGATTGTCTCTCGATTAAGGTGATTAGGAGAGTTAGGCTGTTCTCTCGACTTGGATGACTAGGTTGTGTATGTGTGGACTGTTTTTGTCTGCTTCGGGTTTGGTTCTTAGTGCTGATTCGGCTTTTGGAGGAGGTAGTAAGGTCGATTGAATTTGTTGTTGCTTGGTCCCTTTAGCCGACTTTGGAGATGGGTCTTGGTAGAGTTGAAGAGCACTATGAATTCTCTAACGGCTAGTGTAGTCCCCTCTTAGTGTTGATTTATGGGATGCTGATCAAGCCTTGTCTCAAAAGTGTGAAGGACAGCCATTGTTTCGTTTGGCTTGAGCGCACCCCAGCTTTAAGGTTCTAGTATCGGGGTACCGGATGAAAGAGTTTCTAATCGCTATGTTGATGTCCCAAGATCGTTCAAGTTGCTTTCAATTACATCTTCCTGTTTCCTTGTTTCCATCGAAACCTCAAGTTTTATTGCTATTTACTCGGTTCCGGTTGCTTCGTAACTACAGACCTTGAGTAAATACCGATTGCTATTTGATTTTCATGTCTTTTAAACCTTTTTGCCCTAGAACCAACTCTTAGATTTATCATTTTGTTTAACAACAAATTGTAATACCTGAATTGTTTACTTTTTAAATAATATTAACATTTTTAGCAAAAAAAAAAAAAATCGAAAGCCTATGTAGCACGACACGATTGACATTACCTAACAGATGAAAAATATCTCCAACATCAATATCTATTTATTTATTATATAGAATAAAATATACAAAAAATGTTTAAATAACATTTTCAAAAAATTATTCTAATTATTATTTGAAACATATTTAATAAAATATCTATCAACATATAATCTTGCAAAGATACATTTATGTTTACTTTTCTTTATTAAAGTTTTACTTTCTATTAAGAAATTGGAAGACACATGTTGTCACAACAATAATTAAAAAAGGTAAATTTGTTAATTTACTTTGAAAAATATTCATTGCGGTTTCTTCAAAACATCTACTAAAATTGGAACAATGCAAGAAGATTAACATGATTTATGCATAAAGATGACATCCACAAAACAAAACAAAAATCGTCTTATTTTTTATATTAAAAAATACTCATTGTGATAATTTTTTCTATTTTTGAAAATTTATGCCATCACTACAAAAAAAAATGGACATTCTTAACTCACAATAAGCGTTATTATAGGTGTTTAATAGCATTGTTATAAACGCTAGGACATCAACAGCTATAGTAGGTTCCACCCATACGATAGCGTTTTTTTGAAATGCTATTATAGGTCGTTCTATCATAGTATTATTTAAATGCTTGTATATTTTTTTTATAGCTCATGGTAAATGCTGTAATATACTTTGTTGTAATATTTTATAGTTACTATATTAGATTTAATTGTAACTCGTTATTTTTGTTGTGATATATTGTGTTGTAACATTTTGACAATGTAATTTTTCCAATTAAATTTGATTCCTTTTTGCATTATATATTTAAATTTCTTTTCTATATAAATTAAATTTAGTAAATAATAATATTTAAATATATTTTTTTTCATAGAAAATCCATAGAAAAACATAACAAGTCTTACAAACTTTTAATCCAAATCAAATCTTAAATAAAAATATCTAGTACTACTCTTACACAACAAAAATTCTAATCATAAGGATTTATGAGACAAAGAACAACGAGAAACAAACTTCTTCCTCCTTGGCAAGAAGCTGGAAGCATCTCATCGAAAGAAAAGATAGATGTGACATTCTCCGTCATTCGGAGTTTAGAATTTAGAAAATGATTAAATTTATTTTTAAATTTTTTTATAAGTGTTGGATTTTGGGTTTTAGGTATATATATTGATTATATATTATGTTTAGGTTTTAGAGTTTATGATTTATAAAATGATTATACTTGAAATTTTTTATAAGTGTTGGATTGTTTGGTATATTATTTGATGTTGATGTTTAATAACTTACAATTAAAAATTTAATATTTATGATTAAGGGTTAGAAATTTAGGATTTGTGTTTGGGATTTAGAAATTAGAGTTTAGGATTTAGAAAATAATTTTTTTTGTCATCTGATTACATAAATTAGCATCCCGAATTAGAAAATGATTATACTTAAAATTTTAAAAGTTCTATATCCTAAATCAAAAACTCACTAAAAATTATATTTCAAATTCTATACCTCTATATCTTTATACCCTAAATCCCAAATCTTATGCCCTAAACTTTAAATGAACGATCATGACTTTTACTTTTTATTTTGTAAATATAATTCTTAATTGTTGATTGTGTATTGGTAATGTTCTTTTTTTAATTGATTTTGAATAGCAATAACATATTTAGAGATTGATAAAATAAAAAAACTCTGTTTTATTGAATTATCAGAATGATGAAACTTGTTTGCAAATCAGTTTCACATAAGAAATTGGAAAAATAGTTGTCAGCTACACGAAGTATAGGGTAATATGTAGAAAACCACCCGAAGTATAGAAATGTGCTGTAAACTATACCAAGTTATATGCGGATTGTACCGACATACACGAAGTATGTAAAGTCATGCTGCGAACATCAATTTGGGTTTTTGAAGCTAAAAACGGGATTTTGGGGTTAATTTGTAATTAAATTTTCTTAAACCCGATTTAATCAAATATCCAACCCGATTCAGTTTTTCATTTTAACCGGGCCAGATTTTAAATTCGGCCCAAAATTCTTGACCCATGTATACCCGACCCGGGTTTGTCAAAACAAAAAAAAAAACTGAGAATCGTTCTTCTTCTTCCTCGCGATTTATAGTTCTTAGGGTTCTTGGGATAAAATTTGGGGGTTTTCAATTCTGAGAGTTTCGGGTTCGATTGAGAGAGATAGAGAGAGAATATCGGGAGATATTTAGATTGTGAGAGTTTGAGGTCACGATTGAGAGGGTTTCTTTGTTGTTCATCGTTAGATTCAGTCATCAAGAAGAGGAATGAGGTATGGAGTCTCTCTTTTTCGTTTTGTTCTATTGTCTATTGATTATAAGTAAGTTATGGCCGGAATTTGGTTAATTAGTTGTTGTGGTTGTGCTATTGACTGTCTTTTGACTCATTGACAGTGGCGATATAGATGTGAAGGTGAAGTGCCATCATTCAGGGCGTTTTAAAACTGAAGGAGGTAAGCTAAATTATGTAGATGGGAAGGTTGATAATTTCACTGTTCTTTCAAGCACCATCTTTGAAGACGTCGTCTTGGAGATGGTTGGTAATATCAGTGTGAATCGTATCGGAAATATGTGGTACATTCTTCCATTTGAAGACTTTAAAGATAGGAAGCCTTTGTGGAAAGATGTCGATGAGAATAGGAGAAAGATGAGTCTTGCAGGGCGTTGGGGTGGAGAAATCGTAATTATCATAGAAAATCCAGAATTGGATGAGGTAAACAACGTTGTTGGTAATGGAGAAGACGGTCTCAGTGGTTGTAGTGATGATGATTGCAATGAGGATGACAATGAAGGGGGCAATGAGGATGACAATGAAGATGCAAATGAGGATGATGAGATTGCTCAAGAGAACATGGTGGTGTTTAGCAATGTTAATTATGATGATGAGATTCTGGATGAAGAAGAAACGTATCCTGATACAGAGTCTGATGATGAAGAAGAAGATGCTCGTAAGATGGCTAGAGATGGGTTGCTAGATGGTATTTTTAGCTTGAGGCAGATATTCTCCACTGGGGATGAATTCAAGGAGAATGTGATAAAGTACATTCTGAAAGAAAGGCGCAATGTAGTCTTTGATCGCTGGGACAAGGAAAAACTTGGGGCTAAATGTAATGGAAGAGGATGTGAATGGCGTATCTATTGTTCAATAGAAAAACCGATTCAAAAGTGGATGGTAAAAACGTATGTAAATAAGCATACTTGCCATCCAACTGGAAAGTGCAAGCTGATTAGGAGTCCTATCATTGATGATCTCATTTTAGAAGACATAAGGAGGAAGCCTGAAATGAGTGGACCAGACATAATGTATGAAATGTAAAAAAGGCATAACATCATTGTTTCTAAGGACCAGGCTCGTGCTGCAAGGAGATTAGCATTGGATAAGCTACAAGCTGCATGCAATGAGCAATTTGCTAGGTTGAGAGACTATGAGATGGAACTCCTAAAGTAAGTAGATGATGCTTCTGTTTTTTTTAAGTTTATGTTTTCTTGTTAGTATGTCTCTTTGTTAATTTTCTTTGCATTATCTGTTTGTTTTTGATGCTGCTGCTTCTCATGTGTTCTAGAGCAAACCCTGGCACAATGGTAGAGATCAAGACCACGACAAAAGTTGATGGATCTGAGCAGTTTAGGAGTTTCTATGTCTGCTACGAAGCACTTAAGATTGCATGGAAGAAGAACTGTAGGCCTATAATTGGGTTGGATGGAAAATTTCTGAAGAATTCCATTCAAGGGATATTGTTGACTGCTATTGGAAGAGACCCGAACAATCAGATTTACCCTATAACATGGGGCGTGGTTTCAGTAGAGAATAATGACAACTGGCTGTGGTTTATTCAGAAGATAAAAGTCGACTTGGATTTAGGCAGTGGTGAAGATGTTACAATCATCTCAGATATGCATAGAGGTCTGATAAATGGTGTTGCAGCTGAGTTACCAATGGTAGAACATCGGGCTTGCTCAAGACACATTTATTCCAACTTGAAGAAGACTCACAAGTCTGATATGTTGAAACCAATGTTCTGGCGTATAGCAAGCAGCTACAATGAGACTGATTTTGAAAGAAATCTCCAAGCCTTCAGAGATTTTGATGCAAGCGCCTGTGAAGAATTGTTGAAGAGGGATCCTCGAACATGGTGCAGAGCTTTCTTTAGGACTGCTCCTTGTTGTGCTGACACACATAACAACTTAACAGAGTCTTTCAATAGGACTTTGAAGATTGCGAGGAAGAAGCCATTTGTGGAGATGTTAGAGTTGATCAAAAGGGATGCAATGCAAATGATTGCCAACAGGTACAAAAATTCTAGAAAGGAGACTGGTAAATACACGCTTAAAGCCAGAAAAGAGGTTGCTAAGTCGTGTAAGGATGCTCAGTATTGTACCTCTATCATTAGCACCGATGATGAGTTTGAGATCCTTGAATTTGGGATCAGCTATTCTCTGAGCTTGACCAGGCGTGCTTGTGTTTGTCGGAAGTGGGATTTGACTGGAATTCCTTGCCAACATGCAGTATGTGCAATCCGAGAGCATGGCTTAGAAGTTGAGGACTTCATATCTGATTATTATCTAACATCAAAATGGCAAAACTTATACTGCCATGGTTTGAGGCTTGTGAATGGTATCAAGTTCTGGAAAGTTTATGGTGGAAATCTCATTGAAGCACCACCTTATAAGCGTCCTCCAGGAAGACCTCCAGGCAAAGCAAGGATCAAAGGTATCCATAAATCTCCAACTAAAGGTAAGACAAAGGTAAGTCGCAAAGGACGAGTACCTCATTGTGGACTATGTGGGCACGAAGGACACAACATAAGAAAATGTCCCTGCGAGGTAACTTTCTTGCTTTCTTTTGATATTTTGAGTCTTTGTGCCTTCTTTTCTATCTTCTAAATGGTGCCGTGATTTAATTTTCGTAGTCTCAAGAAGATAGGGCAAAGAGAAGGCGGCTCAACGAGAAAGCTCGAGTTCAAGGTCAAGTGCAAGCTCACATGGAAGCTCAAGTGGAAGACGTTTCATCAACTGCACCTACGCCAAGCCAAGAGTACGATGCTTAGCATCGGTGTATTTGTTTTCTTTTGCTAAAATTACTCGGCTAAGTTTGTTTTTGGTTTGAAAATTATTAAAAGTTACTAAACTATGTAGACTACTCGGCTAACTTGTTGTTTTTTTTTTAACTTATGATCTTTTGATTTTTAATCAACTGTATGATCTTTTGATCTTTGTTTCTTTGTATTCACTTAATTCACGCCATTTTTCTACTACTCTCTAAACTACATCACCAAACCTTATCCATACCATATAACACATAAAAAGTAGCCTTTCTTAGAAGATGATCACAATACATTAAACCGAAGTACTAATTAAAAGACAATACAGTTTTGACATACTAATTATTAACCGAGAACAACGACTCCAATGGAACGTACAAGCAATCCCATTATTATAGTTATAGTCATGCGTAGACGATATCTCTTCATCTTTGGCCAGCCGAAAACCTCTCCTTCCGAGCTCCCATAGACTTGTTCCCGCTGTTACATGATGATACCGAACTCAATTCCATCTAGAAATGAAAATTTGCAAAACGCTAATAAGAGAAGGAGTCGAATTCAACCAAACTCATTAAAATGTCAAAATCACCACATTCAACGAAACCTAGGTATTTTGCAACATACCTTGTTTCTTCAAATTGTATTGTGCTCCACTACTCTCTCCCGATATTCTCTCTCTATCTCTCTCAATCGAACCCGAAACTCTCAGAATTGAAAACCCCCAAATTTTATCCCAAGAACCCTAAGAACTATAAATCGCGAGGAAGAAGAAGAACGATTCTCAGTTTTTTTTTTGTTTTGACAAACCCGGGTCGGGTATATATGGGTCAAGAATTTTGTACCGAATTTAAAATCTGGCCCGGTTAAAATGAAAAACTGAACCGGTCGGATATTTGATTAAATCGGGTTTAAGAAAATTTAATTACAAATTAACCCCAAAATCCCGTTTTTAGCTTCAAAAACCCAAATTGATGTTCGCAGCATGACTTTACATACTTCGTGTATGTCGGTACAATCTGCATATAATTTGGTGTAGTTTACAGCACATTTCTATACTTCGGGTGGTTTTCTACATATTACCCTATACTTCGTATAGCTGACAACTATTTTCCCTAAGAAATTCCACTAAAGAACATCACATAAAATAATTCGATAGGGAATTAAGAAGCATGAGATTTGATTTTCTATGAGGCTAAATCTCTGGTCTCTCTAAATGTTTTCTTCAAAATCTTCTTCCACACCTTCATCGATCGGACCAGTCCAGAAACAGAGATGGAGCCTGAGATGGAGACAATTTGCCATGAATGCATAGATGAAAGACAATTTATCACCTTCTTCGCAATATCCAACAAGACATGTGAGATCTTTTTGATGAACTCTAAGAAGCAACTCAACCTAACAAATAAACAATTCAGATTTTTGATATCCAACAATACATATAAACCAAGAAAGAGACACAATAACCCATTAACACGATGAAGATTTACAAACTCCTAAGATTTTATAAAAGCAGCGACAAGTCTAGACTTTTTACCTTTAGGGTTAATGAACTGAATGACAACATCATCCTTAATGATGTTAACTTCTTCAATAGCGGGAATGGAATTCACTCCAACTCTCTTAAATGTGCTCTGAAGCCTCTTGTCATCAATGGCATCATGTTTAGTGCCTTGTGTTTCATTCCCATCATCATCATCTTCCTCTATCTCCTCTTTGCAGACCTATTCTTCTTCATCTTCCTCCTTCACTCCTTCCTTATTCTTCTTATGGTCAATATGCCGGCTAAATAATCAAAGAACCATAATGTCAAATAGTCATACAAGGCCATGTTAAACATTAAAATCAAACCAATCTAAGAAAAATTCAGAAACTCGCCCTTGGTGTCTGCAAGATTGGTGTCTGCGATATGCAAAATCTAAAGACTCAAAAACACAACACCAATGACGGGAACCAATGAGTGATGATGAATCCTTTCAGCTTTTCTCAGGGCCCTTACAACAAACAATTTCCGAAACCAACTACTATGACGGTATGCGAGATCCCTCTGAGACCACATTATTCGCATTGTCTTCCCCTTCATATCAGTATGGTTTAAGCAAGCCATAGCATTCGATGCTAATCCAGAGAATCGGCAAGAAACATGGAAAGAAAAATGATTAATCAATCCCTAATCTTCTGAATCAATTTGGGAAACATAGAGATGATTTACCAAAGTACATGAAAACGGATACACATTCGGGGCAGGAAATTTCTAGGGTTTTTACAATGTTGGCGCTTGTAATGCTTTTAGGCTCCAAAGCAAAATTTAACTTAGTCATTTTCGTGGTTAGCTTTTCTGAAATGCTATTATATATATTAGGACTCAAATCCCAGCGAAATCGCGGAGGAAAATGTTATTTATTAAATTTTAAATAGAAAATTATTTAGCATGATAATAAATAAAAGTATATAGTGAAAATGTAACAATACAAAGATATTAACATTTTAAACATTTTTAAAAATATTTTTCTGGTATAAGTAAAAAGAGAGAAAAAAAAAAAATATATATATATATATATGAAAAGACACCACATTGCAAACTATTTTTTAGAATTATAGAAAATTGGTTATAAATGAAAAGGCACCAAAAATTATGAAAATGTGACGCAATCCTATAATGTATTAATAACCATAAAACGGAATTTTCAAAGAAGATGCAACTATATGATTCATTAATAACTATAAAACCATTTTTTTGAAAAGACGCAATCCTAAGATTCATTAATAACCATAAAACCGAATTTTTCCGAAAAGACGCAACCCTAAGATGCATTAATAACCATAAAATGATTTTTTCCTGAAAAAGACACAACCCTATGATGCATTATAACTTACAACATGTTTTTTTTATAAGACGCAACTCTATGATGCATTAATAACCATAAAACAGTTTCTTCGAAAAAATACAACCATATGAAATATAATAACTATAAAACAGTTTTCTGAAAAGATGGATTTTTACATAGACCAATTTTTTGAAAAGACGCAATTCTAAGATGTATTGATAACCATAAAACAAAATTTTTTGAAAAGATGCAACCCCTAAAATGCAGTAATAACCACAAAACGGTTTTTACTCAGAAATACAACCCTAGAAAGCATTAATAACCAAAAACGGTTTTTCGAAAAGACGTAATCCCTAGCATTAATAACCATAAAACGGTTTTTTCGCAACCCTAAGAGAAATTAATAACCTTAAAATGGTTTTTTAGAAAAGATGCAAATCTAAGAGACACTAATAACCATAAAACAGTTTTTTTTCGAAAAAACGCAACCCTAGAATATATTGTTAACTATAAAACGGTTATTTACGAAAGGACACAACCCTATGATTTATTTTCTAGTATTGTTATTATTAATAGACCCAACCATTGGAAATAACCATAAAGCGGTCATATCGAAAAGATGCGATACTAGAATACGAAAGGACACAACCCTAAACGAAAAAACACGACCCTTGTAAAATAACCATAAAAATATTTTATCGAAAAGACGCAACCCTAGAATATATTGTTAACTATAAAACAGTTATTTATGAAAGAACACAACCTTTTATATCGAAAAGACGCGATCCTAGAATACGAAAAGACACAACCCTAAACGAAAAAACACGACCCTTGGAAATAACCATAAAATATTTTATCGAAAAGACGCAACCCTAGAAAATACTATTAACTATAAAACAATTATTTACGAAAGGACACAACCTTTATATCGAAAAGACGCGGCCCTAGAATATGAAAGGACGCAACCCTAAGAAAAAAAACACGACCATGAAAATAATCATGAAAATGTTTTATCGAAAAGATGAACCTTAGAATACGAAAGGACACGACCCTAAGCAAAAAAACACGACCCTTGGAAATAACCATGAAAAAGTTTTATCGAAAAAACGCGACCCTAGAATACGAAAGGACACAAATCTAAGCAAAAAAAAACGACCATTGGAAATGACCATGAAAAAGTTTTACCGAAAAGACGCAACCTTAGAATATACTGTTAATTATAAAACGGTTATTTACGAAAGGATACAGCCCTTTATATCGAAAAGATTCGACTCTAGAATACGAGAATTTTTTCGAAAAGACGCAACCCTAGGAAATGAAAGGACAGACACAACCCTTCGAAAAGACGCAACCCTAGAATATATGATACAAAAGGACACAAATCTAGAATACGAAAGGACACAACCCTTCGAAAAAGGCAACCCTAGAATATAGGATACAAAAGGACACAAATCTAGAATACGAAAGGACACAACCCCTCGAAAAGACGCAACCCTAAGATATGATAGGACACAACCCTAGAATTCATTTTTTAGGATTGTTATTATAGATAGATAGTAGTTCAGCTCACTAAACCGTTACAAAAATTGAGATATTATAATGTGCTATTTTTTTTTTTTCATTTAGGTCGATTATATATAAAACTGGTGTTACACAAAGACGATAGCCGGTAGGGGATTAAACCTAATCCGTAGCCATGAAATCACAGAAAATAATCTTAACAAAAACTAAGCCCAAACAAAGAAAACAAAGCCTAGGAGACTACCGGGAAGCAAGGCCCACACAAGGGAAACACTGAAAATTACAAATCCAATCGAATTCATGAAAAAAGAAAAGCAAGACAACCTCATGAGACACGGCAAGAGAAAGCATAGACGGCGAAACTGATGAAACGCAACCACGAAGACCAGCAATGCATGTGATCGAGATAAGTCCTAAATGGAAGAAGTCAATGAAAACCAGGAAGAAGAAGGCCACCAACAAGAAGAATCGCATCCAAATCACCCGAATAAATTTCAAATGATATTCAACCCAATAACCCATGAGCAAGTTGTTGATGTACATCGCCGCTTGAAATCTTATTCTGAAAAAGACGGATAGAACTGGAATGCAAAACTGTTGTGCGAGTGAAATTAAGCTCGAATGCTTCTTAAACCAAAATAATGTGCTATCAATAAGCTTTTTTTTAGTGCATATAAATTAATTTGACATTATTTCATTAATTGATAAGCTAATTACATTTTCTTCAATTTTATTAAATTTTCAATTTCTTAAAGTATAGGAAGCACGACTATTTCCTAAAACTTGGAACGCGCATGGGATGTACATTTAGTACTATTTATAAAAAGGACAAAAAGGATGTTAAAACGGGATTCCAACTTTTAGCGATAAAACGTGATTCCATGATTTTGACAGAAAATATGATTTTGTGGTTTTGGAGCCACTGCGGTTTTGGCGAGAAAACATGATTCTAGAGTTTTAATGAAAAATATGATTTCGGCTGCAAAATATGATTCCAGAAAACCTTTGAGCTTTGAAGTCTTTCATGGCCTCAAGAATCCTATCATATTTTTCACGATTATCTTGAAATCTCTTCTTCATAGTCTTGAGATAGTCAAGTGCATTAGTTAGTTCAACCATGGTTTCAAATTTGCATGAACTTCATTATCCATTATCCAGAGAAAGAGAAAATAAATCAAAATGAAGAGACTTCCAACATTAATAACATTGATCTGCTAAAATTGTAATAATGAAGAGAAGATTAACATGATTTATGCATAAAGATGACATCCACAAATCAATGTCTAAATTTTGTATACTAAAAGACACTCGTTGTGATAAATTTTTTCCATTTTTTCAAAATTTATACCGTATAAATTGGTTTGACATTATTTTATTCATTACTAAGTTAATTAAAATTTTCAATTTATTAAATTTTCCATTTCTTAAAATATAGGGAAACGGTTATCTCCTAAAATTTGGAATGCACATGGCATGTACAATTAGTCATTTTTATAAAAAGGACCACAACAAAAAAGATACAAGAGTTTTAAAATGACACGATTGTATTCTTCAAATTGGATTATATGGCCGTCTTAATCTTATGTAGCCAAAAAAAAAAAAAAAATCTTATGTAACTAGAGGTTGCTCACAATGGTTAAATGAGTTCTTTTCAATGAGAAAAGGCTTTCCTCTTTGTAGTGTCTAACTAATCTAGTCGTGGGACTATATTCTTTTGTTTTTTTAAGGATGGTTGGTTATCATGTAAACTTACCCTCCTTGGCATCCCTTGTCATCAAGTGGAGATGCTTTCTCTGTATTAACTCTTATTATCAATATTTAATCAGATGAAAAAAAAAAAGTAACTAATTGCTTAATGTTTATCTTATATAAAGAATAATTAAAGGAAAACAAAAATTTCTAATGACACGATTATATTTATATGTTTTAAATTGAGAAAAAATGAAAAAAAAAAGTCACTAAGAAATGTAATTTGCTAAATATATATTCCCTTCATTTCTAATTGTTAGATGTTTTAGAAAAAAATTGTTTTAAAAAGATGTATGTTATTTATTTTTTATGCATAATTAATTCAATAATTGTAAATTTCAAAAAATACTTATTGAAATAACTGAATTTATTGAATTACTATTGGTTTAGAATTATGGGAAGTTGTTAAGTACAAAGAATAATACATTTATAAATAAATATATATATTTTTAATGTGTGAAAATTTCAAAAAATCTATTATTAAAAAACATAGGAAGTATATAATAATAACATTTAACAGGTAAATAAAAAATTCAACTATACTTTTTTCTTGACCATAAGAACTATATTTCCTTTTTTATTATTATTCAAAATTTAGATCTAATTCCTAATTTATGTGGATCCAGAACTAGACTTTAATTTTTTTTTTAGGAATATTCCTCTTAATTCTCAAGAAGAAAAAGTGTTAGAAATTTAGGCATCAACCTTTGCTTAAATGACTTTTAGAAAAAAAATAGTCTATTTCCTTTTCTTTTCATTTGTATTGAGTTTTTTTACTATATAGTTTACATTACGCAACATATGTATTTTATGATTAATCAATAATATACAGAGATATTATTAATACGTACATATCAGGATGACAGGATTTAATTTCTTTTTTTTTCTTAAACTCATACTAGTTGATGGTCCGCACCGTGTGCGGGCATGAGAATTTTCAGAAGAATAAGTTAACATTAATATTTAATATTCAATTTTATTATTTATAAAAATTAAATACGTATGATTGCTAGTTTTTAAACTTATATGCATGTAAAAATGAATATGGGTTGGATAATATTTTTAATATTTCGAGTGTCATCTTGAAAATTAAGGGTTTTCGTTTTGTAACTTTAATATTTGTGTTGAAATAAAACGCAAATGATAGGAAAGAAATTACTTCACATACTATTGTTACCTATCCAAAAAAAAAACTAATTAACTAATGTTAATTCATAAAAACCGATATTAGTTTCCATAGTCTAAACTGTTATGAATTAGATGCAGATGAACCTTCTGAAAAAGAAATAGATCATATTCGCTAATATTTCTTTAAATCCTGCGCGGGGATAAATTTTATGAAATTAAAACATAAATCAGTACAATAAGTAAATCCAAATCATATTCGTATACATCTATTAGTGTAAAATTACAGTATAAATGTCTCACGTAACTTATAAATATGAATTATTTTGAATAACACGTCTAATAGTCAAATTCGAGTAAACAAAAATATAACTCTTACGTAGCGCACAATTTATCATACTAATAAATTAAATCAAAACTCACAAAGGATTAAACCAAGGAAACCACTTTAAATGATAATAAGATAGTCATTTAATCAAACGGAATTAATTTAAAATAATCTAAAATATAAAGCTTTAAAAACAATACAACACTAAAACTTGAAATCAAACATTTTGAAAGACCTCGTCGTAGACAACATTCACAGTTCTGCTTTAATGTAATAGATATCAATCTTTGGAATGCTTCAAAGGAATGGTGATTGCGATTCACTTGAGTTTGAAGGGTTCTCAAAATGGGTTCTAGATATTGGTATGGAAAATTTATTAAAAGTCGTAGTGGAGAAAGAACTTAAAGACAAAATTTAAATACGATGTAATAAAAACATATGAGAACGTTCGAAGTTTTACATGATCTATACGTAGTGCGATAATTGTGGAGAAGGTACAAAACATAAGAAGAGTTAGTAAACTATTGGATAGAAGACAGAGATATATAATGAGAGCTAAGAGATTAGAACTGACCGAAGATCCTTCGATACTGGTGTATTATGACCAAGCAATTATAGCATCAAATTCTTTTAAAAATTTCAGATATGTACACCTAAAACTTCTTCTTTGGTGTTGATTTAAAACAAAGGACGTACTTAAAATCTGCAACCTGCACATAAAAACACAAAAATCAAAAAGTGAGACAGAATAAAAAGATCTTTCTAGCTCCTAAAAGATAAGATCATGGAAGTAATAAACTCACAGTTGCGTTGACAAATAAAAAAAAACTCCGATCACAGCTCTCAAGAAGATAATTCCAATTGTTTCTCTAGGGTTTTTGAATATGTTGGAAAACTAAAGATAAGAAAAAAAAAACAGAACTGAGACTATCCAACTCCCATAACCCTAAGATCTCCATACATGGAATATGATAACTAAAAAAAAAGAGGTACCCAAAGTCTGAGTCGAGTTGGTGGTGTTCCACGGAGGCATGGACATTAGACGACTCCGTACTACTTCTTCCTTAATTTTAACAATCTTTTGGAGGAAAATCGAATTAGTCTGATGAAACTCTATCAAATTTGTGATTAATGACCGTAGATATATAGGTATGAATTTTTACAAATCAAAGATAGTACCTGCTCAACGGAAGGCAAGACCTTCTCCATGGATTGCTATTATCTGATGACCTCCATCTTGATCCTTACACGTCCTCCGTATTACCTAAATAAATAGAACAACTCGTTACAATGAGATATTGATATCAATCAAGATATATAATTTAGAAACTCATACGATGGCCCATTTTTTTTTATTTCAAAGCCGAAGGAATGTGGCCGATTTCGAATATTGGAGACGGAGACCATGGTTTGGTATATATACAGGTTTTAAAAGTTAGGGTTCCAATTTTTTTTAAAAATTTCTATATAATTTAAAGTCGATAAAGATTACTACATCAAATGAATTTCTTCACCATAAAAGATTACCATGCGGTTATAAAAAACATGCCTGATCGAATGAATCTGATAAGAGAATTTCATAAAATTAGTCCAAACAGGACAAGGATAATATTTAAACGTATTTAAAAAAAAAAAGATCACAAACCATAACTTATGCGACGATGATTGCTATCAACGATAGCTACACTCGTTGGTTATAGATGCCGCGAAGAAGATACATGAGTAATGGGAAGTAATCCAAGGGAAAAGTTGAAGAACATAGTGGAACCTAGAAGATTATATAGATCACGTTACAGAAACAAAAATAAAACATTATAAATAAATATACACAACATTTAAAAAATAAAATCATACCTCGTCGATGTGAGACCTCGTATGAAAAACATAGAAAACATAAGAAACAAAAGGAACATCAGTATTCGGGGAAAACAGAAACAATTAGATGATCATACGAATATAAGACCAAATACTAACCAAATAAAACAAAAAAATATCTTATACACATAAACCAGAGAAAACATACCTTATCGATCGAAGTTCTAATACGCAAAACCGAGGAAAACTGAAAAATAAATTATCTATTATATGAAAAAAGGAAAAACTAATGATTTGTTTGACAATGAAAGAAAGAAGAGGGTTATATATAAGAATCGAAGAAGGTATAGATAACGATGAGAATTGTTTGATATCATCAAATTCGATATATATATATATATATATATATATATATATATATATATATAATTGAAGAAGGTATAGATAACGATGAGAATCGTTTGATATCATCAAATTCGATATCTATATATATCAATAATCAATAAAAAAGTATAAATCAATTATCGAATATATCCATAAAAATATAAATCATTTAAAGATAATATTAAAATAAGATGTAATATATATATATATATATATATCCATAATCAATAAAAAGTATAAATCAATTATCGAATATATTTATAAAAATATAAATCATTTAAAGACAACATTAAAATAAGATGTAATAAAAACTCAACTTTTATTCTGGTGCATAATTACCTCTCTAATAATATAATAGATTCGTGCATAACGAATATACGGAAAAAAATAATATTAAAATGTGGAGATATATTAGATGAATGAATCACGTGGGAATTATTTCTACCTGTCATGAAAAGGAGGAGATTATTATTATTATTATTATTATTATTATTATTATTATTATTATTATTATTATTATTTGTTGTGTTCCTTCTGTGGTTCTCAGCTTAGAGAATCTGCGATAACGTCAACGACCCCGTCCACTGAAATCGAAAATGCGAAAAACAAAAAATAAATTTGGAGATCATAACAGTATATGACAAAGAAAGAGACAAAAACAGTAAAAAGTGAAAAGGCATAAACAATAAAAAAAATGTCAATAAAAAGGGTCATTTTGTGACAAGAAAGAAAGAAAATCAAGCTATCACTTCTCCTATCTCGAGCTTCAGGCTTCAGCTTTAGAGCAACAATGTCTCTATTTCTGAAGCCCTTCCTCTTCCTATACGACTCCAGTCTTAGCCTCCTCTTCCTTCTGGTAATTAATCATTTATAACACTCTTTTTCTAGCTATATAAATATGTTCTTGATTTATCAATTGTTGAGACATTGATTAATAGTTGTTTCTCATGCATGAATTAGTTCAATGGATGGAGTCTTGAAGATCCAGCAGCAGCCCAAGAGAGGCTTGAAGCAGACAACAATGCTGCAAAGTCAGAATGGTTGCAAATCCAATATGTGTGGAGAAAAACGAGGAGTCTTGTACTACTTCCTGTGTTCAAGGGTTTGGTGGTTATGTGTTTAGTTATATCCATCATAGTGTTCGTAGAGAGTTTTTACATGAACATTGTGATACTCTTCGTCAAGTTATTTAGACGTAAACCCGAGAAAGTGTACAAATGGAAAGCCATGCAAGAAGATGTCGAGGTTGGACCCGAAACCTACCCAGTGGTTCTTGTCCAAATACCAATGTACAATGAAAAAGAGGTATATATATACTCTCTACTATATATATAATGATTTTTTTTGTTTGATAAAAAGTTTTCTATTATATATATAATGATATTTGCTACTCTATTTACTCGTTGTAGGTCTTTCAATTATCAATAGCATCAGTATGCAGTTTGTTATGGCCATCTAGCCGTCTAGTAGTTCAAGTTGTAGATGACTCTACGGATCCGGCCGTGAGAGTAAGTGGTTAATTTGTTCGAATACATAACACTTATTAATATGTATTGAAATAGATGTTAGAAACAAACAAAAAAAAAAAACAGAAAAATCAATTTAATGTTTCACAGTTATAAAAATCGGCTGATTAGACGGCCTCTCGATTTTGGTCAAATCGATTATAATGTTGGTCAACATAAATACTGATTTCTGGCCAAGGCGTTCGATTAATATAATTACAATATTTTTTAGAAAAATTCTTTAAAATCTCATAAAAATAAATTTTTGTTCTAAAAATATCATCACTAGTTTTTTTTTAAAATACCACTAATTTTTTTTTTTCCAAAAATACCACAAACACTTAAAATAATTTTTAAGGGTTTATAATTTAAAATTTTGGGTTTGAGTTTAGTATTTTGGATTTAGGATTTAGTTTTTAGAGTTTAGGATTTAGTTTTGATTGTTTAAAGTTTAGTTTTAGTTTTGTGGTATTTTTAGAAAAAAATTAATGGTGCTATTTTTGGAACAAAAACTTAAAAGTGTGCTATTTTTGAGAAGAGAGAATTTCAAAAATACCAATTTTGAAATATCATTTTGCAAAAATATCACAAAGAGTTGTCCATTTTCAAAAATGCCACAAATTAATAATTTTCTAACACTTAAATTCTAAAATTTTAAATTTTAAAAAGGGTTTTGACCCCCTAACATAACATAGTTAACCCAAACATAAATGATATTTTTAATAAATTAATGATATAATATTTGTGATATTTTTGAAAAGATTTTTTAAAAATGGCATTTTTGTTTGGGTATATTTTTAAGACTTTTTAGAAGAAAAAAAATTACAGAAAAAGAAAAACTATATCAAAATATATAAAAATTCATTGGTAGTGTATATTTAACATCATGTTTTATTAATCAAATAAAAACTTAACTAATACATAAACAAATTTCCGATTAATTTCTGATTAATTGGTTTGATGTTAGGCCTTCAATCGTTCCATTAGGGTCTAGCAAATTTCCAAACAAAATTAATTTTGTGTTTGTAAAAAAAAACTAATTTAAATGATTTTTTGTTTTGTTTATGAGATACTTTTAATTTTGAATTTAATATTTAAAAACTGTTTAATTTTGAATTTCAAACATTTTCCTTATATAGACTCACATTTTTTTCAACTAAAATTATTATTTCTTGATACATAATTAAATTTTAAAAAAAAATCAATTCAGAAACACAAAGATATATGACACAAGATTTCGATATGGCCGCGGCTAGCTAGCTAGTATATACATATTGGAATGCATACGTTGTATAGTATGCTAAATGTGAAAGAGGAAGCAGGAAGGTGTGGACATAGAGATTGCAAAATGGCAAAGCCAAGGCATAAACATAAGGTGTGAACGGAGAGATAATAGGAACGGCTACAAAGCCGGAGCTATGAAAGAAGCTCTTACGCATAGCTATGTCAAGCAATGTGACTTCGTGACCGTCTTCGATGCTGATTTTCAACCCGAACCTGATTACCTCGTCCGCACCATCCCCTTCCTCGTCCACAACCCCGAGGTTGCTCTCGTTCAAGCCCGGTGGATATTTGGTATATATATTTACAATCATTTGTATTATGCATTGCTAATTGGTTTTGAAATGAAATTCATGAATCTTTGCGATTTTTTTGTAGTGAACGCCAACAAATGCTTGATGACGAGGATGCAAGAGATGTCCCTCAACTACCATTTCAAGGTGGAACAAGAATCAGGGTCTACTAGACATGCTTTTTTTGGGTTTAATGGTATGACTTAATCTCCAAGATTATTAGTAGTAATTTTATTTTATTTCGTTAAGAAAAAATTATAAGATTCAGTCAAATATAAGAGTCATGAACCTTCACATAGCATAAGATGACGATGAACCAAAAGGATTACCATCTTAACGAAGAGAGCATAGCCTGTATATGAACCTCAAATTAACAAGAAAAGGAATTTGTTTACTTCTAGTTAACAAGAATACTTATAAATGTCTCGGGTTTAAACTTCCATTGGGATGGAGGGTTATTCTTTAAATCGGAATATCTAAAATCTGAATCCGGATACCGAAAAAAATATGGGCCGAAGGTCCGGAACTCCAACAATTTATCAAAAAAAAAAAAAAATACTTATAATAAATATTAGTGTAATTAGACTTTTGAGTTTTTTTTTAATTGACTATTGAACAATGCCTTTTCTCTTCTTTTATTTAAGAAGGTTTGGTTTTTTCTTTACCCGGAACTTAAAAGGCTAAATGAATAACCATGGGATTTAACCTAGTTTTTCAGATATTCAAAGAATCAACGAAATTAGTGATATGTATGTATACAATTGTAGGAACGGCGGGTGTATGGAGAATATCGGCAATGGAAGAAGCAGGAGGATGGAAATCAAGGACAACCGTAGAAGACATGGACTTGGCTGTTCGCGTTGGTCTTCACGGCTGGAAATTTGTCTACCTCAACGACCTCAAGGTAATAATTAACACGTTTTAATGAATATGCTATAAAAGTTGGATACTATTCAAGAATATGCAAAACAAAATATACATTACAGTGACCTTTTGTTGTCGTCACACACAATGATAAATGGCTAACTTGGCGGCTTGCAGGTGAGAAACGAGCTTCCAAGCAAGTTCAAGGCCTACAGATTCCAACAACATAGGTGGTCCTGTGGTCCAGCCAATCTTTTCCGAAAAATGACGATGGAAATCATTCACAACAAGGTCTTTAACATTTTGTCACTTTGCAGACCCTACGTGTCAGTGACTGATTCGTCCTGGTTTTTTTGTCTTTAGATGGAATAGGATCATGATAGTGATGAGCAGGGTGTCTTGTTTAAACTAAGTGGGTCCAATCTAGACAAACACGTTTCGGTGATTGATTGGTTAAGGCCAAACTTTCTGTCTTTTGGTGGGACCGTGGTAGTGTGATATGTACGGTGTCTGATATTAACCCACTTGGGGCTAATTAGTTAGTGTTTGTTCCGTTTCAAAATGGTTTGGTTTGATCGAACCATACTACAAAATGGGGTTAAAGCGTTTTCTTATGGTTGTTTTGGGTCGTTTTATCAGGATTAAACACAACTCTTATTTAATCAAAATGTATAGAATATGAAAGCTAATCAAAAACATATATTTTGTTTTTTTGTTTTTGGAACACAGAGAGTATCAGTATGGAAGAAATTCTATGTGATATACAGCTTTTTCTTCGTGAGGAAAGTGGCAGTACACTTCTTGACATTCTTCTTCTACTGTATAGTTGTGCCAACAAGTGTCTTCTTCCCTGAAATCTGCATCCCCTCTTGGTCTACCATTTACGTTCCCTCTTTGATCAGCATCTTCCACACCCTAGCAACTCCAAGGTGCCTAACTTATATACTCATCAAGAATTATTAATCTCTTCTTCTTACTTCAAATTAATGAATGTATATATATATATGTGTTTAGGTCCTTCTACCTCGTGATATTCTGGATCTTGTTCGAGAATGTGATGGCTATGCATCGAACCAAAGGAACATGCATTGGCCTACTCGAAGGAGGAAGAGTGAACGAATGGGTTGTCACCG
The DNA here is from genome assembly GCA_900406555.1 of Pseudoturritis turrita. Lineage (NCBI taxonomy): Eukaryota > Viridiplantae > Streptophyta > Magnoliopsida > Brassicales > Brassicaceae > Pseudoturritis > Pseudoturritis turrita. The sequence continues at coordinate 766,520 of OVBL01000314.1, read as the reverse complement.
AGAAATTAGGAGATGCTTTAAAGAATAAGTTACTCTCTCGGGTCGTCCAACGAAAATCTTGTTACGAAAGGTGAGAAACAAGAAAAAAAGACAAAAAAAAACAAAGAAAAAGACGTGAACTTTTACTTGGATTACCAAGATGTTTTGGGCATTTCGTCTATAATATATATGTTTGATGTTTTCATTAATGAATTTGTTGTATGATTTTGTTGCAGAATTAATTCAAAGGAAGTGATGGTGGGGATATACATATTAGGATGTGCATTCTATGGACTGATCAATGGCCACACATGGTTACATTTCTATCTTTTTCTTCAGGCCACTGCCTTCTTCGTCTCTGGTTTCGGTTTTGTCGGAACCTAAGAACAACCTTCCCTAATATTTAATCACCACATGAATTGTCCTGGCTTTATTCATTGCTTAATGCTTTATTTATTTTTTATTTTGTTTTTATTGTGTGTGTGGTAATTACCTCATATGATGTCGTATGACGAATAAGATGATTTGTTTGAATGTAGACATCAGTACTCGATCTGTAATATTTTTTTTTTCATTATTAATGTATTATCATTTATTTGAAAGTCGATATAATTATGATGATTCCACAATTACTCTCTAAACCTAACAGATGTTAATATGATAATGTATTTGCATAATGAGAAATTAAGCAATTGGAAATGTTGAGTTGTTAACCAAAAATAGATAAAAAATCACACCCTATTTTTGCATAATGGAGAGTGATTACGTGGAGAATGCATTTGACGTGTATTCACATTAGAGTTTATGTTTTAGGCTGGTCTATTTCTAATTTTTCGTGTATAGCATCCATATGTTTCGGGGTTTACGATTTTTGTACGCAACTAATTCTCTTTCGTTTTCTTTAAATAGTTTGTGACTTTGTTCTCTAATTTGGATGTTTGCTTTGATGTCATGGGCCTCATGGCTTATAGCCGCTTTAGAGAAATGTATTGTTTTTTATAAGTCACCTTAGAAAAATATTTATAGGAGAATGTTGCCTACAAGAAAAACTGTATATAGCCACAACTTAGCTACAACATATCCGTAGCTACAGATAAATAGCCACAAATTAGACACATCTAAAAATATCTAAATTTCGTAGCAAAAACGTGGCTGTGTTGTGGCTATATAGCTACGATCTTGTTTTGTGCCAATTCGTAGCCTAGTTGCCACGATTAGCGACGAAAACGTTTTGTGGACATTTAGCCACGAAATAGCGACAATATTATTGTGGAAACTCGAGACACAACAAATATTTGTAGCTATTTGTATCAACTAGCCACACAATTGCTTGTAGCTATTCGTGACTCATGATAAAAGGTTGATTAGCCACAACTAAGTCGTAGCTAATCGTGGAAAATATATTTAGCCACAAGTAATCCGTGGCTATTTGTCGCAAAATTATATTCCCCTCCAAAACCTCTCATCATATACGATTGAGTTGATGGCAATTTACGGGAAAGATGGTGTGTCTAACAAAAGGACAGTTAGCCACAACCTTCGTCGTGGCTATTCGTACCTTATTTAGATTTTGTAGATATTTTGATATTGCCACAAACTTTCACGTGAATATTTGTTGACATTTTTATTCACATGCAAGATGTCTAGTCGTCTTTAGCTTTGCAGAGTATTGTTTTGTTAGAGAATATATTCGTTTTAGCTACGACTTAGTTCGTGGCTAGTCGTGGCTATCCGTGACCAAAAAACTATTATAAAACCCTCCACAACCTCCGCATTGTTAGAATCAGAAGAAAAAAAGCAAAAACAAAAAATGTCCAATTTTTTAGAATCTAGAGAGTGGATGTATAAACGGTTTTCAGATTCTAACCGAAAATACGTTTCTGATGAATTTGTTGAGGGAGTAAACTTTTCCCTTGATTTCGCTCGTAGTCATCCTTCTTACTTGGAGCGTCAGAATTTACTATGCCCGTGTCAGAAGTGCAAGAACCAATCGCGTCGTAAAGCTGATACTGTGGCGAACCACCTCTTTATGAAAGGATTTACGGAGAATTATTATGTGTGGACGCATCATGGAGAAAATCGCGACTACGGCGGCGAAGCATCGACAAGTCACCACGTTGGCGAACAAGAAACATGGAGTGATTATTCTAATATTCAATTTCCAGTAGATCAGTATCATGATCCAAGCGGAGATGTTAACATGTTTTCTGGCGGGGTCAATTTCTCCGAAAACAATGAGGCACCATTTTATGAGGAAACGCATGATAGCATTTTCCAGGCGTTAGAGGCGGCAAAGCAACCCCTTTACGAGGGATGTGCTGAAGGGATTTCTCAATTGTACCTGACTTCAAAAGTGATGAATTGGAAGACCAATTACAATCTACCGGAGACATTCCTGGATGATATTACCCAAACGTTTAAAGATGTTCTTCCGTCGCCTAATAAAGCTCCTAAATCATACTACGAGACGAAGAAATTGACGCGGTCGCTAGGGTTGCCATGTCACAAGATCGATGTCTGTGAGGATAATTGTATGCTATTTTGGAAGGGAGAAGACCGCGAGTTGATTCGTTGCCGGTTTTGTGGAAAAGATCGGTACGAACCGAATGTGGGTCGATCGGGAAAGAAGATACCAAAGCAGAGAATGTTTTATCTACCAATTTCGGATCGGCTGAAGCGGTTGTACCAATCAGAGATGACAGCATCACAAATGAGATGGCATGCAGAACATTTGTCCCCCGAAGGAGAAATGCATCACCCCTCAGATGGAGAAGCATGGAAGCATTTTCAGAAGGTATATCCCGCATTTACTTCGGAGAGCCGTAATATTTATCTAGGTTTATCAACAGATGGATTTAATCCAATCGGTATGAACGGGCAATCATATTCTGTTTGGCCCGTCATTGTAACGCCATATAATTTACCCCCCGGGATGTGCATGAAAAGGGAATATTTCTTTCTCTCTATACTAATTCTGGGGCCAAACCATCCGAAGAAAAGCCTAGATATTTATCTTCAACAGTTGATAGAAGAATTGCAAAATTTATGGAGTGACGGTGTTGAGGCTTACGATGTATCGCGGAAGGAAAAATTCACGATGCGAGTTATGCTGATGTGGACAATAAGCGATTTTCCGGCATACGGTATGCTATCTGGATGGATGACGCATGGAAGGTTGGCTTGTCCGTAATGTATGGATGAGACAAAATCGTTTTGGTTGCCGAATGGAAGAAAACACAGTTGGTTCGATTGTCACATAAGGTTTTTGCCGGTAGGACATCCTTATAGGCGGAATGTGAAAGCTTTTCTAAAGGGAACAACAATGCATGATGATCCTCCGCCATGGTTAAACGGGGAGGAAGTTTTACATGAAAGGATAAACAGCATACACGGGTTGTTGAAGACTGTTGAATGTGGAGGCAAAGGTCATGACAACGCTTCTCGAGATATTGATGGGTATGGTGTTAACCATAATTGGGTGAAGAAAAGTATATTTTGGGAGTTACCTTACTGGGAGAATCTACTTCTTAGACACAATCTCGATTTCATGCATATTGAGAAAAATTTCTTCGACAATCTCATCAACACGGTGTTAAATGTTCCGGGAAAAACAAAAGATACAATCAAATCAAGGATGGATCTCCCTTCGTTTTGCCGAAGACCTGAGTTAGAGGTTACTCAAGATGGAAAAGTGCCCGTTCCAATCTTTAGATTGCCAAAGGAAGGGAAAGAAAAATTTCTGATGTGGATGAAGAACGCGATTAAATTTCCAGAAGGTTATGTTTCAAAATTTTCACGTTGTGTGAACGTGAACAGTGGAAAGATATCGGGTCTCAAAAGCCATGATTGTCATATCATCATGCAACGACTTCTCCCAATTGCCTTTACGAAATTGCTTCCGAAACCTGTTCACACAGCAATTTCAGGTATTACATATTATTTATTTTATTTATATTCTCCAAATTAATGTTCTTACTTAATTAATTAATGTTTTTATTTATATTTTATATGTTTGTAGATATTGCACTCTTCTTTCGAGATATATCTACAAAAATTCTAAAGACCGAAGATGTTGCCATAATGAAACAAAATATTGCCATGAAGCTTTGCAATCTTGAAAAGATATTTCCTCCGTCGTTCTTTGATGTGATGGAACATCTACCTGTGCATCTTCCAGATGAAGCTGCTTTAGGTGGACCGGTCCAATATAGGTGGATGTATCCGTTCGAACGATACATGTACCATCTTAAAAAAAAGGTTAAAAACAAGGCACGAATTGGAGGGTCGATAGTTGCTCAGTGTGTGAACGAAGAGATTTCATACGTGACAGCGAATTATATTGCGCCTCCAGGAAGTCCAGACCCCTCAGAAGATGTCAACGAAGTACGATTCACCTACACTTATCCTGATGTTCTGATCATGTTCCAACAAGTGGGAAGAATCAGTGGCAAATCGGCAAGTGCTTGGTTAAATGACGAGGATTATAATGTGCTCCAAACATTTTTACTACTCAATTGTGAAGAATTTTCACCGTACGAAAGGTAATTATACTGTTTATATTTAATGATTATATATATATATATGTTAATGTATCTATACAGATGTGCAAAATAATTTACATATTATTTTATGATATTTAAATGTACACAGGATGTTTGAAGAGTATATGACATTAAACAACCCAAATATTACTTCCAACGCAATGACGAGAGCAAAAGATGACCAATTTGCAGAGTGGTGTCGCGATCGTAAGTGTCAAAAAATTTAAATACATTGTTTTATCTCATCTATTGAAATACATATGAATATTTGCAGATTAACGATGCGAGCGAGTCATATGAATTTCCATTGTGGATGCTTGAATTTGTACAAGATCCAAAGCATCAATTCAATTCATGGCCTATGTATTATTCAAGGGGATACCACTACCATACATATCAACATGGAAACAATAAGAAGACGATGAATTATGGTGTATGTGTTCGTGGAACCGCTGACACAGAGTATTTTGGATTGCTCGAAGAGATATTCATGATAGAGTATCACGGCGCTGTTGGACTAAAAGCCATGATTTTCAAATGCGAATGGTTTAATACCACACTTGGTCGAGGAATACGAAGGCATCCAAATGGTATTGTCGATGTTTGCCCACAAATGCATTACGACAAATATGATCCTTTCATATTACCAGAGCAATGTGATCAAGTATGTTACATTCCGTATCCGCGAGTACGTCCAATCAGAGAAGAATGGTGGGCAACAACCAAAGTTATGCCAAGAGGGTTTCGTGAAACCCAAGAAGTTACTCAAATTGCATTTCAAGACGACCTTCATGACAATGTAGTTGCAGCTACTAATATGATACGAGTGGAAACACATGCACTCGAAGACGCATCGGATGATGAGCCCATTCGGATGGATAATCCTAATGACGAGCATATTTTCGAAGATGATTTAGAAGATGAATGTCATGAATATTTAGATTCTAGTTCAAATTCAGATTGAGAATATCGTATCATCGATTTCATAATGTAATTTGAATAATTTCTTATCTATTAATCAAAATTATATATGAGATTAAATCTAAAATTAAATCTTAATAATTAATTATTAAGCTATATATATATATATATATATATAAATATAAATATACGTTTCCAATCATAACGTTTATGTTTCTCTATTACTAAGTGTTACTAAATGTTTCCAATCATAATGTTTAGGGTATAGGGTTTCGTATAGCCACGAATAGACACAATACAAGTTGTGGCTCTGTGAAAACGAAAAGTTTGGCCACGAAATTTTAATTCCCGGGTCAACTCTGGACCAAATTTTAATTCCCGGGTAAATTTTGGCCAAAATCCAATTATATTTTAATAAACCCGGCAAAAAATTTGGGGCAAATATAGAGATCCGACTTTATCTTCTAACATATTTCTCGTCTTTATCTTCTAACCTAGGGTATTTTCTGCGATTTCTCTAGAAGAAGATCCGACTCTTCCTCTTCGATCATGTTCATCAATCTCTCTCTCACTCTTTGATTCTTCTTCGTTTCTTCGACCTATCTCTGACCCTCTCGATCTGTTCTCCTTCATATTTTCTTCAACCTCTCTCTTTCACCCTTTTCGGATCTTTCTTCTTCCTGCGGTTTTTTCTCCAGCCGATTAAGGTAAGATTCATTACTCCTTCCAAATCTGAAATCCTTTTTCCTCTGTCTATAAAATGAGTGCATCTTTTTTCAAAACCCTAGGTTCTGTTTCATTTTGTTGGTTGATTTTTTGGAGTTAATTTGTTTAGGGATTTGTATTCGGTTGTATCTTTAGGGATCTGTTATTATCAGAATCTTTAACAGATTTATGCCTTTTCTTATCCTGGTCCTTATTGTTCTGCATGGTTCACTATGTTGATTATGGAAATGCAGAGAGTGAGTATGAATGATACTTGATTCTCAAAGATGGTATATTTAATTTCTATTTTGATGTACTGTCTTCTGCTCTTAAGCATTTCATTTTGTTTCCGTAATTTCGCAAGCGATGGTGTGGATCAGTCACAAAGTCTGCTTTTGGTTTTGTGTTCATGTCTCTCAAGCTCTTATAGTCTCCGGACCTTGGTAGCTGCTATTGCTAATTTATGTCAGACGAGTATTATCTTAGTTCCTGGTATTGAAATCTCTTTTTACGTGGTTGTATTCGGTTGTATCATTTGTGTTTGGCGTTGATATTTTTCTTTAGAATCTGATTTGTTAGTTAGTAATTTTCAGTTCTTGTTGTCTTTTGCAGATGAATCTTCGAGGTCCTTCTTCACAGGGAACTATCCAGTCTCGCCAAACTCGTTTGCCTCCTGGAGCAACGAGGTCAGCCAATTCCAGCACTGCCCGACATCCCCTTCCTAGCCTAGCAGCAGTGATGAGTGCACCAGAGAGGCAAAACATGCCTCATCTCCATCCGCTAAAGCTCAATGGCAGTTTATGGTGAGTATCTGTTACCAAAAATATGAAATTCTTACAGTGTCAGAATGATGTTGTTGTTGTGTTAGAAGAAGCTTAATGGCATTCTGATTTTGATTAATGTTTTCTTAATTGTAGTCTTACTCATGCATTCTTTTTAATTCTGATTTGTGCATCGATTGGTTCTAAAATTTGTGTTGGTTTAATTCTGATCACTTTACCTTGAATTGTTTCTGAAATTTGTGTTTTGCTAAGATAAATTGATTTATCTTCTATTGTTTCTGAAATTTGTGTTTTCTGTATCTATAAATTGCTTATGTGTTTTGCAAAGAGTTATAACATTTATGTTTATTTCTTTATCATAGGTTTGACATACATGATTGCATGAGGAAAGACATTGTGGCTGCTTGGCAGTCTGATTTTTGGGGACCATGGTGGAACTATGGGATGGTCCCACCGCATAAGAGGGATGCATGGTGGACTTCCTTTGTGGTAAGTTTAATATACTACTATGTTTTTAATTATCATAACATTTGATTATGATAATTCATTGCTACTACTTCTGTTTTTTTATAGCAAAAATACTATTGGGAACAAGAGCATTATGATATGGTTCTTGCTTGCTGGGAACATGTGTTGAAGGAATCTATCCACAACCTTGTTAGCAAGAGGAAGCATAATGGGATTAAACCATCCTACATTGGTGTGACGGACTGGGGTCTAATGCAAGACGCTTGGAAAGAGGAGAAAAACAAGAAGAGAAGCAAAACCAACTCTAAAAACCGTCGTTCGGATCCAGATGGATACGACACACACTGTCATGTTTCAAGAGCAAAGAAGCACACCCGAGTTGCTCATGAAATGGTATGATTTCATATTAGTTAGCTTATGTAAGTCTGGTATTATAGAATCTACCTAATGTTTTAATTGTTATTAACACTCTTCACTTTTTGTAGGCTATTGAGGCAGGTGGAGTAGCACCTCCAGCCACTGAGGTAGTGCGAAGGACACACACCCGAAAAGATGGTACTTACATTGACAAGCGAGCAGAGGCTCATGTAAAGGCTGCCAAAGAATTAGCGATGCAGCGATTAGAGGCATCAAATGTGGACAGCCAGAATGGATCAAGTGTCACTGAACCATCCAGGGAGCAGCTCACTGCTGCTTATATAGAGGTAATCCTTTATTTTCTGTTAATGATTTAAGCTAACTGCTGCTTCATGTTTGGTCAATATATGATTATGCTTGCTTGTGACAAATGCATACAATTCTGCTTGCTTGGTAGATGTATAATTATGCTTGCTTGATAGAATATGATTCCATTACCAGTTTTACTTGCTTGTTCATATAACTCTGCATTGTTTACCTATCAATTATGCTTTGTTTTCTGTTCAGTTTGGAGCTGTCTTGGTAAACCTGTCACATTTATGTTTTTTTTTTTTGCAGACTGCCATGAACTCCAAAGGACGTGTCTATGGTCTTGGATCAATTCAATATCTTGATGTTAATCCCAACGAATCTGCTGCTGTTTCTCTACTTAGGAACGTCAATGTAGAGATGCGTATGACTGGAATGGAAGGCACCATAGGCGAGGTGAAGGAGGATGTGACAAGCCTCAAAAGAGCCATAGAAGCACTTTTACGGATCAATGGAGTAGATCCGGTTACACTTCAACATATTTCTCGACCTGAAGATGCATCATCTGCTCCAAGCCCTTATTCAGAATCTGCTCATGATCCTACTCAACTCCCTAATTAGAACACTCCACAATTGAAGAAACTCTTTAGCTAAGTTTTCTTCATGTGTTATCTTAATGGAACCATTATCTTAGATTTAAATTTAGAATCTTCAATCTGGGAACTTTTGTATTAGTATGTTCAAAACTTTTGAATGTTTAATATTAAGGTACATAACTTTCTAATTTCGTTTTGTCTTTTGGTTTCAAATTTTTTTTTTAATTCAAGTTTTATTTAGTCACGTTATTTTCATAGCTATTTGTGGCTAAGACACAAAAAATAATTGTCCCTATACGTAGATATATGTCGGCAAATTTTGTAGCTATTTTTGCTTATATCCATGACTAAAAATGTGGCTATATGTGGCAATTAGACACAAGTGAAGTTATGGATATTTGTATCCTATAGCTACAAATGTAGTTGTAGATATATTGTAGCTATGATAGATACAAGTTCAGTTGTGTCAATTTGTGTCTACTAGGATTTTAGTTGAAAATAGCTACGAATTTTTGTGTGACAAATTGTGGCTAATGTAGATACAAATATAGTCGTGTCTCGTTTGTGGATATTAGCCACAAACTTCTTCGTAGCAAATATCGTGGAAACACGTCCATAAATAGCCACGGGTTGGTAATAGCTACAAACCTATAGCTACAAATATGAATTATATCAGTTCGTAGCTACGTGCAAAATAGCCACGAAATTATGACTGTAACTACAATTAATTTCGTGGCTATAAACCATTTTTCTTGTAGTGGTTGTTTTGTTCTGAAAAAGGATAATCTTGGAAAAGGGATAATCTTGTTAATTTTTGTTGCTAAGATAATCTTTTCTTTTTCCTAAGATAATCTTGGTTACATATAAATTCATGATTCGTATTAAAAGTATTTCATATACCTGTACTATATTAATTAGGTGGGGCTCCGTGTCTTGCGCGGGAGAATAAATACATTAGTATGTTAATAAAATTAAAATATAAGTTTTTTGATTATTTATTCATTTTTCAAAAATACATATTTAAATAAAACAAATCGAACACGACATTTTCGTGTATCGAATACTACGGAGAAAGATTTGAGAATCATAAAAATCAACTTAACCGGACACCTCATCTCGTATAATGATATATAACATATAGCTTCTTCCATATTTATATATAGTTGCAAATAATATGGATCTAATTGACTAAAAAAAAGAGATTAGAAATATAGATATATAACTTTTGCGTAAACACCATATTTTAAAATAAAAATACTAAAATATAACTAAAATTTATAAATAGAACTAACGAAAATTTCAATTCCATAAAATAACTAAAAACTCAAAATCTTAGAGACTTTAAGATATTTTCTTATTAACCACATTCATTTTCTTCCATTCAAAACCACTCGTTTAAATGACATGTCCACAAAAAATCATAGTTGTCGTTCAAAGAGCATTTTAGGGGACATGTCATTTAATTTAACCAATCAGAACATTTCAATTAAAACTATATGTCATGGTGAAAATCTCTACGTATTTTCATTAATTTTATAACATAAACCCATTAATACATATATTACAAATTTAAACCTAACTAAATGTAATATTTTAGACTTACCATATCATATATTTCTAATTTTTTCTGATATATTAAGAAACTTTTTATTCTTATATTTATAACAATATTATCTATTGTATATATATGTATTTAGATTAATATAATATACAAATATTTTATTATGATGTAGTCTATTATTTAATCACACTTACAAATATTTATACAATTCATTATTGGAAAATATATATTTTTCGTTTGTTATGTCTCACAAATTCATATAAATCTAAAATTTATCTGATTTATCGTATACTCTATAATTTACACGAATAATGAATATCAATTTTACACTTAAAAGATATTGAAATAAATAATATTTGCATATGTTTTGATCAATTTTACACATAAAATATTAAAACTAATGGCATTAACATATGCTTGATCAAAAGTATTCAACTTTATTATATTTATGCACAATTCATATCATTTTTGTATGTTTATAAATGTTAGAATTTATATACTTTGTCATACACGTTTAAATATTAAAAATTTATATATATTAAAATCGATTAGTCAACCTATTTAATCATTTAATCTAGTTGTAACATAAGTACGAATCATGTTAAATTTTGTATGGACGAATTTAAAGAATCGTTAGGACGTTTATAAAAAAAAAAAATCTAAAGTGTATTATTTTAAAATATGTATTTTTGTTGTAAACAAAATTCACAATTAAATTAATGTTTTATGTTCACATCGATGAATGTCATGTATTGTCCCAAAATAATTCACACCAACTTATAGAGTTCAAGAATAATTTATTAACAATTTATTAAAAATAATCATTCACACCAAAATGATTCCTAGAAAAATGATGCCACTTATACCATTTTGAATTTATTATTCAATTTTAATTTTTAGATCTAATTTTTAAAATCAGTATTCTAATTTTATAAGTAATTGTTATTTTTGTATATAAGATAAAAAAAAATCATTTTGAAGATAACCAATATCATTATTTTAATATTTTAATTTTTTTAATCATTGTTATCCTCTTATTCCAGTACCCATATTTATTATCTTTAATCACCGCAAATATTTGTATTTATTTATATTTTTTATTAATATTTTTTTGAAGAGAACATTATAAAATTATTCATTAACATTGTAGCATCAATTTATTTTTCAAAAATAAGGGGTACTAAACCCTAATATGGAAGCCTAAACCCTTATAAATGCATGTAAACATTGAAAACAGTACATAGATCCTAAATCCTAAAGTCTAGCATCAAATTTTAAATCCAATACAAAAACGTATTAATTGATTTTTTATAGTAATCATATGCCATCAAATTCTTTGATTAGGGATGTTAAACCTAGCATGAACATCTAAACCCTAACCATGCACACAATCATTGGAAATTATACATAGACTCATTTGATGGTTTACAAAAAATGCATAGGTTAGGATTCAATTCCTCGATTCATCGTGATCCTCTATCAGCAATAAAATCTCCACATTATATCATTTCATAGAACAATTCGATCGATGATTTTTAATTTTTTGATTTTTTTGTTCTTGTTTCTACATAAAGTATTTGAAACACATGAGCTTACTGTTCGGATTTAGATAATAAAAATTTTTAAATATATATATATGTTTTGTCTTTTCTTTCGGTGGAACATCTGGTGTTTCCCTCTTTAGCGCTAATTGTTCGGATCGGATTTTATGTCCTTAGTACGGAGTCGTAGATTTCTTGCATAAAACCTTAGAGTGTCTTATGGGAATAGTCAGAGAGCTCCTGGTACGTAGGACTTTCGTCCTCTTGGGGGATGAGAGGTGCGTCCGTCTAAGTTGCTGTCTCTGATGAGATATTCACGATGATTCTCTCGAGATGTTTTGAACCATACATAAGTAATATCGTTAGGAAAACCACAACTGCAAGCTCGCTTGCTAAATAACCCTTACATAGATAAGCATTGGTCATAGAATTTATTAGTTCAATGCATCTATTAGAGAGAATAAATGCACCACACCAAAAATTTGTGATCCATGTGATCATCGAGTTCAACAGTTGCAGTCTTCCTGCAAAGGATGAGTATTTGGCCGTCAAAGTGGAGAGGGTACGCTTTGCTGATCACATTTCTTAGTGAGCGAAAGCGGATAGTACATATTCTAGACCTGGATATATGCACAAATATATGCTTTATATCCCAGGGTCAAGTGTTTTGTTTGCTGATTTTGACGTAAATTAATAGACAATTTACTCATCATCTGTTGTTGCAGCATCATCATCACCCGTTTGTGTCATCGTGTGATAGTCTCCAAACAGAGTTTGACATCATATCGCTGGTGGTGGAGAAAAATCATGTACATAAAATATGTGTACCATTTGTTAAGTCAGATCATTTTACTCGAGTATATACAATTTTGTTAAATTGTTTGTATATTATTTTTAGGACTACGTATTTCCCTTCCAACCCCACCATTTTTTTAATTAATTTTGTACTATCTTTTTTTGTATAGGTTAATTTGCCCATGAAGATTATCTGCTAACAGGAATCCACAAGATTTTTTTGAAATGGTATCGGCTTCGAACAAAGACGTAATGGCATTTCTTACCGAGAAAATCATAGAGAAGATCGAAATGGATGAGAAGGTCCTCATTGTTAGTGGCAAGGACTAATTAATCCCAAAGCATGGTGTAAGTTGTTCACAAGTTTAAGAAGAAGGATGGAGGGCATAGAAGTTCTTATTATTATCACAGGAGCCTGCAGGTAACATATCTATTGGTCGAGTTGCTAGAAACTCTAACCCACAAAAAAAAAAAAAAACACCTTGGATCACATGTTTCATCAAGTTTCGCAGAACGCTTTGGAAGGTATACAAGTTCAGGAAGTGAGTTAGTCCACATATCATCATATTTATGTTATTATATGTGAAAGAAGCTTAATTTTTCCTATTCTGTCACTATATTATTGCAAGCAAATACCTTATGTGGTACATGTTATTGTAATCTCTTTAGACTTTGTTATCATCCGACCTGAAATAAAGATCCAAATATTAATTTGAGTACAAGTGAGGTTGGACAGATATGATGAGCTAGAAGTGAATCTGTAGAAATCACAAAGAATGAGGCAAATATTCATGTAAATTTTGGATTCAAGTAGCTTATTAAGATTGGTACATTAGAGTACCGAGTACGTGTATTGGTATAAGATCCGGGTCAAGTACGAAAATGAGAGTTGGTTGTTGAAGGTATGTATAAGCAACCACTGGATGCATGTAAAAATCTCCTAAACTATGAGTTTACATAAGTTTCAAAAAAAAAAAAAAAAAAAAACTATGAGTTTACATTTTAATAGATCTCATCAATTTTCTCATTCCTCTAAATCAATCAATTTAACGTTATAAACTTAGTCAGAAAATTTTTTATAGGCGATTGTATAACATTAGTTTAATATTAAAGTGTGCCAAAATTTAAATTTTTTACGGGTAATATGTATAATAAAAAAAAATCAAGGATTTAATGACTTAATTAATTTAAGACATAAAAACTATTGTTAGAAACAAACCCGTGTCTACGCGGATATTCGTATAATGATAACTAAAAAGGCACAAAACAACTTAATTACTAGCTAGAATAAGTCACATTTTAAAAAATTACTACAATATATTTCGTATCCATAATATCCTTCTTAGTTTGTTGAAATTCGTATGCGTCTTGATCGAACTCTTCCTTGATATTTCTTTCTATACGTCATGCATGTTCTTTAAACTCTAAACATCTTAGGATTTTAATTAAGATCCACATGTCAATATGTCTAAGTCTGAATTTTTTGTTTTTGTGGGAAAGTAGTCTAAGTCTGAATTGATCTCTAATTAGAGACATTATCAATGATTTCCCGACATCAGTGGAGGTTGCGGGGAACTTCCAGACATCTAGTTTTAGACACCAAGTTCTCATATAAGACGTTTGAAACCTCCAATCAATTTTGCATTAATATATTGAACTAAATTAAAACCCGCACAATAAATTGTACGTTATGGTCATATGGCCCAATTTCTCTTATAGTTACTATCAGCTTGTGATCTCTACCACTGTCCAACACAACTAGGCATGCGGGTTCGGTTAGTTCGGATTTTTTGGTTCGGTTTAATCGGTGATCCGGTTAGTTCGTTTTGTGATATTTATGCCGAATTGACCCAAACTAAATAACGGTTCGGTTCGGTTATTTCGGGTATTAATTTTTGTTGCCGAAATTAACCAAAGTTTTCAATTTTTTTTGTTTAAATTCGGTTAATTTCGGACAAATCCGGTTAATTCGGGTAATTTCGGTTAGTTTGGTTAGTTCGGTTCGGAATTTTTTAAAAAAAATTTGAAATTTGGTTGGTTTTGGTTAATTCGGTTAAAGAAAACTAAAAAATCGATCGGTTCAGGTTCGCCGAATCAAACCGAACCAAAAACCGAATCACTTTTAAAATTATGTCGATCGGTTCAGTTGATGTAACCGAACCAGAACCAAAAACCGAAAATTTCAATTCAGTTCAGATCGGCAACTTCGGGTTGGTTAGTTTCTGCAGGCCTAAACACAACGGTCCTTTGACGATCGGTTTGTTATTATGAGGAGTTCCTGAAAAAATTGACCATCTCTAAAGATCACACTAAGGTCATTTTCGTGTTTTATTCTCATTTACAAAGAAATGATAGTCACTTTTCTTACTCATCAATTTTCAACATGCTTGACTCTAGCATTTATTCGAAATTTTAAAAAAAAAAAAAATTAAGTGCATTTTGGTGAAATTGATAGCCCAAATCATTACTTCTAAACTTTCTCAAATTAATTGAAAATTTGGGGTACGTATTACAATTTTGTAAGAAAAAATATTGAATATATATATATATTAATATTTTATTAATTATCAAATTATATCTTAAAGAGTTGTGACAAAAAAAAATATCTTAAAGAGTTAATAAAATAATAATATAAATCTAACAGATTACTTAATACATATTTAGATGAAAATACCTAGAAAATATATCTTGTAAAAACTAAATTAAAACTCAATTCGCTATATTTTTAACAACAACAACAAAAAATTGAAAATTTTAGATATATCTTTCAATAGTGTACCTATTCATAAAATTTTAGATGTGATAGACGAAAAATTAAAGTGTGTATAAAAATTCTCAATGTCCATTAAATATTTAAAATTTGGGTGTTCACCAACCAGCAGTCACTAATTTGTTTCGGGTATAATAAAAGCTACTAATAGCCTAAATCCTCCAGTTTTGGTTAAACCTTTTCTAAAATATTTATTTCTTAAAAAGGAAATCTAAAAAAAAAAAATCTTATTGGCCACTCACAACTATACCTTTAAAGTCTTCCCAGTTTCCCAGAAACCTCTCCATTACATGTGTCTGTATATAAGTAATTACATCTAAATATCTAATACATTTGTAAACCTCTGAGAAAATTAAAAAAAAAAAAAACAAACCTCAAAACCTGAAAAATTAAAAATCCCCACATAATTAGAGATGGATTTGCAGAGTCAGACAAGTATGGTGTTGTTGTCGTGTTTGGTTCTGTCTCTTTTCATCATCGAAAAAACGACAGCGTTTCACGATAGACAGCTGTTTCAACCGCTGGAAACGGAAAACGCAAACGCGATGACCGCGGTTATGGAGGGAGGGTTACAAACGCGGCGGCCTGAGCACAGAAACGCGTATGCGACGATGATGTACATGGGAACACCAAGAGACTACGAGTTCTACGTTGCGACACGTGTCTTGATCAGATCGCTCAAAGGCTTCCACGTGGACGCCGATATCGTCGTTGTCGCCTCTCTCGACGTTCCTCAGAGCTGGATTCACTCCTTGTAAGCCTCTCTTCTTCTTCTTCTTTCATTGATTCTTACCCAAACGCTGCCGTTTTAGTTGGTTAGAAAAACAAAATTATTTCTTTTCTTTTTTCTTGATGGTCGATGGTCTTTTTTTATTTTCTTTGAATCAAGCAAGAACCATATTTTTCGACTATAATTTTCCCAACATTAATTATACAAATTTCGTAATTTTGAGTTGTTTATTGCACAAGAAATAAAAAATATATATACATTTTAGGAGAACATGGAAGAGCGTAGTGCGGGAAACAGCATGAAAACAATTTTTTAAATATGTGTTCCGGATTCAATTAGCCATTGAAACGGAGAGTTATTTTTTAAATCAGAATATCTAAAATCTAATTCTAAATACCGAAAAAATGATGAGTAAAGGTTTGGTTTATAATAAAAACCAACAAAAAACAATTTTTTAAAATTTTTTAATATGCTACTTAGGAGCCTCGACTCTTTGTCGAGCTAGTTTAAAAAAAAAAAAAAAACTTATAGTTTAAAAAAAAAAAAAACTTATTAAAATTGAAAATGTCCGAACAAAGACAGTCTTATTAGTCGCAGACGTGTTTCCACGACCTTTTTAGTTTTCTTTGTCTTTTTTACTCCTTTTTACCTCTATTGTTGATAGAAAAATATATAGAAAATATATCAGCCATGAATAAAAATCATAATTTGATTTTCCCTTCTTTCAAACATAGAAGCTTACTTTCAAATGATTTTTTTCCTTCTTTTGTCTGCATCATTATTCATCTCACCCTTTTATTTCATATTCAAAATTTACATGTGTTAGGTGGAGTTTTTTTTTTTTTTTTTTTCTCTTCTGCTAGTGGAAAGTGGGTTTAAAATAAAATTAAATGTGTTAGTAATAATAAATAAATAAATTGTAAGTGGATTGCTTGTTGATTTGAGATAAGAACAGATATTATTTTAAAACAGAGTAAATGTGCTCTCAAATACCTTATTCTAGTAACTCAAAGTTTCAGACCTTTTCAAACTTTTTCTTGTTGGCTTTCCTTTCCTGGAATTGGAAAGAAAATATAAAAGGTTAAATTTAATAAATGATAATAAATAAATTAAAAAAGTAGCAGTGATAAATAAAAAATTAATAAAAATTATTTTTGGTTAATCATTTATATCTTTTTGATTCAGTTTAATTACATAAAATGTTATTGGACTTTAACATTGTTCATTTGTCACCGTTGACATTATTCATGCTAAAATCGACGAATACTATTCATCACCGGATATATAAACAGATTATGATTTTAGTAGATAACTAATTGAATAACAAGTTAAATAATATGATACCACGGTAAGTTTACGTTTATCGTGTTAACTCAGTTGTCATATCATTCAAAATAAGAAAATTCAAATTAAAATCGTGAATTCTCTTACAAAATTAACATGATAACAATTATAATAACATGTTATATCGAATGTTAACGTGCTAACAATAATATCTAACATTTGTAATATGCTAACAATAGTATCCGACACTTGTAATGTGCTAACATCCATCCGATGATGTTGTTCATCTGAGTTTAAGCCACGCCGATACTGTTATTATGCAAGTAACGTGTTAAACAAGTTAGTATATCATAGAAAAAATCGTGTTAACCCAGTTATCATATCATAAAATATGAAATTGTCGTGTTAAACGAGTTACCAAATCATAAATTGTCGTGTTCATCTAGTTATCATCTTACAGGAAATATGAAATATAAAAATTATCGTATTAACCTAGTTATCTGTAATTTTTTCTCGCTGCATTTATGCATAATACAAGAAACTGTTGATTAATTATTAGTCACTAATGGGCTAATTATTATGTAGGGAAGAAGAGGACGGAGCTAAGGTGGTGAGAGTAGAGAATCTTGAGAATCCATACAAGAAACAAACCAACTTCGACAACAGATTCAAGCTTAGTCTGAACAAGCTCTACGTTTGGTCTCTCTCCGACTATGACCGTGTCGTAATGCTCGACGTAGACAATCTCTTCCTCAAGAACACCGACGAGCTTTTCCAATGCGGCCAATTCTGTGCTGTCTTTATCAACCCTTGTATCTTCCACACCGGTCTCTTCGTGTTGCAGCCATCAATGGAAGTCTTTAAGGGCATGATTCATGAGCTTCAAGTAGAGAGAAGTAATCCTGATGGAGCTGATCAAGGCTTTCTTGTCAGTTACTTCTCCGATTTACTCAATCAGCCTCTCTTTCGTCCTCCCGATAACCGCACCACCGCGCTTACCGGACATTTTAGGCTTCCTTTGGGATATCAAATGGACGCCTCTTATTACTGTGAGTGACCACAACTCTCTTGATTTCAGTAAATCCTAACCGAAAACATTTTTGCTAATCTTTTGTATGTGTGTCACTACTATCTTTATTAGACCTTAAACTCAGATGGAACGTGCCGTGTGGACCAAACAGTGTGATCACGTTTCCAGGAGCAGTCTGGTTGAAGCCATGGTACTGGTGGTCATGGCCTGTTCTTCCTTTAGGCCTCTCATGGCACCATCAACGCCGCTACACCATAGGGTACGTTTGATTTTTGACAGACCGAAATCCAGACTAATAATCATATTCTCTCCAGCCACTATGTGAATCCCCTTGGATTAGTTTTGGTTTCGGGCAATGATTGTTCTGTTACGAAAACCTATGTTATGTTTTTATTTTTTGTCAGGACTAATCCTACTTTGTCGTTGCAGTTATGCCGCAGAGATGCCTTGGGTCGTAATCCAAGCAGTGTTCTACCTAGGAATCATACTAGTTACGCGTCTAGCGCGTCCCAGCATGGCCAAGTTATGTTACCAACGTTCTGATAGGAATCTAGCCATGATCCAGACAGCTTTTAAGATGGTTGCACTCCTCTTGATCCTCTCAGCCTACATTATACCATTCTTCACCATCCCACAAACAATCCACCCGCTCATCGGTTGGTCGCTCTACTTGACAGGTTCCTTTGCTCTCTCCTCCATACCCATCAACGCCTTCTTGCTTCCAATGCTACCTGTCTTAACACCGTGGCTTGGCATTCTCGGGACGCTCCTAGTGATGGCTTTTCCCTCTTATCCCGATGGCGTTGTCAGAGCATTGTCGGTTTTCGGGTATGCCTTTTGTTGTGCACCGTTTCTGTGGATCTCCTTTGTGAAGATCACAACGCATCTTCAGGTTTTGATAGACAAAGAGGTTTTGTTTCCGCGGTTGGGTGAATCCGGGGTTAATTCTGGTCTCAGTAAAGTGTATTGATTAGAAAGGTTTTGATCACCACAGAGCTTTTTTTATCATCTTGATGGATTGCTTCTGTACATAAAGGTTAGAGATGATTAACAAAGATAACATTTAACTTTATTATTCTCTTTGTTTCTAACCCTTTCACATATACTTTCTCTCTTTCTCTACTTTTTTTGTTGTTCACTGTGGACCAATGGTTGTTGTGAGCACATCAAAATGGGCCAGATTTAAACTATCTTAGTGGGCTTAATTAATGAGCAGGATTTTCGTTTTAGGCCCATTAAAAGCCCACTAAGCAAAAGCATCGTCATCCGCATATGTCCCGGCAGCACGTCTAGTGGGCCCTAATGATTTTAATATGATACTTTTGTCAAAACATATAATATGTTATGATTTCAATAATTTCTTTTATTATGGTAAAATTATCACCAAATTTATGGTGAACATCTCTAGTATCTACTCGTCATTTAGTAAACTATATAATAAGCTCATATTTTGTGTGATCGGTCTAGTGGGCCCACATATTTTCCAACAGACGCTAAAGTGAAAAAAGGTGTGCCACATGACCCACATTTATGTGATATGATATGACCAACGTAATCTCATTTACCAAAATATCCTTCGTCTCATGTTTCGTTCATCGAACAACATACATAATGGACTACTTTCCCTCTTAATTTTTCTTTAAAAAATCACGCAAGTAAAGTAAAAATCTAAAATATAGATAAAAACTCTTCGTTTTTTTAATTAATGGTGTCGATCTGTCAGTGGATAATTTGTTTATTTAACTCTGAAAGTGAGGCAAAGGTAGACATGCAGAGACGTGATTTTAAAGATGGATCAGGGATATTTCTGTAATAAATTATGACATTACTAAATGATTCCCATAAAAAAAAGTGTGTTTTTTTTTCTTTTTAATTGTCAAAAAAGAAACATAAATGGTTCTGTTTTCGTATAAAACTACTACTACTAGACAGAGTTACACAGATGCAGCTGGCGACACAAACTACAACCACAGAGAAAGTAGGAAGTAAGTAATATTCATTTCTTCTTAAAATAAATTGTTAAGTGGTAATGCGTAATGTGGATATACACCGCTTTGTTATATAAGTATTCATTGTAATTTAGGTGAAATATCTCAGTATTACTACTTTTAGGTTTAAATATGTCGAAATATTTGAATTTTCATGTTCGGATAGTTTGGATGTTTTGATTTTTGAATACTACTTGTGCCAGGGCACTTGCCAAGGCACTGATGCTATATATATATCGTTTTTTTACGTAACAAGAATAATATTTACATTATATAAAACAGCACACACTTGTGTCATAAAAAGAAACAGATGAAATTAAATAGTTCCTTTAAAAAACACATTAATAAATCAACGATCCAAGATCCAAGATCATGCAGAAGAATCATCTAAAGAATTCCAAATATCAAAACCACATAACAAAGATCCAACAATATGTTATATCATCCACTATATACCTAAATATTTGTTTTTTAAAAGAAAATATATACCTAAATATTGAAATAAAGCTTTCGGATTGCTAAAGAAAACTAGAAACACAGCTTGTTTCTTGGTTTGTCTTACATAAAAAGTACATTGTTTGTTTGATAATATCATCCAAAGATTCCAAACCAATAAACGGTTTGTAATAAAGAATAATAATCTTGAAGAACATTAAACCAACCAAGAACAATAATCTTTGATTCTGATATAATCTTAATCTCTGAAACCCCACCCACCCAAACTGTTTTTATATGGCCGAGACTACGGTGACAAACTCGCCGTCTTGCGGCGGAGGAAGATTCAGATCTATCACACAGCGACGGAGCTCATGGCAATGTCTTTTTTCCGGTTTAGTCTCTTCTACTGCTTCCGCTGCAAAAACCGGTTTGACCTCAAGCTCTCTTGAATCTCTAGAGAGCATCATCAAACACATGGCTAAATCTTGTTCCGGAGTACCGTCGGAGACCGAACTCGCCGGTTCTGGTGACTCGTTCGAGTTATGATGACTCGTCTTCTGCTTCTTCCCCGACTCGGACGAGTTCTCAAACACTCTCTTACTCCTTTTCTTCTTCTTCTTCTTAGAAACCTCTGCTCTGCCCCGTTTCCGAACCGGGTCTCCGGACTCCGGTTCGGTCTCGGTCTCGCTGTCGTAGACGGTGGAAGACTCAGGATCCGGATTCATGACCCGGAAACTCTTCCTCGGGTTCTCTCGCAACCCGTAGACAAGAGATTTACCATCGGAGGAAGACGACGACGACGAGTAGACCGAGTCACCGAGTTTCTTCCTAGCCGGCGAGTGGGATGAAACCAAGTGAGACTTCATGTGACCACCAAGAGCTCTGCCATTACAGAAACTCTTGGAACAGAGCTTGCATTTATGTTTCTGCATTTCCAAAAAAGCAAGAACAGAGCAAAAACAAAACAAAAACCTAAGAAGACTTTGAGTTTCTTCTGCCAAATCTCTATGTGTGTCCTTAGAGAGAGTGTTGTGAAGAGAGAGAGAGAGAAGTTAATAAGAGTAGGTAACAAGCATTCCTCTCTTTTCACAAAACCCCAAAATTAACAATTATGACTTTTTTGGTCCATCCGATAACTACTACTAATGATACGTAAAGATAACTTTTTTGTTAGTTTTAGTAAAACAAATTAAGAGAATACTATACTATTTTCAATTCCTCTGACAATGATAACCACCGAGAGCTTGTATATATAGTGTTTGGAATTTTTTGTGTTTTACAAAATTTAAAGAAAAAAGCAAGCAGGATTATTATTTGTTGATTACAAAAGTAAAATTGCTTAAAAGATAGACAAACAAAGCATGCTGTTGTTTTGCTTCTTTTATTGAGTAGCCACTTCTCAAAGCATATAAGCTTTAGCCAAGTATGTGTGAATTATTATTATTATTATTTTTTTTTTTTTTTTTTTGGTAGCATAAACAAAAATGTGAATTAAGTTCGTTGGGTTAGTTGAAGGATTTTGTAATGGGCGAATCGGTTGAAGCGTCGAGGTTGAAATGATATAAACGGTGGTATTAGTTACTTTGATTTAATTGGGGGTTGAGGTTTTAATTAAATGCTGAAATGTCAATTTTTAAAGGGTTAAACATTTAAGTGGTTTGATGGTAAGGAGTTTTAATAGTGAGGAGTACGAAACAACAATCTTATCATCACATATATAATTATTGTAAATAGATTGGCATCCTCTAAGTAACATACGATTTTCTCAACAACAAAAAAAAGTAACATACGATAGTTCTCATATATAGGTGAATGACTACACAATGATGATTGAAAAGGGTCCAATCTCATTTCATGTTGAACCATTCCACCATGCATAGGTTTTCCGTTTTCATTAGGGTACAATCTCAATTCGTGATTTTCGGTTTTTGGATTCTTCACTTTCTGAAATATAGATCTTAAAACTGATTTGATTCTTTTCCGGTTTGATTTTGATTTTCTTTGTACACCCGTGTTATGAATTTTGGGTTTAAAACATAGTAAACATTTAAAATGTAGATGTTTCCAACCACCAGACCACTGTAGATCCGATTTTCCGATTTTATTATTCACATTTTTTAGGGAATTTAATATCAAAAGAAATTGTTAGAGAAATGTATGTTTTGAATTGTTTCTTCGTTTTTAAAAATGTGAAACCTACTTGATTTTTGTCTCTGAATTCGTTTTCACGTTAGTTTATTCGACATGTTTTGCATTCGGCTCAAATTTGTTTAGCAGAATTGAAAACTCATAGTCTTTTGTTTGCAAAAGAGATATTATACTCATTGCTACTATTTCAAATGAAAGAAAAAGACCCCCATAAAAAAAAAAAAATTATGATGGGTTTTAACTTTTAAGTATGATTAGTGTCTTCAAATTTTGAATTTTCGAACCGGGACTGGATTTTGTTTATTATTGCAGTTTCAGTAAACTTGACACATACATATTGAAACCTCTATATATCTTCAGTTATTAAAAGTAAGTACTATAAAATTATTACCACTGGTTCGATGCTAGTTTGGTAGGCTTCTTTGTTCTATTTATTTCTTAAACCCCAAATAAATTCAGGGGAATACAAATCTTAATTTAAATTAATAAATTCAATTAAGAAAGTGAGATTAGATTTGATATTGCAAATAATTTCTTAAAATATGTGAAACTCCCAAAAGATACACCTTGTGGCTATTAAAAGCTGATATGATTTTTAAACAGAAAAAAAAAACATGTATTAAAATTTAATTTGCATAGTATCATACACACACGTACGTAGATATAGCAGTAGTCAAGAATGCACAAAATTGTTAATTATACCTATGGTAATCGTGGTTTTATTGAAAAAGGTGATCAAATAACATTACCAAGAATAAAAAGGCAAAGATTTGTTGGAACTTGAGTAAAGAAGAGGCTTGCACCATGAAATCTGTAGTGTTAACTACTTAGCTTTGCTTCAATCTTAATTTTCACTATATCCATAACTCTTCAGTCTTCAGACAAAGAAAAAATAAAAATAAAAATACCATCGCTTTTTCCCTAAACAGAATGATGCAAGAAAAATGTTTTAACCAATAATCTATAAAAAAAAAAATTCCCCTTTAATCAATAATGAAAATATCACATTTGTAGAAAATTCAATGCAACTTTTCAATAATATATTCCAACATTTTATGTAAATATATTTTTTAATGAAAACACTAGTATTTTATAATACATTTTAGATCTAAGAAAATTGTGCAAAATAATTACTAAAAACTGATAGTTTTATTTTTTATATATAAAAAAACAATCGTCATATAAGCATATGATAAAAAAAACAGAGCATTTCCCTTTTAAATGTGTTTAGTGGTATTGGCATAAACAGTAGAGCTTGAGTGTTCCGTACTTCACATTAAACAAACTGTTACATTGATACCGTTTAGGCTTTTCTTTTCTTGGACCTATCTATGATTTTTCTTTTTTTTATATCCAACTATTTTGGTATCATAAAACATATATAGTTGTATTATCTTCAAAGTAAAAATGATCTTACTTGTTTAAGCCTAAACTACATTCACAAGAACATTAAGTAAAGAAGACTTTAAAACAAGAGAGGCTTCTGAAGATCAAACTCTGTTCTAAGCACACTTTCTTCATCTTCATCTTCTTTTTCTTTTTCTTCTCCATAATCCTCTTTCCCTTTAGCCCACAGAACAAAGTAGAGTCCTCCAAACATCAACGCCATTCCCGCAAAGCTAATTTCACACAGACAAAACAAGAAAGAAGATAGATTGACCTCTCTTTCTGTCCAAGAGATCATTCACTTTACATGAGAAAATCTTCACCCCAAAAAAGTACCTTCCGAGGTTGAAGCTCTCTTCCATGGAGAAAGCAGAGACAACAACACATACCACAGTTGCAATTGGACTAAAGAGAGATACAACCACTGGTCCTTTTCTCTTAATCACCCATGCGTTGAAACTTAACCCCCCTCCACTAATCAACCCTCCCTACAAAACATAATCTTATAACATTTTTCAACACATTCAAATGTGGTAACACCCATATATAGTTCATGACATATGTACCTACCAGCATTGCGAATCCCACAAGGTGGCCGAGACCGATAACCGATGCACTTCCCATTTCCATACTCCCATTAAGAACGTACTGCAAAGCTACTGTGGTGATCCCACCCATCAAAGATACCATCGATAACATTGATACAGGCGCTGGAAACTCGGCTAGTATCGATGCCTGTCAAGCAAAACACCCGATTAGCATCGACTGTAAATGATGCATAATAGCTTTATAACTAACAAGGGGCATGAGGTGAAACCTGAAGGACAATACTAGAGGACAAGCAACAGATGGATAAGAGGAGATAGAGGCAACCTAATATCTTTTCCTTGTCCAAAACGACGTCGTCCTCAGAGACAATATGCAGAGTCTTGACCGAGCTCGAAATGGAAGCAGTGCTGTGCATTAAGCTCATAGTGAAAGCTCCCATCACACACAACACTGTCCCTCCCATCTTAACTCTACTGTACATACAACTTAGCTTCACTTTCTCCATCCTTCAATTATTCAAAGCCCATCAGTTAAAGCTCTAATCTTTACACACTTTAACACAAAACAAAGACAGAAAAAGTGAAGGGTTTTTACCCAACAGCCCAAGCAATGACGAAAATGAAAGCAGGACAGAGATTAGGCATAGCTGTTGCCATTGTTGCAGAAGTATGTTTCATTCCTTCTAAGAATAACCACTGGAATAGAGTCACTCTGTTTCAAAGAAGAAGCAAGTAAGCATCTAAACAAACAGAACATGCAGAAATTTAAAAAAAAAAAAAAACTTTACCCAGCAAGAGCAACCAAAACCAGTTTTGTCTTCAACTTGAAACTTAGACTTCTGGGCCACAGTTTCCTGCAAATACCCACCACCAAATATACAAAAAAGCATTAACAAAAATCCAAAATTTTCATCACAAGAAAACAGAATAGAAATAATAAAGTTTGGAACTTTTGGTTTTGTTACCTTTCAAGGAGAAAAGCGAGAGGAGTGATGAGAAGAAACGATGCAAAGGTGCAGAAGACAACGATAAGAAGTGGGTCGATTCCAAGAGACAACAAGTGACTCAGTAACTCCGAGTTTCCGGCGTAAACCACCTGAGCTCCGACCAATCCTCCGATTATCCCAAACTCTTCTATCGTCTCTCTCTTCATCATCATTTTCAACCACAAAAACACACAAAGAACAATAACTACTTAATCAGTTGGAACCCATTTGGCAATCCAACGCAAGCTTTTGATTTTGTTGTTAGATTTTGTTTTTTTTTAAAGGAGAGAGACACTTTAATTCGTTTGTGTTGTGTGTTTTTGTTGATGTTAAATGAAAGAGAAGAGAGTCTTTCTTTGTGATCTATTTCTTTATGGTAATGCGTATACTTGAAGTTGAAACTTTCTATCTGTCTTCTTTCTTTTTGAAGACATGTGTCCATACATTGCATTGGTACTTTTATGGAGGCTCTTGCCATTATAGCTTTTTGGGGGAAATCCAGCTTTATTTTATTTTATTTTATTTTAGGCTTCTAAATGCGCGGTGGAATATATGTGGAATAATCCGAATAGTAACAAAAATATATATATATATATATATATAGATTTTTATTATTGTTGATCTGTTTTATAAAATTAGTTGTCAAACAGAATCTACATTAAAGTGAAATTAAAACATGCCACGAAAAGAAAGGAGAAGAAAAAAAAAGTAAAAAAGATTTAAAACTCCGGCAGATACGGGGGACCCCGGGAGAGAGCTATTTATTAATTGTGTAAATTTATTTGTATTGTTATTTGTGGGAAAACAAAACGACACCGTACCAACTACTCTGTTTTCGTTTTATGTCAACATCTGTTCCCTTTACTCTCTTTTTCCGTGGCATGGAATCTCCTTCATCTTCTTTCTTTTATTTTTGGTTATTGACATTTTTTTTGTTTTTTATAAATCTTAGGAATTCCGAATTTTTAGTCCATAATCTATTTGGTATCCAGAGTTAGACTTTAGATAATCCGATTTAAAGAATAACCATCTATCCTAATGAGACTTTAAACTCGGGACACAAAAAAACCAACCTCTTTGTGTTACCACTAGACCACCACACCATTGATATTTTTAGTTATTAACTTATTGTAGATAATATGTATGTGACATAACAGAATAGCTCGCACTGAAACCAATAGTTAGTGGAACATATTTTTCCGAGTTTTCTCACTCTTCTCTCTCTCTAAAATCTTTTAGAGAGAAAAAGCTTTAATCTTGTCCAATTTCTATGAATTTTTGTTTTCGGCGATATTTGGATGTGTATATTCTCCGATTTCGATCGGATTATTTTTTCATTTATCAGATTTCATAGTTTTAGGGTTTTGTTTCTCCTTCCTCTATGGGTATTTGTTCATTCTGATGACTCTTGGATCGGATCCGTTATCATCAGCCGATGATTCTCTTTATCTAATAGAATAAATCTTCATCTCCCAATGTTTGGGCTTATAGAAGATTAGATGAAGTCTCTATGATGGGATCGATCATCGTGATTTTGGAAATTGTCGGAAGGTCTGAACCAGTCTTGTAGAGGCGTGTTTGCCGACAATTTATTTCTTCTCTTTTGAGATTCTCTGCAGTAATTCCGGTGACTATGGTTCTTCCGTCCAAGATATTTTGGCGGCGGCTGAAGAATGGATTTTATCGGTACTAGGAAATTGACCGAATTTGATGGAAATATTGAAAAAACGAAGCAGATTATCATTTGATTCGGTTTAATTCGATGCTCACGGCAGCGGAAGATGATCGGTGGCAGCTTCGTAACTTACATCTCTAGAGCTGGACACGTGTTCTAGTTTAAGGTCTCGACACGTGTCAATATAAATTCTTATTCTTATCTTTGTAATATTGGACTGATAATTAGGTTTATCGTAACAGTTTTAGAGATGAACTCCGATGTACTTTGTAATTACCCATGTGTTAAACTTCATAATATAAAATCATGGTCGGCAAAAAAAAAGGTGGAGCATATTCTTCCACCGAAAAAATTCCATTATCAAATTACCTATTTTAACGAATTAGTTATACATAAATCAAATGATTTGCGTATTAAAATAGAGTTGTGGAGTGTAAAATTAGGTGGTGAAGCGTAAGAGAAGAATCAAAGAAGAGTGTAAGCAAGAAAAGTGGAGAGGCTTACACGTCAAGTGTTTGCGGGTCCCACCTCATCTCTCTTTTCCAATGACTTGTGAAGCGTGTGACCGTCTCTCTTTTGTCCCCCGTTTTTATTTTCCCACCAAATCAGATTTTAATTTTCATAAAAAACAAATTGTTGCTCATATAGCACTAATATACATTTTGTTTTTAATATGTTTTGAGACAACTCTATATAGTTTAGCATACTTAATTCATCTTGGTTATGAGGAAAAGAAAAACCATCTTCGTTATAAGATGGATAAGCCAATTAGGCGTTGAAAAAATTAGGTTTTGAATGGTGCTAACAGACTTAGCGGATTAGTCCTTTTATAAACAATACTAGTTCATTTTAGAACGGATAAAAATCCACTATAAACCATTTTATAAAAAATTGATTTACGGTTACTCTGCCCAAGAATTTTTTCTTTTTTTTGTTCATATCATTATGGATTCAGATATTTTTAAGGCCTAAAAACACTTTTACTCTAAAACTCTTAGACCTTGCAGACTTAATTTAGTTGAGCCTAACTTCTATCAAAACCCCATTAAAAACATTAAAAAAATGTAAGAAAAGGGGGAATCGTAAATATGCAAGAAATTCAGATCAAGTCCTAAACTACACATACTTCTAAGTATGTTACAATCTTTTAATAAAACCTACAAATGCCGTAGATAATTTGATAGATGATTCCAAATATTCTATTGAGCTTTCCCTCGAACTGGCCTCGTACGGACGTAGACATAGAGGGGACAATCTGAAAAGTGAAAACATACATTCTCCTCTCACGTGCCCCCGTGTCTACAACTGTCGCTAACTCACGTGACCTTTGACTCCTTGTATGAGAATTCATCATTTCATGTTTTATGAAAGATTATAAAAACCATATGAAAAAAAAACAAAATTTCGAAAATCTTCATCGTTTTCGCTCTGATATTACAATAACAACAATAAAATTGTTTACTTCGCCAAGAAATGTCTTTTTTGTTCTCGTGGGGTTGTTGTCCTTGGAGATCTTTTCACCTACGTTTATATCTGCACGAGAAGAAATAGTAAAAAACCTATTTTAAACCAACAAATTACATAATATGGTTGATAAACTAACTTATATTTCATAGGTAAATTTTCTTACCGGGCTTTGCTCTTGAACGAGTTCTTCGACTTCGTCCGAGGTTTTGCTGCAGCGGCCGCGCCGCCTCTGCCCTGTTTCTTCTCGCTCATATCGCTCTTGAACAGATCTTTCATCTCTTCATTTCGAGGCTGGTTTCTTGGTTTACTCCGGTTTGGTTTCTTGTTCGGCGTTGGTCTATCCATCTTACCGGAATCAATTGCTCTCTGCTTCGCTTTCACGGCCTTTGCTCGACGGTAACCAAGATCCACTAGCGTCAATCCTTTCTTCTCTGTCTCCTCTTTCTTCTTCTTGTCTTTCCCCTGAAAAACAAAACTCACATTCATAATCAATACAATGTTTCACCGTATCCGCGAGAGACTGATAGATGTGTATCACTGAAACACTTACTCTTGATCTTCCTCGTCTTTCGTCTTCTTCTCCTTCTTCTTCATCTTCTTCTCCTTCGTTATCCTCTAGCATCTCTCTGGCAGCTTCTAGCTTCCTACGCTTTTTCCTCGGAAGATTCTTCTGTACTTGCATGATCAAGAGAGAATTGTTAGTTCCTTAGGAAGAAGAAGATTATGAGAACCAACACTAAACATGAACGATTATGCAACTGAAACGAGCTTCTTGATTAACGGACCTCGCGTTCTCGCTTTCTCTTCTCCTTCATCTTGAGATCCTCTGCTTTATCAGCACTAATTAGTTCGCTTCCAGAAGGGTTCCCTGCAGAATCCTGTTCAGAGAAAGTATCCAGAGTGATTCAGACAAGTGTGTCCTCTCTCTACAACAACAACCTCAGAAATATCGATTGAAGTTTTTAACGAATGAGAATGCGTAGTAAAAGGACACCTTTTCAGCCTTGGCCACGAGTTTCTTCTCCTTCTCTGTCATGAACCAAGTCCTTTTTGGGCGTGAATATATTTCATCTCTGTGCTCAATCATGTTCTCTGCCTGCAGAAATAAACCAATGATCACGAATGAGTTACCAGCTTTCTTGCGAAATTACGCCGATGAGAATTGATCAAAGGGAAGAACCAAAGCTGCTTACCTTTGCAAATTCCATTTCAGCTTTCCTTAGAGCTCTCTCTTCCCTGAAATTAATGAAAACACCATCAACTCAAGTATGCAGATCAATGAAATTCTCCGTGTATAAATTGATGGGTGTAAATGTTACCTCTCTGCTCCAATAACAGCAGAATATTGATCTTCCATTTCATCGATTATCTGAGACCACTTGACGATTGAATGCTCTGGGATGATTCGGCTCTTCAACTTCGAACCCACCTTCTTTGCCTTGTAACCGAAGAAGCAAATTCCATTACAATGTCCAAACTAGAACGGTAATGAAATGGACAAAAGCAAGATCCAAGTATGTTCGAAGATTCGCTTACAATGACTTTCAAAAGGGATCGGTCACTGTCAGTCACAAACGTTACAGCATAACCTTCCCTTCCAGCCCTAGCTGTTCTACCAACTCGGTGAACATAACTGCAAAATCAAAGTAAAAAATATTGTCCTCGCATTAGTTAGAGCGAAGAAAGCTGATAGCAGTTTAATATAATAATAATACAGGGAATATCCCCAATTTACCTGTCTATTTCCCGCGGACATGCATAATTTATAACTGTTTGGACACCAATGATGTCAAGTCCCTGGAATGATCAAAGTAGAGTGTTCAAGAGGTGAAATAGCAGAGCCACTGCGAGGATCGACTGGAAAATAAGTTTTTGCTTCTTGTACTTACTCGAGCAGCCACATCGGTAGCAATGAGAAAATCAACCTCTTGCTTTCTGAAAAGTTCCAGAGACTGCAAAATGACAGCATTTAAGTACTTGCAATTAGCCAAACCGACATATTCACAAACAAAAAAAGGCTGATGAGTCCAAATTTCTTACATCAAGACGTTGTGCTTGAGTTAGGTTTCCATGAAGCTCAGCTGCTTTGAGGCCAGCTAGTCCGAATAAGATTTTCAGCCTATGTGCAGCTTGTTTTGTTCCACTGGCACAAGACGAAATAAGAAATCTCTAAGTGAAATGCAAAAAGTGCCAAACTTTGCAAGAACTGCATGGAACTTGGATTAGAAAGGCGTCATATATCTAATGAAATCTAACCTAAAGATTATGACTTTTGATTTAAAAGTTCTTGTGCACAATGAAAGAAGAACAGCTTCCTGGTTTGCCTCACGAGTCCTGCGTATTCTTACCACCCTGCAGTTAAGAGCTAACGAGTTAGCTGCATGGCATATACGATGCATATTCAAACATCAAAAAATATATCCATAGATAAATATATTTGGGCTATTGAGATGATTGGAAATGATAAGCAGTGGCTGACATACTCCTCAGTCAAGCCCGGTGGCCTTCTAGCTGATGGATCAGCTGAGAGACGCAACGGTTTGTTCAAGGAAAGTTTGACAAGCTCTTTAACTTCTTCAGTCATGGTGGCTGAGAAGAGCATTGTTTGCCTTCTCTTGGGACATAAACGAACCTGCAAGTCAATGTGGACTCGTATTTAACTCCAACAACAAACAGCCTAACATAAACTCTCCTGTTAAATTAGCTTATTTAATGTTCAATTCTGCAGACTAGGAACTAGCAAAAACAAGACGAATTGACTACAGTCAATATCATACGGTCACAGAGCCAAACATTTAAATGTAATGAAATAGAAAAGATACCAGCTCTTGTATTTCAGTGGCAAACCCAGTCTGTAGAAGGCGATCTGCCTCATCAAGAATTAAGACCGCTAGATCATCCAAATCGACAGACATAGAATTACGCAAATGATCTATCATGCGTCCAGGAGTCGCCACAACAATATCTGGCATAGACCTGAGAACCACCTCTTGCTCCTATGACACAAGAAACATGAAAGATTTAGCATGCTTGCTACAATTCCAAAATTCCATTTTAAGAAACATTATTTATTAGAGAGGAAATAAGCTTGCTCTCAATCAAACATCAAATAATGTAAACTGATATCTGTATAACTGGAAGAAAAACCAATTCTCCAAAACAATCTCAACAACACACATGAAAGGTTTCAAGAAATCTGCAACCTAAGAGACAGATAGAATCCATACCCTGACAGAAAGCCCTCCTACAATCAATCCACATTTGATATCAGTAAACTGCGCAAGCTTCTGAATCATACTGTGGATCCTGCAACACATTCCCAAAAAAAAAAAAAGACAAATCAGCTTTTCAACAACAGGAATCGAAAGGACTTAACGGTTAGATGTTGTCGCGGGGCCAAAGTTAAGCTACTTACTGGACGGCCAACTCCCTGGTTGGAGTGAGAATAAGCACTCTAGTAGCAAAGACCCGCTTGGGACGGAACAACAACCTCTCAAGAGTAGGTAAAGCGAATGCAGCAGTCTATTAAAACAAGGGAAAATTGAAATCATTATCAAAACTCCGCATTTTTAATGGAAGGAATACCTAAACAATCTCAGAATCAAACAGCTCACCTTCCCTGATCCAGTGATGGCACTGGCACAAAGATCACGCCCTGTAAGTGCTAAAGGTATACATGCTGCCTGCATTTGCAACACCAGCGATTCAGGTGAAACTCTAAAACAGTAGTAGTAACTGAATCTAAAACTTGCCCGGAAGGAATTGGACCTGAATCGGGGTAGGTTTCTTGTAACCAAGAGTTTCACAAGCTCGAAGCAATGGACGAGAGAGATTGAGCTCCATGAAAGAATCGGCATGAAACGAAACTCCATCCACCGTAGAGAAAAACGGCTTAGCAGCAACATCTTCTGCTTTTAACTCAGCTGTTTCATCGTCTTCCGAAAGATATTCCTCCTTCGCGGTTGTTAAATCACAATTTCAATATTTCCTCGAAAAACCCAATTCGACAACTGATTCCAAAATAAAAATTTAGGGATTACTTGTTTGTCAGGTTCGGCATCGGAGACATCTTCTTCTTCTTCTTCTTCTTCTTCCTCTTCCTCGACGGAAATGGGGACAGGACGATGCTGCATAGCTTTGGAGATCTTGTCGTCGATAGAGGTTGTGTGTCGGCGGGCGTGTTCTTCCCCAACGGAGCTTGAATAAGATGCAAAATCCCAAGGAGATTGGGCATCAGCACCTCGTTTCCCTCTAGACTTCTCATCTTCTTCTTCTTCGTCGTCGTCGTCATCTTCCTCTTCTCCATCTTCGTCTTCTCCAGCTTCCGCTTGACCTTTACGCTCTTCTGCTTCGACTTCCTCTGTATCTTCCTCACCACTACTCACTTCTTCATGGTCTAATTGTTCGAGCTCATCGTCGCTAGCAGCATCGAAGAAGAAACTCGACGGCATTGCTAGGGTTTAAGAGGTTTCTCAACTTTCGGAGGAGACGACCGAAGAGGTTACTAATAGGGCTGCCAAAAAAAAAAAAAAAAAACAGAACCGAGTCAAATCAATAGGCTTTTTGGTTTGTCCAAATAAACCAATCGATTCGTAATTCTTGAAAACCGGTTTGGTTTTGAAATTTGAACCCAACTTGTTTTTTTGTTCCTTCCATTTTAAAATTCGAGTGGTCGGTCTTCCAGTGATTATCTTGGGCCGGGCTTATAAAATTAGATCTAATGGGTTTACTTTAATTATTGTACTTTTGACCCAAAAAAAGTTTGTAAAATTTGTTCAATTTTTGCTAAAAATCTTAAAACAATACTGGAATCAATCAATTTTTTTTTACTTAACAGATAGCTGATAGTATATCTGGAGGTAAAAAAATTTCTAAGGAAAACAAATGGATATTTATAAAACTTGAGCAGATGTTTTATTTAAATCTAGAAGTGTAATTAAACCCAATAGATGATCGAAAATATTTATTTACTTAGAACACATAATATGAAGTCATGACCAAACTCACCTATGAAGTAGTGACATTTGTAGTGGGACCAACATGTATTGATCCATAAACATCATTATCTTTCATTTTTTTGAGATAATTGACAAACACAAGTAATTAATCAAAGAATAATAATCCCTTTAGAGAAAGCCATAAAGGCCATCAAAAATATCCTTTCCCCCCCAATAAGCCTAATAAATATCTGTACATTTAATATGAAAAAAAAAACAGTATTTCCTAAAAACCTATTAGGAACAGAATCAAACCAACCAAGAGAACATAATAACCGGTAAAATTCTCCGACAGGAATCTCTTCGATACGGCGCCGTTTTTAAGAGAATATTCCGTACCGGTAAGTGAATTTAACGTTAGCTTTGGGTTAGGACCATATAGCTTCAGTACACCTGCCACGTCATCAACCGTAAGATCAACCTTCTTGGTCCTCGGCCGGAGACTCGGATACATAACCGCTGACTCCTCCGAGCTATGTCCTAACCCCAACAAGTGACCAATCTCGTGAGTCGCCACCGATTCCAAATCAACCGCCACCGTCGATCCTTTACCCTTGAAATCATCGTCGACGACCCATGTCTCCGCCGCGTCGAGGTGGAGCCTCCCGTTCTCCGGCGCGAAGGCGTGTGCTAAAGTCCCTAAAACACCGTCAAACGGCTGACCGTCGCCGTGATCTCCGGCGAAGAATCCGATTTTTAAATCCGCCGTCGTGTAGTCGTCAACCTCCTCGAAACTCACCGGAATCACGTTCGCCCACTGCGAGAAAGCTCGTCGGAAAACGGCTTTGACGTCGTCGGCTGTCAAGTAATCGAGTTTGTGTGTTTTAGAAAAGGCGTAAGTCAGCGTGTCGCGGTTCCACTTCGGTTTACCGCCGAAATACGTATAATGCGCCGTCGTACGGACACCGTTATCGATCATGTGTGTATCGCTAACGCCACATCTCGGTGACGACATGAGAGCGACGGTACTCGGGTCGAGTCTTCCGGTTATCGGTAAACCGAGATTCTTCTGGTATAAAGAGATTGCTGATTCGAGACCGCCATCGAACACGTCGGAGAAATTCTTGGGGTCACCACTACCATCACCGTCGTCGTCTCCGACGTAGCCGAATCTGTGAAGGTATCTTTTGAGCTCGGACACGCCGGTGACGTGGCTGCCTTTCTGGACATCTACAAGACGAGAGAAATCGTGCCACGTGGCGTTGCTGACGTGGATTGTTTGTGTCGCATTTGCAGTGGACTCCTCCTCCGGTAAGTTTCTGGCTAAAAACCGGCCTGGGAAACAACAGAAGAAGAAGAAGATTAAGACAAAACAGAGAGCTCTGTTTCTATGGATTAAAGTCCGAGACATGTGTTCTTCTTAGTCTGCGGGAGATTCAAAGATTCTGAAAGTTTTTGGACATATAAATAAGAAGTTTCGTTGGGTGGAGAAAGGAAGGATCGATGGAGAAGAAAGGTGAAAGAGAGACAGAGAAAAGGGGAAAGTTTTTATATAGATTCTGACGTGAGGGATCTCTTAAAACCAAAAAGGACTCTATTTGGAAGTTGGTTCGTTAGGTCAACTGAATCCTGTCCGGTTTAGGAATACATGCATAGATCCTTGTTCTAATGGGACAATTAAATTATCTGATTATATTCGATTTAGTGTACTACTTAATAGTTAATACCGCGACTCTTGCCACAAATTAACTTTAGATTTCATGCTTTCAATTTATGACACCCATATTGTATTTTAACTATCGTATTCCACAACATTTATATAACTGCGTCGATAATTTATACATATAGTCAGTGTCTAAAATTTGGAGCTAATTGGATGATAAATAGTATACCTAGGGCCTAAATGTTAGAAAAGATTGATTTTTTAGTCGAGAATTAAAGTAAACGAAGAAGAAAAA
The DNA here is from genome assembly GCA_900406555.1 of Pseudoturritis turrita. Lineage (NCBI taxonomy): Eukaryota > Viridiplantae > Streptophyta > Magnoliopsida > Brassicales > Brassicaceae > Pseudoturritis > Pseudoturritis turrita. The sequence continues at coordinate 730,620 of OVBL01000314.1, read as the reverse complement.
TAATCAAACAAAAAAGGGAATTAATCAAATGGTCATGTGATCAATTCTGCTGTTTTTCTCTACCGGATTATAGAGTTTATGGTTATTGGGTTGGGTCTTGTGGACCTAAAAGATGAAAAAAAAAAAAAAAAAACAATCAATAAAAGAAATTTAAAGGAAAGTGAAAAGTGAGTAACGATTTAGAAAAATTTAAACAATATACTATTTTTGGTCAAAGTTTATAGTATTCAAATATTAAGAAAAATATTAAGTATTAATAAAATAAAAAGATCATCAGATTTTGCTAAGGAATAATAAAACGCTAATTAATTGGAGATTAACTAGAGATTATTTTTAGTCAAGAATCAAAGTAAACGAAGAATGGATGATAAATAGTATACCTAGGGCCTAAATGTTGGAAAAGATTGGTTTTTTAGTCAAGAATCAAAGTAAACGAAGAAAAAAAATAATCAGACAAAAATGGGAGTTAATCAAATGGTCATGTGATCAACTCTGCTGTTTTTTTTTTTTTTGTCATCAATTCTGCTGCTTTTCTCTACCGGATTATAGAGTTATTATGGTTATTGGGTTGGGTCTTGTGGACCTAAAAGATGCAAAAAAAAAAAAAAAAAAAAAAAAAAACAATCAATAAAAGAAATTTAAAGGAAAGTGAAAAGTGAGTAACGATTTAGAAAATTTAAACAATATACTATTTTTGGTCAAAGTTTATAGTATACAAATACTAAGAAAAACATTAAGTATTAATAAAATAAAAAGATCATCAGATTTTGCTAGGGGATAATAAAACGCTAATTAATTGGAGATTAACTAGAGATTGTTTTTTTGACTAACAGACTTTGAAAAGAACCAATCCGAGGATCGTCTCGCAAACACAATATATGCTGAATAAAAGATAGTATCCCCTAAAAATATAATATCAAATAAATGAGTATATTTTTCAATGCACTGATTATGTCTACATAGAATGTCCATCGGTTTCAAAAGCAAGTATAAGTAATTAATGGATGAATATTCGTGATCAAATTGGGTTGGCTAATTAAGCTATATATGAGTGTGACATATATAGATGATTGAGAATGTGGTCGTTGGAGTATAGTTGAGGTCTAATGAGTTTGTTGACCAGAATTAGGTAAAATTCGATTTCCATAATATATATTTGATCCTTATTTTAACTATATGTTATTCAAGAATCAAGACCTTCTCAAGGCTGCTACATCAGATTATTGGTTAGCTTTTGTATGAAGAAGAAATCTACCGGGATCAGGCAGAGGGTTACGTGTGAGATTAGACAACTAACAACAGAAGAGATCTCCTCTTGCACAAGATAAGGAGGTTGAACCACGAGGAAATACAATTTTTGTTAACCAGTTCCTTATTATTATTATTTATTTTAATCAATTATTTCCGTAGGTTTATTATCCTATCGTATTCAACTATTTATCCACAAGATACCAGGTGGTTTGTACTTTATTTGTTACTAAATAAAGTAAAGGCTCCTAATTTTAAAATGTTTTGAAGCATGTCGTTTGTTACTTACAAGCGAAGGTGTGCCACCATGTTCTCAATAATATATAACTTTTAGATTTAGTTTTATCCAATAAAAAAATATAATTATGTATAAATACTTTTTCTTATCAATGAATAAAGCAAGTTTTTGTGAAATATATCATGGTAGCAGAGCTACACATTATGATCTAATTCTTTTCTTTAAAAACACGCCGCCGCCGCCTCTTCACTACTAAATCTTCTTTGCTGCCGCTGTTGCCCTAGTCGTCGCCGCCTCTTCTACTACATCATGTCTACCAACGAAACGCTTACCGTCCAACCACCTGTAGCAGATCCTGCTGCAGTTTCATCTTCATCACCATACATGTTTAATGCATCAGACAATCCTGATGCTCTCATCTCCTTTGTCATCTTGAGAGAAGACAACTATCCTGAGTGGTCTACCGAACTCATGAACTCACTCCAAGCCAAACAAAAACTTGGATTCATTGATGGATCAATTCCAAAGCCTGTAGCAGATCCTGAGCTAAGCAAGTGGTTCGCTGCTAAATCTATGATCGTTGGATGGATCCGCACATCCATTGATCCAAAGATTAGATCCACGGTTTTGTTTGTCTCTGAGGCATCAATATTATGGGAAAGTCTCCATGTTTGTTTCTCGGTAGGAAACGGTGTGCGCAAACAAATTCTAAAGGATGAGATTGTTGCATGTAAGCAAGATGGACAGTCTGTGTTGGAGTACTTTGGCAGATTGTCTAAGCTGTGGGAAGAACTACAAAATTACAAAACAAGTCGCGCATGTTGTTGTGCGGCAGCCCCTGATATTGCGAAGGAGCGTGAAGATGATCGTGTTCATCAGTTCTTCTTTGGTCTTGATCTTCCACGGTTCAGTAACATTCGTTCTACGATCACCGGAGAAGATCTTCTTCCTGCTCTCAATCAAGTGTATTCTCGAGTCATCCGTGAAGAGTAAAATTTGAACATTGTTAGGTCAAAGGATACTACAAAGGCTGATGCAATAGGTTTCACGACTAAAGCTAAATCTTCTCCACAAGCCGCAACAGTCTCTAGATCATGTTTTCGTGATAGTTCTACTCTCTCTTGCACCCACTGCAAACGACAAGGACACAATGTGTCCGAGTGCTTCTTGGTTCATGGATATCCTGATTGGTGGCTTGAGCAGAATCGCCATTCCAATTCTAGTGGCACACAACATTCCTCAAGTCGAGAATTTGCTGATGTACGATATGTACTACGTGGTAGTCGTTCTGTCCGAGGAACTGGTCGGGATGATGCAGAGAAAATAACGCACGCGCTGCATCTTCTAACAACGATGGGATTGAACAAATTGCCCAGCCGATTCATCTCCTCCAAGCTTAGCGCCCAAACATTTCGTCTGAACGATTGTCGGGTAAAACTTTTCTTACTGACGTAATCACTGACACAGGTGCCTCACATCATATGACTGGAGATTGCTCTATTTTGACGGAAGTCATGGACATCATGCCCTCTGCAGTCACGTTTCCAGATGGCACAGCTTCTTGTGCTATGAAACGCGGTACCCTGAATCTGAATTCAGACTATTTTTTGTCTGATGTACTTTTTGTACCATATTTCATTTGCACACTGATTTCTGTAGCAAAATTATTGAAGCAGACATGTTGCATTGTGATATTTACTAACACTTTGTGTTTCTTACATGACCATTTTACGAGGAATTTGATTGGAGCGGGTGAGGAATGTAAGGGAGTGTACTATTTTACCGGAGTTTTGGCTACTCGTGTCAACAAAGCTTCTAAAGGAACAACTGCTTCAGTATCTGCTTCAGGAGCCTTGTGGCATCGTCGATTAGGACATTCGTCTGCTAGTGTTTTGCTTTCTTTACCAGAGTGTGATTAATCCCCTAGTGGTTTTGGAGAGATCAACAGTTGTGATATTTGTTTTCGCGCTAAACAAACACGCGCCATTTTTCATGATAGTATTAATAAATCTTATGATTGTTTTTCACTTATTCATGGCGACGTCTGGGGTCTTTATCACACTCCATAAACTTGTGGAGCAGTTTATTTTCTCACTTTAGTTGATGACTACTCCCGCTCCGTTTGGACATCTTATGTCTGAAAATTCTGAAGTCTCTCGTCTAATACGCAATTTCTGTGCTATGTCTGAACGATAATTTGGAAAGTCTGTCAAAGCTTTTCCTAGTGATAATGGCACAGAGTTTGTGTCTTACCTCATACTTTCAAGAATCTGGTATTCTCCATCAAACTTCCTGGGTGGACACCCCCAACAAAATGGACGTATCGAGCGTAAACATCGACATATTCTAAATATTTCTCGTGTTTGTCTCTTTCAAAGTGATCTCCCCATAAAATTTTGGGGTGAGAGCATTCTTACAACAACTAACTTGATTAATCGCACGCCATCTTCAGTCTTAAAGGGTAAAACTCCATACGAAGTACTCTTTGGTACGCGACCCTTTTATGATATGATGCGCACTTTCGGATGTCTATGTTATGCACACCATCGAGCTCGGGACAAAGACAAGTTTGGGGCTCGTAGTCGTCGATGTGTGTTTGTCAGATACCCATATGGGAAGAAAGGATGGCACCTTTTTTTATCTCGAAAAAGAATAATTTTTAATTAGTCGAGACGTTCACTTCCAAGAGGATGTGTTTCCCTTTTTGGACTTGGTTAAACCAGATTATGTACTACCTATGAATTCTACTGAACTTGTTAACGATGACTGGTGTCTACCTACTGCCCCTACACTTACAGTGCGCCAGCTCCTGAGGTGTTGCATGCGTCAGATCCCGAACCAGTTCCTGAGTCAGTTTCTGCACCAGTTCCTGTGCTAGTTTCTCCAGATCCTGCGACAGATACCGCTACAGATCAAACTGTGCCTTAGGCTCTATCACCTCCTCATAATGTCTCTGAAACTGATACACCATCATCTCCAGGGTTACCAGAATTATTGGGCCGTGGTCACCGCTCTTGCAAGCCCTCTGTCTTACTCAAGGATTTTGTTACCAAGCATGTACACTCCCCTCTCTCTCATGTTTCTTCACCTGGTCTCTCCAACTCATACTCGTCTACCATTTCTGGTAAAGTTCTATATCCTATTGCCGAGTGTTTATCTGACAGTGGTTTTTCAGCAAATCACATCGCTTTCATGGCTGTAGTTCTTGATAGCACAGAGCCTAAATATTTCAAAGATGCAATACTTATCAAAGAATGGTGTGAAGCCATGAAAAACGAGATCAATGCTCTTGAAGCTAATCATACATGGGACATTGTTGATCTACCACCCGGGAAGAAAGCTATTGGTAGTCAATGGGTTTATAAGTTGAAAGTCAACTCTGATGGTACCTTGGAACGGTACAAAGCTCATCTTGTTTCCTTAAGAAATCGCAAAAAAAGGCACTGATTTTAAGGAAACCTTTGCACCAATAGCTAAGATGACAATGGTGCGCTATCTTCTTGGTGTTGCTGCAGCCAAAGACTGGGAGGTTCACCAGATGGATGTTTACAATGCCTTTCTCCATGGCGATCTTGAGGAGGAAGTCTACATGAAACTTTCGCCTGGTTTCCACTCCTCCAATCCGAATAAAGTTTGTCATCTCCGTAAGTCTCTGTATGGTCTTCGTCAAGCTCCACGTTGTTGGTTTGAAAAGTTATCTACGGCCTTGACATAGTTCGACTTTACTCAGAGTTATCATGATTATTTATTGTTCTCTCGTCAAGGGTGGAAAGATACTACATGTGCTTGTATACGTCGATGATTTTATTGTTGCCAGCAATGACTTAAACGCCATTCAAAGCTTCAAAACCTATCTTCATAAATGTTTTCACATTAAGGATCTTGGCAAACTGAAGTACTTTCCGGGAATTAAAGTATCTCGGGGTCCTGAAGGGTTTTGTCTCTCTCAACGGAAGTATGTTCTCCATATTGTTGCTGAAGCTGGTCTTTTGGGCTCTAAGCCTTTCGTTGTTCCTGTTGAAGTAAACCATAAACTCGCCTCTGTCACGGGTCCACTTCTCTCAAATCCTGAACAATATCATCGCCTTGTCGGTCGTTTCATCTATATCACGCATACACGTCAGTTCATACAGAATCCTCTTGTACCACATTGGGAAGCAGCTCTCCGAGTTGTTCGTTATCTCAAAGGCTCTCCAGCTCAAGGTATTCTTCTACGGTCTGACAATGATCTTACTATCTCTGCTTATTGCGACTCCGACTAGGCTGCTTGCCCGAACACTCGTCGTTCTTTCTCCACGTATGTCATGTATCTAGGACACTCTCCTATATCTTGGAAGACAAAGAAACAAGACACTATTTCATGCTCGTCTGCTGAAACAAAATATCGCGCTATGGCTTACACACTTCGCAAACTAAAACGGGTTAAAGCTCTTCTTTACGATCTCGGCTTTGATCATCCAGCTCCTATTCCTCTACATTGTGATAGTCAAGCTGCCATCCACATTGCTGCAAATCCTGTCTTTCATGAGTGCACCAAACACATTGAATCAGATTGTCATCAAGTGCATGATGTTGTTCAAGATGGATTGATTACCACTCCTCACGTCTTTACGAAAGAGCAGGTTGCAGATCTTACCAGGACCGACATTCACTAATCTACTGTCCAAATTGGGTGTTCGACGTCTCGTACTACCAACTTGAGGGGAGGTATTAGGGCTAGAAGATATGTCAATAATATATATACTTTAGATTTAGTTATATTCAATAAGGAAACATAATTATGTATAAATACTTCTCTTTGATTAATGAATAAAGCAAGACTTTGTGAAATATATCATAAATAGACGAGATTAACGAATGGTTTTCAGTTTGATTTCACTATCATACTTAAAACGACTCTCTATAAAGTAAATTGGATGGACTGGTTTAGTTGGCTAGCGAATTGTTTTAATGATTTATTTTGGTTACCTAGTTAGCGAATACTATTCCAGTTAAAACCATGCATGTTTTATCGCACCAATAAAAAATAATGCATGGTATTATATACGAACGAAAAAAAAATGTGTGGAAAACTAGCTTAAACCAACATGTTGTCGAAATCAAAAGGAGAAGTCAGACCTGGACTTATTTGAAAGCAATCCCTAACTTGCTTACTATAGCTGCACAAATGACCTTTCAAATTGACGCTCTATCATTGCCAAGAAATTCTTGAGAACACACGCCACTTCATTTTTGGTTAGAAGTAAGTGGGTCCAAACAGCACCAGAGTAGTCATCAACGATAGTAAGGAAATAATGAGCTCCACAAGTTAAAGGAATACGATATGGTCCTTAAACGTCACCGTGTATAAGAAAAAACATGTCCCAGCTTTATTTGAACTTTTTGAAAAAGAATCTTGAGTTTATTTTGCTTGAATGCACACATCACAAATCTCCTTAAACTGAAAACCACTTGTATAAAAATCCTTTAAAGTAAATAAAAAGGTATATAATACTTTATTGCTAGGATACCCCAAACGTTGATGCCACATAACTGCTTCAGCCTCTGTAGTTTTAGTAGTCTTGTGAACTCGAGCTGGAGCAATTCCTCGAAAGTGATAAACCCCATTCTCTTCTTCACCTATTCCAATCGGAATCTTCGAAGAACGGTCCTGTATAACGCAAACTTTGTCAGTGAAAGTAGCAAAACATGAAAGCTCACGAAGTAAGCGAGCAACAGAGATTAATGTGCAAGATAAATCTGGCACATAGAGAACATGATGCAGAGTTTTGTTGCCAACAAGATAAAAAGATCCTTCCTTCGTAGCAAACGAGTGTTTATCGTTAGGAAAAACAACAATACTACAAGGAATGTCTCGTAGGTCAGTTAGGAGCTCGATATCACCAGTCATGTAATGTGAGGCTCCAGAATCAAGGAGAAAATTAGTATTACCAGAGAGCTTCTCGGGTGTGGATGAGGTTTGATTTCCTGGTTTGAGAATATGTACAATCGCATTCCAAGTCTCTTTGCTCACTCCATGTATTCCCGAAGCTTCAACATGAGGATTAGCTTAAGCATTGTGTGCTCGAGGTGGAGCAGATCGCCCTCGTCCACGGCCTCTTCCTCTGCCACGGCCTCGACCTTCGTTTCCGCGAGAAACACTGTTACTGGTAGATTTGGTGTACCACTCAGGATATCCGTGTAACACAAAATAACGCAAAACATGTGTCAACAGTGTGGTTTGTGCGTCCACAATGAGTGCAGTGTAGGTTGTTCTGAGTGCGCGTAACAGAGGCAATTGCATTCACACCCGATTGAATAGCAAAGTTAACTGCATCAACTCGCTCTTCTTTGCTTCCAGTAACCGATAGATGTCGTTCTTCAGATACAAGTTCCGAGTAGATTTGATCAAGAGATAAATCTTTTTCACGAGTGAGCCATCCCAAAAGATTTGTGCGAGTAGTGCCAAACCTTGAACTGTCCAATCCCATAAGAAATTGTTGAATTCTTTCATGATCACGTCTTTTATTGTGTTTAAGGAGAATTGGACAATCATGCTTGGCACAGCAACATCCCAGGACTGGCTCATAATCATCGAGATCATCCCACATGACTTTAAGTCTTCCAAAATATGCAGCAATTTCTTGTCCATCTTGATGACAAGCCACTAGATCAGCTTTCAACTGATGTACTCGCGGTGCGTTTCCGGCAGAAAAAAGCGAGTGCGCAAGTTTTCCTACATCACGCGAGCATCATCAACGATCGAGATAGCATGGTGAATCTTGGGTTCTATACTTGCGTAGAACCATCCGATTAACATAGAGTTGACAGTGACCCATCTTTTGTAGTCGAGAGAGTCTGATGATGGTTTGATAATAGTCCCGTCGATGAAACCTAGTTTATGTTTGGCTCGAAGGTTATTACGAGCAAATTTTGCCCATCGCTCATAGTTCTCACCGTTTAGCAAGATTGAAGTGAGAACATGATGAGGATGGTCCGATGGAGATAGATGATAGGGTGATGAGGAGATCTCATCGTTCCTTGCTTGAGAAGTTTCGGTGGAGGTCATTTGAAATTTTTCGGTGGAGGTCACCATGATAAGTAAAAGAGAATAGAGGTTTAGAGATTTGATGAAGAAGAAGAGGAAGAAGAACAAAATCGATATGTAGATCAATTTAGTTCTGATACCATGTTAAATGTGAGAGAAAACTTGGAGTCTTTATTAACATTAAAAGAATATATATAGTACAATAATTTAGGTTAAAACCTTCTAAGACATAAGAAAAATGCAATATACATAAGAATAGAAAATATACAAAAGATATTCTTTAGAGAATATGAAGTATATCTAATAAATACATTTGTTGTTCAATATATCAAATAAGGGTAGACGTTATTAAAAATATTTTTAAGCATGTGATTTTGTCATATTGGAGACTGCCTATGTTTATCTACTATTTATTAAAACTAAATACTTTAAATATTGAATAAACAGAACATTGTAAGTTTAACCAATCAGATCAACTACCTTTGGTTGTTGAAAGAGTGTGATAATTGATAGGTGATGCAATGCGTCTCGAGAGCGACATGAACAAATGGCACTAGAGTATCTCCATCAAATCATATTTCGCCACGTGGTTTTGGGTTTAAGGTTCGAATTTGGTTTAGAAAAATATCCTCCTCTCGGTTTCGGCTCAGATTGGTTTGTTGATAAAAAGACATAATTAGCATATTCTTTACGAAGCAAAAGAAGAAAAAACACACGTGTGGAGTTTATATAGTTCCATCGTAAAGACAAGTAAGCCCATGTCGGCCATTTGGTTAATGTGTTATTTAGGTACCAGTATTATATCCCGTGCCATGCACGGGCATTGGTTTTTTTCATATATATAACTGTAAATATATATTTTGTAAACTAAAATTATTCTGTTTTATTTAAGGCAGATACAAACATAAAATCTAAATACTAATCTCTAAAAATGTTAAAAAATCATTAAATTTTTTCTCATTGAGAAACAAATCTATTTCAAAAGATACATTCTAATTTCTTTAAAAAATGCAAAAAATTGTCTTTAAATCAAAAGAGAAAATAAATATAATGTAGATGGGTGCTAAAAATGATGTTGATCTTAGCAACTATTTGAACATTCTCTTCAATTTTAACTCAAAGTTCCTCGCCAAGCTCACTTTTCTATCAATGTGGAGTATCCAGCATAACTTCAAGCTTTTTATGTTTTCTTCCATATTAGACCTGTTGATTTATGTTAATTATGAGTAACAATAAGAGCATATATATACATGATTATAAATAAACTAAACATAAATGATTTGAATCATTACGCATGTGAAGTTTGTTGTACTTGTATCCATCATGATCTTTTATGTATGAAAATCTATTAACTGCACCACACATTAAAACCAATTTATTTGTTGTTTGAAAGCCTATATTTCTTGTAGTTCTTTTCATGGTTTTTTCTGAAAAAGAACTTTGGTTATGTATTCGAAAGTCTTTTAATATTCACATATAAAAAGAATCGGAAACAACGTTTTATATATAAAGAAATCTCACTTCTCTAACAAAAAGACTCACAACTAAAAAATGTATTTACTACCAAATTTAGGATGCCAGTAACCAAAATACATGCTATTGTTTATTCATGTTAAATCTTACAAAGAAGTAGATAAGCTAACTTTGGAAACTCACATATACCATTTTGAGGTTGACCCCAATATCTCTGCACGGTAGCTTCTGAATGAGTGTACTATCACAAAAGTTTTTTTTTTCTTTTTTAAAAGAGACAATGAAAAAATATCATTAGCAATGACGATGGACCTCAAGTGAAAAAAATAGCATACACGACAAAGATCGGAGCTAGAGTTTATCGAATAAGTAATACCTCTTGCTGAGAGTGTTTCGGTCCACTCTCCCAACGGCCTGTGTATCATACGTTTAAAAGATAGAGAAAATTATATATGTAGAAATTAGGAACTTACTATTTCAGAAATTAAAAGTGGTGCTTACCTTATATCTCAAGATAGTTGATCGAACGCCTGTAAGCGCCTTCGAGTTGGTGCCCAAATTGAAAAGATATGGAAACCTTATTATGATCAGTTTTTGACAAAAATAGGATTTTTAGAGATAGAAGGGTACCTCACCTGAAGTTTTACAAAGGAAAAAGTGTGTTATTGAAGGGCACGTGACATCTAAAAATTGACTAAGAAAAATAGAGAGGATTCTAGGCAAATCGGAGTTTCGTCTCTTTGATTCGTGGCAGGATTGCTTTGAAGATTCTAGGAAAATAGTAGATTATAGCTATATAAAGGATGTACGTAGTCTTCTTAATTGTGGGTAATATTTGCAAACAAAAATGGTTGGTAAAATGGTAATTTAAAAAAATGTTTCTTCTCGATTGATTTCGATAAATAGCATGGATCAAATATAAATCGCGCGTTATATTAAAGAAAGTATTCATCTTAAAAATTAATGCGTTAACCAAAAAATATAACGTGTTATCTAAAAAATAATATGAATTTTTTTAAATAACATGAAATTTTTTAAAACATGCAATTTTTCACTCTACTTATGATATTTGACAAATAAGGAGGATATGGGGGAGGAGATGGGGAGGAGGGGGGGGGGGAATTCAAGGAATATTCAAGGTATTCTCAAAGTTGTGTTACTGAATAAAACTGATTTTGAATGGAATATAAGAATCCATAAACTAGTGGAAAACTCTTCAAGAATCCATAATTCTTTTGTTAAAACTCTTCAAGAATTCATCTACCAATAACTCCAACTAAATGTCAAATCAAAGTCGCTTAACAAAATCTGATAAGTTATCGTTGCTCCGTTCAAACAAAATCAGTTATGTGTTCTAATTACTCCTCTGAAGACATAACTTCCTCATTATTCAAAATGCCTAGTAACAAAACTCCGGGTCCATATGAGTTTACATCTGAATTTTATCAACATAATTGGCCACTTCTTCGAGAGGAAACCCTTGAGGCATTGCAACGATTCTTCTCAACAGCCTTCATGCCAACTTCGGTAAATGCGACTATCCTTGTACTAATCCCAAAAAATCCAAGGGCAGCCAGATTGAATGAATTTCGTCCTATCTCTCTGTGCTCTGCTCTCTACAAGCTAATAACTCGCTTGCTTGCTTCTCGTCTTAAATCTATCTTGCCAGAGTTTATTGTACCCAATCAGATATCATTTGTCAAGGATCGTCTACTTATGAAAAATGTCTTGCTAGCTTCTGAAATCATGAATAGGTATCACAAGCCCGGAGGACCAAAGAGAATCACACTAAAGATAGATCTTGCCAAAGCTTTTAGTTTCATTCGTTGGGATTTCCTTCTCCTGATCATTAAAGCTATTGATATTCTAGAAAAGTTTAGGGAATGGTGCAAAAGCTGCTTCTGTAACCCAGCTTTCTCAGTTTCCATCAACGGTTCGATCTTTGGTTATTTCAAAGGAAAAGCAGGCCTTAGCCAGGGAGACCCACTTTCTCCACCTCTCTTCGTTATTGTGATGAACATTCTATCTCTTATGCTTAACAAGGCTGCTTCGGATGGCCTCTTTGGATACCATCAAAACTGTGAATCCATTGGTTTAATGCATTTGTGCTTCGCGGATGATCTATTGATTTTTCTAGATGGCTCTGCTAACTCTCTTCAAGTTGTCTTAAATGTTTTAGATCAATTTAAGAGTATCTCAGGATATCAGTCAACCTGGACAAGACATCTCTCTTCTCTGCAGGTTTTTCTCAACCTGAAATCTCCTCCCTGTTAAGCAGATTTGGACTAAAAGAAGCTTCTCCCTGTAAGATACTTAGGGTTGTCGTTGTGCTCCAGGAAGCTCTCTCACTCAGACTGTGACCCACTTATTTCTCGTATCCTCTCAAAGATGAATTCATGGACAGTCAAATTCCTAAGTTTCGCAGGGAGATTACAACTTATTTCCTCGGTAATTTCCAGCCTTGTGTGTTTTTGGTGCAATGCCTTCTTCTTGCCAAAGAGTGTAATCAAGCTCATAAACTCTTATTCCAACAACTTCTTGTGGAAATGATCTCCTTAAAGTACGGGATGAGCTAGAGTTGCTTGGGAATCTGTATCGAGACCTAAATCAGAAGGGGTCCTAAGATTAAAGGATCTACAATCGTGGAGTAATACATGTGGACTGAAGTTGATTTGGATATTACATGTCAGAGCAGGTTTAATCTGGGTGGCCTGGATGAGATCGAAATAACTGCAAAATCGATGCTTTTGGGAACTCAAACCGCAACCATACTACTTATGGACATTAAGAAGACTGCTTATCCCTGGGAATGGGAGACGCATCTCATTTTGACATGATTCTTGGACAAGTCTAGGTCCTCTGTTTTTGGTCAAAGAGGACCTCCACAACTAGGAGTTCCACTTCATGCCAAATTTTGCTCTGTTTTCAAATATAATCAATGGAATCTACCTTCCGCCAGATTAGAGCTTCAAGTTCTACTATATTCTGCTCTTACTCTAATATATTTGATAGATGACGATGATAAACTGATATGGTCTATAGATGGAGTTGTCTCTGATTCTTTTTGTAAGCTCCAGAGTATAAAACAAAACAAGAACGCAGGCACCGAAGGTCCCTAGGCCTAGCTCCCTCTGGCTTGTAGAAGTATCCCTCAACAAAAATTCAACACATGGTTGTTCGTCCTAGACAGTAATCCGACACGCGACCGTATGCTAAGCTGGGAACTTCTAGTTAATCCTCTTTGTCTCCTCTGCGGTGATCACGCATAATCAAGGAATCACTTGTTCTTCGAGTGTGAATTCTCAAAATATATGTGGACCTTGGCTAGCACAAGACTAGATATCCCATCTGTACCTCACCAATGACTTGACACACTAAACTTCATTTCTCTCCCATCATCGCAGTGCTGCAACAAAGATCTGCTTCTCCTAGCTTGGCAGACATCAATCTATGAACTGTGGAAAGAGAGAAATATGCGTCTACACAAAAATTCAAGGCAAACTCCATCTTAGATCTTCAACACTATCGATCGCACTATCATAAACAGAACTTCATCTTTCAGATTTTCAAACCCGACCTTGGCTTCAAAACTTCTTCAGGACTGGTTCACTAATGCTCATCCAACAATCACAACACCAGTAAACACCACTCAAATATGATGTGTCCTTAAAAATTTAATTTTCCTACTACTCACAAAAGTTCTTTGATTAGGTTTATTCCGTTTTCTGTTTGTAAGGTCTTTCATTTGGTTCATAAATATTGTACCCATCCCTTTATTTAATCGAAAACCGTTTAAAAAAAAGCCGTTTAACAAATTTTTTGAAATAATAAGGTCATTTAGTGGTATTACCTTTAATTAAAGTCTCAACGATTATAATTTATTTTGTATCTCAATTTTATAGATCAAAAATATTTAGATTTATACGATTGTTATTTTCACTGACCGGAATAACATTTATAATTAATTAATTTAACTAACGTGTGGTTGGTTTAGCGGTTGATCTTAGATGCCGTTTGAAATGAGTTTGTGTCTAATTGGAACACGCTAGTTCAATTATATGTTAGAAATGATTTATTTACTTGGTGAAAAAAACGTATGAACATTGATCCAAAATTTTCTATTAACTTTTTTTTGTTTTAATAAACTATGAGAATTATGGGTTTTTGGCGCATAATATTTTCGGTATTCAAAATCAACCTTTAGATATTCTGATTTAAAAAATAATTTTTCATTCTATTTTTCTATTAACTTTAACTAAAAGACATTTATAATCAAGGATCGTAGTAAGAGAGCCTTTTCGTGTCAGATAGTAATTGGCTATATGGCCAACATAACCCATATTTTTTTTTGTTTCTCTTGCATTGTTTCATTTTTCTTTTATTACATGATTAGGACATTTGAGTTCCAAATATAGGACAAAAATGGCCAAAAAAGCAGAAAAAGAGTTCCTATCAAAAATGTTCTCCTTAATTTCTTCATAAGTTGTAGAATTATTTTTAAAGACAATTGACTATTTGTTGCTAAATATAATTAAGAAAAAAAGACATTTGACTTTTCTTGTAGTGCCACCAAGAGTGTCTGACAAAACGAATTATATCCACACTAATTAATTGATAGCTTAATTTAATTATTGCGTCACATCACATGGCCAAATTAATTAAGCTAAATATCAGGAGTTTTTATCAGTGGTCCAATCATCCAACAGATTTAAAACCCTGCTTCTTGTTATGGTACACAAGTCTAATCGTATCATTAAATTTCGGTTTAGTAATTTCGGTAACAGACTGATTTCGATTGGTTTTCAGCTTCGGTTATCGTGTGATCATAACTTGCCGGTGGGTTTGCGACGAACACGTGGGAGTTGTAATTGTATCACGTGACCCAACGTTAACTACCTTTAAATTCGCTACTGATTTTCCCAGATTCTCATGTACATCTGTGATTTCTCCGGTCCACAAGAAGAGTCAACTATTTTTTTGATTTTAGTGAAAATTTAATTATTTGCGTGATTACATAAACATGACCAGATTAGTATGGAAAACATTGGGCCCACACCGATTAAACTTTCCAAATTTTACTAAAAAGATCCCAATTCGAATGGTGAAAGTGAAAGTGAAACCTGAAAGCCGGTTTAGCCGTTTAGGTTATAATTCGGTTTGAGATTAATTCCGGGATGATTTGATTTGGTTATAAGTGTGATTAGTGTAGTTTTTACTAATTTAATTAATTCAGGTGAATAAATTAGCAAAAAAAAAAGGAAAAGAAAAATTAGGACAAAAAGGCTTCGCTACGCCTTGTACTGTCTCTTCTTCTCCGTCTTCACCATTTCGAAAAATCTCAAAACTTTAGAGAGAAAGAGAAGATCTTTCACTGGTTTCCTGAAAACCCTAATCCTCCGATCTGCTCAACCTCCGATCAGGTCACTCCTCTACAACCTTCTCCCCGGAGATTTTGTTTCTTTTTTTTCCGGGTTTGTTCCCCGATTCTTCGTCGTTTCGGGGGGGATGGCATTTCCGTGAAATCAGTGATGAAATTGGTGGTAAGAAGAAGTCTTTTATACCTATGGGCGTAGTAGCTGAGGTTTTGAGGTCGATCGTGAGGCTATTGACGAACTCGTCGCCTCTGTCGCAGCAGCAGCTCAACGGCGGAAACAAGCCCGCGTTATGGAAGTGGCGATCTTTCTCTGCGGCTCAACCCAAAAGAACAGTAATGTGGACATGGGTTTGTGGTTTCATGCTTTTCTCTTTAGGTGTCATCTCACTCTTCACCGGTCACGTTGCCTCTCACCTTGAGTGGTATTCTCAGCAATTGAGCAAACGGAGCTTACTGGTAAACCTTTTCTAACTGCATCTTCAGCTCTAATTAACTCAGTATCTTTCATTTGTTAGTTACACTGAAGATAGTAGCCACTCTTCTTCCATTGATTGACCTTGGAATTGGATTTTTTTTTCTCAGGATATGAGCCGTAGGGAACCAATTGATGTATGGAAGTCGAAATATTCGAAGTTTTTCTATGGATGCAGTGAAAGAGGAAGGAACTTCCCACGTATGTCAGATCTCTCCTTACATTTTGTTCTTGCCTAATTGAATTAGGGTTTTGTCAGGAAGTGAAACTTTTAATCCTGTCCAAATTGATCTTGGATTCTAGAAGGAAAAAGTTTTCGACTTTACTGATCTAATAGGCAAATTTGACTTCGTCCTTTTCTAGTTCTTGTATAATTGAAAATAAACTTTCCTCTCACATTTTGTTTTTTTCATCTTGTTTTGGGCATCATGCAGCTGCTGTCCAGGAGCACTCGTCTAATGGGTATTTGCTAATTGCAGCTAGTGGAGGCCTGAACCAGCAAAGAACAGGAGTAAGTGAAATTACGTCTCGAGAATAAATGTGATAGGATACGCTCAATAGAGTATTCATGGTTATATTGCTTATTGTCTTCTCGAAGTTAGAAGAAACTTGAATCTTCATTGAAGTCTCCTTCGTTTGTTTTGAAAATAAATGTTCTCTTTGTGAACAGATAACAGATGCAGTGGTAGTTGCACGGATTCTTAATGCTACTTTAGTTGTACCTGAGTTGGATCACCATTCTTATTGGAAAGATGACAGGTTAAAATTGACAAGTTTGGGCAAATGAAGATATTCAATTGCCGTATCAATTTCTTATGGGAATGCATCATCTGAATCTGTTTGTAACACAAACATTTACTGAAAAAGTTGATTTTTTTTTGTTGTGCAGTGACTTTAATGACATTTTTGATGTTAATTGGTTCATCTCTTCCCTCACCAAAGATGTGACTATAGTAAAGAGAGTTCCTGACAGAGTCATGCGGTCAATGGAGAAACCTCCGTATACCATGCGTGTGCCCCGGAAGTCTACTCCTGAGTATTATCTTGATCAAGTATTGCCAATCCTCTCGAGGAGACATGTAAGACTATTTCACCAAAGAATCAAATTGTATTAGTTAGTTCATTAGATAGAAGAATCATAGGTATTACTAATCTTCTAGTTTTATCATCTGATGCGTATATTAATACACCCGTTATATTTGTTTCTGCTGTCCCAAAAGTTCTATGGTTTCTGTTTCAATTTTGTATGGTAGGAGCTACTTCATTTTTCTTGAACTCTTGCAGGTTTTACAGTTGACAAAGTTTGACTACAGACTAGCAAATGATCTAGATGAAGACATGCAAAAGCTGCGCTGCAGGGTCAACTATCATGCGTTAAGATTCACGAAGCGCATACAATCAGTTGGGATGAAAGTGGTCAAGAGGATGAGAAAGATGGCCAGACGTTTTATTGCTGTCCACTTGAGGTTTATTAAGTTTCTTTGATAAGCCATTTTAGATTGTTTTCTCTGCTTTTTTTCTTCTTAATGGTCCTCGTTCAAGTGATATAAGCATGATCTGCATCTTCATGTTATATACATAAACCATATTTTTCTGAATTGCAGGTTTGAGCCTGATATGTTAGCCTTTTCTGGTTGTGACTTTGGTGGGGGTGAAAAAGAGCGAGCTGAGCTGGGAGAAATAAGAAAACGATGGGACACGTTGCCTGTGAGTTCACTAAGCTCTTCTACATAACTTTCTCAATGTTCCAAACACTGTTTGTTTCGTTTCTGTTGTTATCATAGAATAAGAGCATTACACCCAAATCCTTTTCGTGTGGCTAAGTTGTTTGGAGCTAGAATATCTCACTACGGAATCATCGCAGGATTTGGACCCTCTGGAGGAAAGAAAACGTGGGAAATGCCCTCTTACCCCTCATGAAGTAGGATTAATGCTGCGCGCTCTTGGTTTTGCAAACGACACATATATCTATGTTGCATCTGGAGAAATATATGGTGGTGAGAAGACACTGAGACCACTCAGAGAGCTCTTTCCAAACTTTTACACCAAGGAAATGCTTGCCAATGATGAGCTCAAGCCGCTGCTTCCCTATTCTTCGCGCCTTGCTGCCATTGACTACATAGTCAGCGATGAAAGCGACGTCTTTATCACTAATAATAATGGAAATATGGCAAAGATTCTTGCAGGCCGAAGGTAAGGAACCTTTCTACTTTTTCCCACTAGACCTTTGGTGTTAAAACATGTTTTTCCAGTATGAAACAACGGGAGATGCTGTCGTATCATTCATTTCTTTGAACAAATCAAAAGCACATATATCGTTAAAGTCCATCGTTTTAGCTATTTTATTAGACTACACGTTCGTTATGGGTGCAAATAGATCCACAAGGGATTGTTGGTTCTTGTGTTGCTTTAATTGCCATGTTCATTAATTTACTTAACCCATCAGACATAAGATCATCACTTCTGAGTATGTGACTACAGGAGGTACATGGGGCACAAGAGGACCATCAGGCCAAATGCAAAGAAGCTCAGCGCATTGTTCATGGACCGCGAAAAGATGGAGTGGCAAACATTCGCCAAGAAAGTGAAATCTTGTCAGCGCGGATTCATGGGTGATCCCGATGAGTTCAAACCAGGACGCGGTGAGTTCCACGAGTACCCACAAGCTTGCATATGTCAAAGACCCTTCTCATATGACAAAACCACAACCGATGATGAAGAAGAAGACATACCAGAAGAGATCCTCAACACCACCAGCTCTGGACATAACCATTTGTCTTCAGCAGACAATGAGCGAGACGAAGTTTTCCCAGACTAGCAAAATTGGTTTCTGCTGCATCAATGGAGGTCGCTGGATTTTACTGTAACCAGGTAGGTCAAAATCCAAACTTGATCAAATAGTAACATAACAAACATAAGAATCTAACATATGATTAATAAGAAAGTCTTATGTTGTTGTTTCAGCTGTTGTAAGGAGATTGATCAACACATGTAGAGGAGAGGAACAGTAGCTTCCTAAGTTAGCTACTTTGTTGCTTCAAATGTTCATAGATACTTCTATCGGATAGGCATACATAACCCAACCCTCTCTCTTTTTAGTTTCTTTCTGATTTTGAAAAACTCTTCTCTTGTCTTGTATTTGTCTTATATTATTACCTCAATTCTAGTTTTTGGTCTTAAACCTGGTTTTTTTTTTTTGTATTCCATAGTTTTTCTGAAATGTAAAATCAAGTTTTCCCCTGATTTCTAACCTTTTTTTTTCTGTTTGTACGTCATTTTGAAATTAAAAAAAAAAAATGGATTTGTTTCAGGTTCAAATTTAATTAATTTATTTTGGTATATTCTCAAGATTGCCATATTTAACCAATAACGGCCCATTAGTACAATACACTATAAGGCCCATAAATCGAAACCCTCTGATTGTTCGAGAGGTTTCACCTGGAACTGTTGACCAAAACACTCCAGACTTTTAGGCCGTAAGCGTAATAACCAACAAACGAAGCGTCTTAGATCTCAACACGTGTCATTTTTGACACGTGGAATATTTCTATTGGTGGTATCACTGAAATCACAAATCCACCTCGGTATTTATTTCTCTTCTCCGTTATTATATATGCACTCTTGTCTCTGTTTCTCCACTTTTCTTTAGTTTTCTCGAGAACCTGACGGAAAAAAGCTGAGAATCTGCAGATCGGAGAATGCGATCGGAGCTCGGAAACTGGTAATTTCTCTCTTCTTTCACTCTCTCTAATCACTAATTTTCTCATCAAACTTTCTTAGGTTTACTTTATTATTCTCTTCGAGCAATCGGAATTTTCCACGAATGTTCATGTTTGTTTGCTTAGAGCATTGCTTAATCTCAACGTTTTCTTCGTCTTCGATTCAATGTACGCAAGTAATTTCAGTCTGTGGTAGTGCTTAAGCTTTTCTAGAGCTGATTAATCGTGTTATCTTCTCGTCCGTTAATCGATTTGAAGTTGGAATCTAATCGCAGATTGTTTTTGATTCTGGTTCTAGGGTTTTTTGTGTTCTAATGCCGTTGTTTTCTTTTTCCTGCAGAGGAAGTTGCGACTCTACTCTCGGTGTTTAGTTAGCGATCGGAAAATATGGGGAAGATGTTAACCGGGTTAGTGGTGTTCTTGTCGTTGCTCTCTTTACTCCTTGTTCCATCGGAATCTGCTGTTTCGAGTGTAGATCTAGGTTCGGAATGGGTGAAAGTTGCAGTAGTTAATCTGAAACGGGGACAGAGCCCAATCTCTGTAGCCATTAACGAGATGTCCAAGAGGAAATCCCCAGCTTTAGTGGCATTCCAATCCGGTGATCGATTACTGGGTGAGGAAGCTGCAGGGATAACGGCTCGTTACCCTAATAAAGTTTTTTCACAACTGAGGGATATGGTGGGAAAACCATTCAAACACGTCAAGGATTTCATCGATTCTGTCTACTTGCCGTTTGATATTGTTGAAGATTCTAGAGGTGCGGTTGGTATTAAGATCGATGACGGTTCAACTATTTATTCAGTGGAGGAGTTGTTAGCTATGATCTTGGGTTATGCCTCAAATCTAGCAGAGTTCCATGCAAAAATCCCAGTGCAGGATATGGTTGTTTCAGTTCCACCTTACTTTGGACAGGCTGAGAGACGGGGTTTGATCCAGGCTTCTCAGTTGGCTGGGATTAATGTTCTCTCCCTGGTTAACGAGCATTCCGGTGCTGCTTTGCAGTACGGGATTGATAAGGATTTCTCAAACGGGTCGAGACATGTCATATTTTATGACATGGGTTCAAGCAGTACTTACGCAGCCCTTGTCTATTACTCAGCTTACAGTGAGAAGGAATACGGCAAGACTGTTTCTGTCAACCAGTTTCAGGTTAATAATAATGCCCTTGTTTTAAATTAGTTGTTTTGTTTCCATATATATTGAGACATGTGTTACATAAGCTCCGCCTACACATGTTTGTTCTTCTAGTTTGGTCTCAGTCGGAATGGCATTCACTATGGGTCAAATGTATCTATGTAAATGTAGGTCAAGGATGTTAGATGGGACTCGGCACTTGGAGGACAGAGTATGGAGATGCGCTTGGTAGAGTACTTTGCAGATGAGTTTAATAAACAACTCGGTAATGGAGTTGATGTGAGGCAGTTCCCCAAAGCAATGGCTAAATTAAAAAAACAAGTCAAACGTACAAAGGAAATTTTGAGTGCAAACAATGCGGCTCCAATATCTGTCGAATCTCTCCATGATGATCGTGACTTCAGGTATATAATGCTAATTTATTTGGATGAGGATAACTACAATCTATTGAGGTTTCTGTATTTTATCAGCTCACTGAAACTTGGCTTCAAAAGTGTCAAACTATGATTTGTTAATCTGTATCCATCATCTAACTGGCAAAGGGCTTTTGTAACTTTGTACATGTCCCTTACGATTTCTGAATATTGGAATTACAGTTGCTCTTCGAACTTCCTTCTTTCCTTTCCCATGCTTGAATTTGCATCATGATGGGTCTAATTTGTGTGATGCGCGTGACGTGATATGCTAACTTGTCTTCTTTCAGGAGCACAATTACCCGTCAGAAGTTTGAGGAACTGTGTAAAGATCTGTGGGAGAGATCGCTTACACCTTTAAAAGACGTGCTCAAACATTCAGGTTTGAAGATTGATGATATATATGCAGTGGAACTCATAGGAGGAGCTACTAGAGTTCCCAAGCTACAGGTAGATGCTATATTCACCGTCTTTTCATGCTCTCTTAGCCCAAACAATTTGACCTTTTCATCCAAAATTATGAGACTTTTATCTATACATTATCGAATGGGTAAAGATCTGATTTTTTTTTATATTACAGAGTACGATCCAAGAATTTATTGGGAAGCAAGAGTTAGACAAACATCTGGATGCTGATGAGGCCATTGTCCTTGGCTCAGCACTACATGCTGCTAACTTGAGCGATGGAATTAAATTGAAACGTAGGCTAGGTATAGTTGATGGTTCGCCCTATGGTTTCCTCGTTGAGTTGGAAGGCCCTAATGTCCAGAAAGATGAGAGCACAAAGCAACAACTCGTACCACGTATGAAAAAGCTACCCAGCAAGGTATAGCATCGTTATTCTTAAACCATTTTGAAGCTGTTTTGTGAAGCTTATAAAATGTTTGTCTGGTAATATATCTGTACCTGATTCTCTCACAGATGTTCAGATCCTTTGTCCTTGACAAAGATTTTGATGTGTCACTTGCTTATGAGGCCGAGGATATTCTACCCCCAGGGATCACCTCCCCTGTGTTCGCACAGTATTCTGTTTCTGGTTTGGCGGATGCAAGTGAGAAGTAAGAGTTTAAAGTTCGCTTTTTATTGTTCTGTTTAGCTATGCAAAATCTTCGCATAAATTGACAAATAAAAGTTTTTGATCTGCACAGATATTCTTCTCGGAATCTATCAGCACCTATCAAGGCAAATTTGCATTTCTCTCTGAGTAGAAGTGGGATTTTTAGTCTAGATAGGGGAGATGCTGTAATTGAAATCACAGAATGGGTAGAAGTTCCTAAGAAGAATGTGACTATCGATAGTAACACAACCACAGCCACAGGCAATGCCTCTACCGGAGCTGCCTCTGACGATAATTCAGAAGAAAATAAAGAGGAGCTACAAGCTGATGGTGGAAACAGCACTGCTTCCAATACAAACTCAGAAGAACCAGCTGTGCATGACCTTGGCACAGAGAAAAAGCTGAAAAAGCGGACCTTCAGGGTTCCTCTGAAGGTTTATTCTTGCTTACTGTTTCCAAGATGTTCTTTGATTCGTGTCATTACCACTAACCAATTCTGTTTTGAATTTATGGCTTGTAGGTAGTTGAGAAAACTGTTGGACCTGGAGCGCCTTTTACGAAAGAGTCTCTTGCCGAAGCTAAGAAAAAATTAGAAGTCTTGGACAAGAAAGATAGGGAAAGAAGAAGAACGGCTGAGTTAAAAAACAACCTTGAATCCTATATATATGCTACCAAAGAGAAGGTGTGTGGTTCATATATATCCCTATCTCAGCTACTTCATGGTTTCTCTATAAGCTATATATTGTTTTAAGCTGGCATTCTTCATAAAACTCAAAGCTTGGGTTTAATTTGGTCCTTGTACAGCTAGAAACACCCGAGTTTGAAAAGATATCCACCCAAGAAGAGCGCAAGGCGTTTGTTGAGAAGCTTGATGAGGCATGTATCATTTTCTTTTCAACTATATATACAATTGATGAGTGTAAGCGTTTGACACTGAGAGGGGTGTCGTGTGTGCTTCAGGTGCAAGATTGGCTTTACATGGACGGCGAGGATGCTAATGCCACAGAGTTCCAGGAGCGGCTTGACTCACTAAAAGCCATTGGCAGTCCCATATCTTTCCGGTTTGTTCCCTGCTCGTTTGGATTGAACCAGAGCTTTGCTGAAAATGTTCTTACAAACCATTTCCCCGTTATATCTGTACAGATCAGAGGAGCTTAAAGCACGACCCGTAGCAGTTGAATACGCTCGGAAATACCTAACAGAAGTGAAAGAGGTATGTTTTTTTGCAGTTTTCTGATGAATAATAATATAAAAAACAAACTGCTGAGTTTTCGACCACATTGCTGCAGATCGTAAAAGAGTGGGAGACAAACAAAACATGGCTTCCAAAGGACAAAATCGAAGAGGTTGGTTTTGCGCATGCATCTAAGCGAAAACACACATCTCTTTCTCAACCACGAGGCCTCTCTCTCTCTGATAAATTGCTTCATCTTTGTTGTATTCAGGTCTCAAAGGAAGCAGAGAAAGTAAAAAGCTGGCTGGAGAAGAATGAAGCTGAGCAGGCAAAGTGAGTTTTGCTTCATTACCTAAACTCTTTCTTCTTCTTTTTCTATACACATAAAAGAGTAACCAATCAAACAAATTGTCACAGGGCTGCTCTGTGGAGCAAACCGGTGTTCACGTCTGATGAAGTGTACGCCAAAGTATTTACTCTGCAAGACAAGGTATGAAGCAAAGAGGTTATTGATAAACAAATAAAAATCTGTGTTATTTGCAGAAATTAAAAAGGGTTTCATATTTTTTGGGTTATTATTAGGTGACAAAGGTCAATAGGATCCCAAAGCCAAAGCCAAAGATAGAGAAACCAACCAAAACGGAGAACACAACGAAGGATGACGAACAGTCGAAAACCTCAGACTCCAATTCTTCATCTGATGAATCCGCCAAAGACGAGCTTTGATTAAGTTTATATATAATTATAGAGTTTTCATTAAAGCTTAATTTTGTGTTTTAAGAGGCAAATAGGAGTAATTAGGCATCTGAGATGAGCTTAAGGATTTTATTCCTTTCTTCTCAAACTTCTTCACATCACACATTACAAAAGAAAATATTCTGTGTGTTTTTTTTTTGTTTTCATTATATCAAGTTTTGGCCTTTTGTTTTTCTTCTAATTTCTATTTAATCTTCAATATATAACATCGGGTTTTCTATGTTAAGACACATTCAAATCATTATTATTATATATAGATTCAACATTCGAGTTAACGGTGTAAAAAAGAGTTGAAGCTACATAGTTTACCCTTTTATTGTTAATAATGTGTTTTAACTCTAAACTTGTGCCTTGTTGTGATGTTTAAACACTTAAATTCTTTCCATTTAAAAAATAAAAATTGTTAAATATAATAAAAGATAATTATCCATCTAGAAACAAAAGAAAGTTAATTAGATATTTTACATTATTATATTATTTTTTTTATATTATAAATATGATAAAAAGAGTAAGAAATAGAAAAAAGAAAAAAAAATTTCTCTCATATTCATTCTTTCTCGTCCACTCAATCTCTCTTTCACCCTACTCACCCTATCCACTTACTCTCTCTTTCATATCGAAAGGTTATCATGTCAAATTTGGCAAAGCTTGAAATTGCTGCCCTTGATATTTCTGGGAAAAATTAGATGACATGGGCAGCAAATGCAAAGATGCACCTAAAAGCGAATGGGCTTCTTAATGCCATCGCTAAAGTGGAAAAGACATATGGTGATACCAGTGCCAAATCGGAAATGATATCCGATGAGAAAAAGGCAAATGCCATGATATTCCTACGCCACCATATCCATGATGGTTTAAAGGATGAATATATCACGAAAGAAGATCCTGCAGATCTTTGGCAATCACTCAAAGATAGGTTTGATCACCAGAAATATGTGATCTTACCAAAGGCAAAACATGAGTGGTTGAATCTGCGATTTGAGGATTACAAAAGTGTTAGTGAATATAATTCCGCTTTGTTCGGAATAACCTCCAGGATAATGTTATGTGGAGAGAGTGTAAGTGATTATGATATGATTGAAAAAACTCTCCAAACATTTCATCCTGGAAATGTAATCCTGCAGCAACAATACCGGGCGAGAGAATTCACCCGTTATTCGGATTTGATGCAAGTCCTCCTTGTTGCTGAGCAAAATAACGAGCTCGTGATAATGAACCATGAAACCCGTCCAACTGGATCGGCTCCATTCCCAGAAGCGAATGTGGTAGCATCTAATTTCCGAGGACGAGGACGTGCTCGCGGTAGAGGCCGTGGTCGCGGTCATGGAAGAGGTGGTGGACGAGGACAAGGAAGAGGATTCCAGGCAAATAATTTTAACGCGGGAAAAACCAACAAAAGATTTCATGAAAATGAAGTTGGTCGCGCGAATAAAAAAAAACGGAGAATGCCTGTTACAGATGCGGCATGAAAGGTCATTGGGTACGTACATGTCGTACGCCAAAATATTTAGCCGACCTGTATCAAGAATCACAAAAGGCAAAAGAAAAGGATGTTGAAACAAACTTCATCTCCGATGAAGCTGAACCTTCCTTTAATGGCCTGAATGATGATAATCATCTTGATGTCGTAGATTATCTCATTGATCCTGAAGTATCAATGGGTATAAATGAAAACTAAAATCAATGTGACATGATAATTAGTCATCTAAGCGCTTTGTATAATTTGCTTGTGTGTTTGTAACGTTTTAAAATAGTTTTTGTTGTATTATAACTTCCTGTTATATAAAGTTTTGTTTTTAATATTAATGCATCTTTTATTAATATTGTGACACCAGAAGATGTCAAAGTTTGAGATCAAGGACGGAGATATATGTCTGGAAGTATTTCTCCATTCTTGAAATGAAAGACTCCGCTGGAAGCGTGAGTACTGTATCTGGTAATGCAAAGATTATTATGGGCTCAGGAAGAGTCAGATTTTCAATGCCAAAGGGGACAAAGTTGGAGATAAATGATGCATTATATTCCCCTGATTCATACAGAAACTTATTAAGTTTCAAGGATATCCGAAGCAATAGATATCATATAGAGACCATGAATAAGAATGGCATTGAATATCTTTGCATTACATCGGAGAGGAAGCATATATTGGAAGAATTACCAATGACGTCCTCCGGATTATATTGCACAAAAATAAATATGACTGAATCATATGTTACAATAAACCAGAAGTTTACTAGTACATTTAAAGTCTGGCATGAAAGGCTAGGACATCCGGGATCAGTCATGATGAGAAGAATTGTGCAAAATTCTAGTGGCCACCCGTTGAAAAACCAGAAGATTTTTCAGTCGGGCAAGTTTTCATGTAAAGCATGTTCTCAAGGAAAACTTATAACTCGGCCATCACCAGCTAAGGTTGGGAATGAATCTCCAGTATGCTTAGAAAGAATACATGGCGATATATGTGGACCTATTCATCCACCGTGCGGGCCGTTTCGATATTTTATGGTATTAATTGATGCATCCAGTAGATGGTCACACGTGTGTCTGTTGACAACACAGAATACGGCTTTCGCAAAATTCATTGCCCAAATAAGCAGGTTGAAAGCACAATTTCCTGATTATACCATAAAGAAAGTTAGGCTTGATAACGCTGGTGAATTCACTTTACAAGCCTTTAATGATTATTGTATGTCAATGGGGATAGATGTTGAGCACCCGGTTCTCCATATTCATACCCAAAATGGCATGGCTGAGAGTTTGATTAAACGGCTGCAACTCATTGCACGACCGTTAATATTGAGAATAAATATCCCAATTCATGTATGGGAACATGCTATATTGCATGCTGCGGCATTGGTCCAGATAAGACCAAGTGCATATAATAAATATTCCCCATTACAATTAACATCTGGCCATGAACCAAATATATCTCATCTTCGAGTTTTTGGGTGTGCGGTTTATGTTCCTATAGCACCACCGCAAAGAACAAAAATGGGGCCACAAAGAAGATTGGGGATATATATCGATATACGTCACCAAGTATAATTCGGTATCTTGAACCAAAAACTGGTGATATGTTTACGGCACGTTTTGCCGATTGCCATTTTAATGAAGATGAATTTCCAGCGTTAGGGGGAGGAGTTAAGGGAATACCAAAAGATATTACTTGGTGTACACCATCTTTGGTACATCTTGATCCCCCAACAAAACAACGCGAACTGGAAGTTCAGAAAATTGTACACCTACAAAAGATGGCAAATCAGTTACCAGATGCATTCACAAATACAAAAAGGGTGACTAAATCATATATACCCGCTGCAAATGCTCCATCAAGAATCGATGTTCCAAAAGAACAAATTGATGGGAGCAGAGCAAATGAACCTAAGGTTCAATTAAAGAGGGGGAGGCCGATGGGCTCTAAGGATAAAAGTCCTCGAAAGAAAAAAAAATTGGGAGAACAAAATGAGAAGGTTCTAGAAAAACCGCATAAAGAAAAATGTCCAGAAGACATATATGAAAGGGTTCCAGAAGAACCAGATAAAGAGAAATGTTCAGAAGATGAACATGATACAGAAAAATATGAGATTTCCATTAATTACGCCCAAAATAGAAAATTATGGGCGAGAAATGAAATAGATGATACTGATGGAATATTCTCTTTCTCTGTATCCAAAGAAATTGATCATGATGATCCAGACCCAAGATCCGTATCAGAGTGCCAGGAAAGGCCTGATTGGGAGAAATGGCAAATGGCCATGAGAAATGAATTAATCTCCCTCAATAAAAGAG
This sequence comes from Pseudoturritis turrita, assembly GCA_900406555.1. Taxonomy (NCBI): domain Eukaryota; kingdom Viridiplantae; phylum Streptophyta; class Magnoliopsida; order Brassicales; family Brassicaceae; genus Pseudoturritis; species Pseudoturritis turrita. The sequence goes on along the minus strand of OVBL01000314.1, from coordinate 702,746 downwards.
ATGTCTTTGGACCTATAGTTATTACACCTAAAGATGTAGTACCGGTTGGGTACAAGTGGGTCTTTGTGCGAAAAAGAAATGAGAGAAACGAAGTCACGAGATATAAAGCCCGACTTGTTGCACAAGATTTTTCTCAAAGACCGGGAATTGATTATGAAGAGACATATTCTCCGGTCATGGAAGCAATCACATTCAGGTACTTAATGAGCCGAACGGCATCTAAAAATTTGGAAATGTACCTAATGGATGTTGTGACTGCATATCTATATGGATCACTTGATAATGATATATATATGAAAATGCCAGAAAGATTAAAGATCCCAGAAGGATAAAAAATGCATGAAGTATCATCTAAGGAAATATGTTCGGTCAAATTAAAAAATCACTTTACGGATTAAAGCAATCCGGACGCATGTGGTATAATCGCTTAAGTGAATATTTGTTGAGTAAAGGATACATCAACAATGCGATATGCCCTTGTGTGTTTATTAAGAAATCTCTGTCAGGATTTGTGATCATTGCTGTATATGTAGATGACCTGAACATAATTGGGACTTAAAAGGAGATTGATGATGCAAGAACTCATATGAAAAAGAGTTCGAAATGAAAGATCTTGGAAAGACAAAACTTTGTCTCGGGCTTCAGATAGAATATCTCAAAGATGGAATTTTTGTACATCAATCAAATTACACCAAAAGGGTGTTAAAACGCTTTAATATGGATAAAGCGAGCCCTTTAAGTACTCCAATGGTCAATAGATCGCTTGATGTTGACAAGGATCCGTTTCGACCTTGTGAAAGTAATGAAGATGTAATAGGTTCTGAAATACCTTATATGAGTACTATTGGTGGACCAATGTATCTTGCAAATTGTACTAGACCAGATATAGCTTTCGCTACTAATCTACTTGCAAGGTATAGTTCATCTCATACGCGCAGACATTGGAATGGAATAAAGCACATATTCCGTTATCTTCAAGGTACAATCGATTTCAGATTATTTTATTCAAGAAACTCCGAGGTTGGTCTAGTTGGTTTTGCAGATGCAGGCTATTTATCAGACCCGCATAAAACTCGATCGCAAACCGGATATGTTTTTACAATTGGTGGAACTGCGATCTCATGGCGGTCTCAGAAACAGACTTTGGTCGCCACTTCTTCAAATCATGCAGAAATTATTGCACTTCATAAAGCATGTAGAGAATGTGTATGGCTCAGATCAATGACTCAACATATTCAAGAAGCAAGCGGAATTACCATAAGCAAAGAGCCAACAATATTATTTGAAGATAATGTTGCATGCGTTATCCAAATCAAAGAAGGTTACATCAAGAGCGATAGGACGAAACACATTCCTCCGAGATTTTTTTCCTACACTCAAGAACTCGAGAAGAACCAGGAGATTGATGTTCAATATATTCGCTCAAGTGACAACGCTGCAGATCTATTTACAAAGGCGCTTCTGACTACAACGTTCAGAAAACACGTTCAGAGTATCGATATGCGTCATCTACGGGATTTATAAAGAAAAGATTATATATATATTTTCCAGGGGGAGACTGCACTCTTTTTCCCTTGTCATGGTTTTTGTCCCACTGAGTTTTTCCATAATAAAGTTTTTAACGAGACAGTACGAAAACCCAAATGTTGATGGATAATTAAAAGGGAGTGTTAAATATAATAAAATATAATTATCCAAGCAAAAAAAAGTTACCGACTTAAATAGATATTTACATTATTATATATATATTTTTACATTATAAATATGCTAATCCTCTTTGTAAAAAAGTAAGAAGTAGAAAAAGAAAAAAACTTTTCTTTCATATTCATTCTCTCTCTTCCACTCAATCTCTCTTTTACCCTACTCACCTTATCCACTTACTCTCTCTCTCTATCTAATATATATATATATATATATACACAAACCACATAAATATATAAGTACACATATAAATTTAATTAAATATAGTTTATAACAAAAATACAATAATTGATAGTGAAGCAACTCAACAATGATTCGTTCGATATAATATCAAACCACGAAAGTGAAGTTGGAGTGTAGAATATATCCCACCGTACTACTTTTTGGAGTAGTTGTGAATTTGAAAATCTCTTTTCCACATTACTTTCTCTAAAAATGTCACAAACATATATTGATCGACCTTAGCAATTTAACACTTATTGATTGTAGATTTGTAAGGTTTATCAGCTTATAGTTATTCTAAATACTAATATATATGTAAGTATATATATAAAGAAGTAGCAACTTATGTATTTTTTATATATAACATTTGTTTGCGGAGAGACAAAACAGAAAAAAATAGTTGGGAGAAGATAGTAATAATAGAAAATAGATTAATGAAGGCGTCGGTGTGAACAGGAGCGGATGCAGTAAGAGCAAGGAGGTGGCAGCTGCCTCCCATAAAAATTATTTGTTTAATTATAATTTTTTCAAAGCTTAAATAATACTTCCATGTTAAAAATATATTTTGCCCCTATTGATTCCTTCTTTCTCAAATCAGTATCGACTAATTCCATATAATTGCAAAAAAAATATTGTCTTTAACTTTTATAAAACCTTTGTGTATGTTTATCACCAAACAATCGAACATGTATTATGTATACTAGAAAACAAATATTGGTTATAATTTTTATTTGAGATTCTAATTAAAGAGATGAGGTAAAAAGTAGAATTTTTTTTTAATAGATGATACAAGAAAACAAATATTGGTTCAGAATCTAAATAATCGATGTTATTTATATTTTATGATAGTAATATAATGTATTTTCCGTTATTTATATTTTATGATAATAAGATAATGTATTTCATCCGTTTCAAAATATATAATATTTTAAAAAAATATTTATTTTAAAATATAAGATGTTTTTACATTTTTATACAAATTTTAAATGTATATGATATTTTATGATTTTTTTTTCATGATTACATGAATTGATTAAATGATGTTTTTTAAAGAAAAATATTTTTTCCAATCTTTGTGCTTTTACTCAATATTTTATTTTTTGAAGTAGATGAAATAAATGATGATTTTGTATTTAAATATTTTTGTTTCCAGTGAAAATTATTTTTAGATCTGGATGTGAAGGTGATAATGATTAAAGACGCGTGAGAGATAGAGTAGGAGAAAGAAAGAAACACATTAACACATTGAAATCAGGTGGAGTTTGTCGTTGAAGTTGTGCCACACTTGACACTACAGCTCACGCACACCCAACTCATCAACCAACAAAAACAAAAATATACAATTTTGAAAATCAACATATTATTTTTTGTTAACAAGGAAATTCTATTGAAACATTCTATTGTATATAATGAGTCATATATTGTATATAAAAATCGTTTTCTAATTCTAAAAAAACAATAAAGAGAACTTCTAGCTAATAATAATAATTTGGTATGCAAGTGTGGGTGGGACTAATACAAGCTTCAATCAATAAGGTTTCGTTTATATTAATGCACCGTCATAATGTGAAAGTGAAAATGACGTTGCACCAACAAAACAATTAATTCCCCTCTCATGCAACTTTTTTTTTTTTTCATTTTCATTTTTCTTTTTGGAACGGTGACTTTCCTCAATAACCCAACAAAAAGCTAATTAAAGTTTGCGTTTCATTTGCTAATTTATTTTGCAACTGTTTTCAAAATATTTTCAATGATTACATGAAAAAGTTCTCTTAGTTGAATATATCATGTCAAAACGCTGGGAGTGTATGTTTTTATCGTACGTAGTTATGAGTTTATCAGTGAAGTATCTCAACTTCAGTTAAAAAGGACCGTTTCCATGTTTTACACGAACTACAATGTAAAGTTAATCACACTAGCTATATGAGACTATAATATTATTGTTTAATTCAGTTGACTAAGAAAAGCTGAAAAACAATTAAAATGATGGGACCAGACAATAGTATAGTATCTCATAGCATTATTGAAGTTTGGTTGGTTTCATTGAATAAAAAGAATATGCAGGTTATCTTCCAATCTCAAAAGTGACACTGACTCATCTAGTTTGGAATTGGACTAAAGATAATAATGATAAAAAGTTATATTTGAAAACAATAATAACTATTACCGAAAATTATAACTTTAACAAAAAGATATAACTAATAAGTATTAACCAATGTTGAGAGAATGAGAGTGTCTCTTCCTCTACTTAGTGTTGCTTCTCATATTTTTGTACTTTGTCTTTGATCGGTTTTTGGCTAGGCATCAATTTGAGATACTTCACTGATAAACTCATAACAAAAGAAAATATTCTGTGTGAAGTATCTCAACTTCAGTGTAGATATCTATCGGCTAACTGTATGGAGTTTGTAATTTTGTATGATGGGTCGTCAACTCTTCGTGGCAAAGCTTAAAATTCAATGAAATTCAGATGAAAAAAAAAGTATTAACCAAAATAACATGACCACTACAGTATAAAGAAATGGTAAAAGTAACGTATAAGAAAATGGATATGCAGTCTCATAGTTATTGGTCTACTATACGTAAAAAGAATATTATTATATGAAAATAATATATAACCATTACCAAAATAATTTAAGAAAAATAATTTTAAGCTCATAACAAAAAAAAATATGACCACAAAAAAGGTACATTCGTACATAAAGTCTAAGAGTTATTTTGGGTTGATTACATTAGTAGGTACTTTATTTTAAACTTTTCACAAAATAGATATTTTTTTTGTAATAGGCAAATTTCCCTAAGCTATTGACCGTAATACATGACAATGAAATGACGAAACTACTAAAATTATTTAGTTACTAAAAAACTGTTAAACGTTTTTTTATCCTTTTAACTTTTATCCCAAAGAAAAACTCTAGGTTGTATTCGGCATCCGTTTTCGGTGGCGATTCAGAAATTTCCGGCAACCGACTTCAATCATCGATCAACGATATCATTCACCGTACGCGTTCGTCGGTTTCGGATATGGGAAGTAAGTGAGATTCACTCTTATCGGTAGTGATTTATGGGGCCGACGATTGAGGATAAACATGTGTTGGGCTTTTACCAGAGGCATAGATCTGTGTAGATAGAATTCCAAAAACCGATGGACTCGTCGTATCTTTCACGCAATCAAACACAAAAATATGATCAAATATGTTGAACACAACTCGACGAATTTGGTATTAAAGAAGCTGGAACTATTGGTGGCGAAGAGTTTTAGACGGATGAAATGTGTCCACAATTAGTTGTCCATGATGATATGACAATGTCAATGTCTTTGTTAACAATATTAATACTAAACATGTCAACGATATTATGTCCCTCAGAACTACTGGTCATATTTAAATCATAATTCTCGTCTACAAAATCAAAAACATGAAATTGTTTTTTATTATGACCATACATGACATGTGACCAATATTGAATGAGTTGGGATTATTGGAGGCCAAGAATTTTCGACGGATGAAATGCGTCTATAATTAGTTGTCCATGATGATATGACAATGTCAATGTCTCTGTTAACAATATTAACACTAAACATGTCCACGATATTATGTCCATCAGAACTACTAGTCATATTTAAATCATAATTCTCGTCTACAAAATCAAAAACATGAAATTGTTTTTTATTATGACCATACATGACATGTGACCAGTATTGAAGAAGTTGAGATTATTGTTGGCGAAGAATTTCTGACGGGTGAAATGTTTCCACAATTAGTTATCCATGATGATATGACAAGGTCAATGTCTTTGTTAACAATACTACCACTAAACATGTCCACGATATTGTGTCCATCAGAACTACTGATCATATTTAAATTATAATTCTCGTCCACGAGATCAAAATCCAGAATTTTCAAAACATGAAATTGTTTTTTATTATGACCATACAAGACCGTCCACACCATTTTATCCATCTATGACTATCCACACCATATCGTCCATATATGACCATCCACATTATATCATTCGCTACATTCGCTACTATCCACACCATATTATCCATTACTATCCACGCCAAATTAAATTTTATAAATCATAATTCACATAACATATCAAAATCCATAAATTTTAAAAACATGAAATTGTTTTTTAATATGACCATACATGACCATCCATACCATTTTATCCATATATGACCATCCACATCATTTTATCCATATATGACCTAACACACTATATCATCCATTACATTCACTACTATCCACACCATATTATCCATATATGAACATCAATCATACACAATCAATTGAATCCTAAAAGCTACATCATTCATACTCACACGCACAATCTATATCAACACAATTACTCTATAAATCGATGACCATAATCCATCAGAGGATTCCCACTGATCTTTGTCGAAGTGGTGACATGATTCACAATGGGCGATGTTGTGGTTGCGATCGTGTCGGGTTGGGTGACGGTGATTAAAAACATTATTAGCTAGAAAGTTGGGTGATGATGAAATAAGAATTTTCGATGAAGGGAAAAAATAGAGAATGGTGGTAGTTCAGACCAGATCTTCATCAGAATTTCACACCATATCGCTACAGTGGTAGATCCACACATATCCGCCATCTTTGTTGTTATAGTTGGTTGAACACCACATCATTTATTTATCTCTATTCTATATGTATAATTTAATATATATATATATATATATATATATATATATGTCTTGTTAAAGAACATAATATAATGCATGGTTATGCAAGTGAATTATTTGAATTTGGTTTATGCATATATGGACCGTCATGTGTGTATATCCCTTTTTTTCGATAAAGAGTATATCCCATATTTCATATTTATTTAAACATGGACCGTCGTGTGTGTGTAAAGTATTTATTGCACATGATCCAATACGATGCAGAAGAGTTTGATTGATCTACAAAAATATGTGTATATATATTAGAATATTTTTCAAATACAAAAATACGTGTATATATATTATTGGGCCCCCATTTAAGGCAACAATGTTATCATTGGCTTATGTATTTTTCATCTCATTATCACGCTCCCTATCAAGTTCACTGTTCTTGTCTTGAAATTGAATCTGAAAAAGAAAAAATGCAGAAGAGTTAATAGAGTATGAGTACGATGAAGAGAGAGAAAGAGAGAGAGTGATGATGAGAGGGAAGAGAGAAGTGGGAAAATAAAAAAATGCAGAAGAGTTAATGGAGTATAAGAATGCTTGGAGTTTCAGAGTTCCAAAACCTTTATAATATTTACCCTAGTTAATTACCTTTCAGCTCTTTATCGAAACCCAATCTTATTTTTTCATAGCTGTAAAAAAGACCACAGCCACATGTTTACATTTAAAACTAGCCGCACATTTTCTTTGATCCCTGCACCATCCAACGACAGCGTATCCACCCACCATCATCTTTAAGTAACTGGAGCTGTAACTATTAGTTACTTCTCTTTCTTTTTCTAACAAATAACAATCTTCGTTGAGGGTAAAATAGTCATGTTTTGCTTTTGTCACACAAGAATTTGCCTAAAACAAAAAGTATCTATCATGTTATGAAAGTTTAAAAAAGTATATACTAGTGTAAAAAACCATTTTTTCTAATCAAAAATAGAGATGACTTTGATTGGTTACATTTTAATAGGATAATGCAACTTGTACCACCTCTTTTGTAACCAATCAGTAAAATAGCGTTACAAAAAATAATACCACTATTTTTTATTGTACTATCATCTCTTATCACTATTTATACTGTTTCTAATTGTACTATCATCTTGTACTGTTATTATGTACCATCAACATAATTGTACTGTCGTGTGCTAGCAAACAGACCCATTGTTCAAGTAAAAAAGGTGGATGAGTGGCTTCAATGAATGAGTGAGTTACGTATGAACTGATAGTGACAATTAAGGCTCTGAATGGTAACGTCTTGCACCGTTCTGCACCGCACTGAACAGTAACAAAAATCTATACTTATATATGTGTATCTAACCAAAATCAATACTTATATAAGTGTACATATATATTTTTGTTATTAGTTAGACCGTTCCACACCTATTTTATCTCGTACCGTACTGTCACCATTCCGAACCTCAGTGATTTGATCATCTGAAACTACTTATCACTAGTAAACTGTTTGATTAGATGATTCATGTCCATAAATTTAATTGCTTTAACTAAAATAGTATATGTTTCCACGTGAAGTCTTATCTATGTGATTCAACTATGACATATAATCATATAATCTTTTTATAATAATCGTAATATTTTCAATTATAAATTCAGATAAATAAACTAAGATGAATCATACTAGAATATCTCATATTTAACTAAACTATATAAATCTGAAATCATTGTTTATAATATATATCTATACGAATTACTAAAATCCGATACTAATATATTTTTAACAGGTAGATGCCTATATATTTTATATAAAAAATCTACGTGATTTAAATCTCACATTATAAATCGAGATAATATCTAAAATAATATAAAAATAATATGTGTTAATACAATAATTACTAATTGGTTTTGAATTAAAGTTCTTGAAATTTAACATTATTAGATTGTGGTATTTTAACAGTCCTCTTTTTATTATTTAGGATCAGAAATGGGCATATTCTATTTTAACAACTACAAACTCCACGTATCAGTTTATATTTTAGTATTAGTTTTCATCTTCAACCAGAAATCACCTTGATCGTTAATTAACCAAAAAAGAGAGTAAAAATTAACACATGTAACTCTACGTGTTTCAAACCAAGCGAATAATAGGTATAACAGTATAAGTCTATAGGTAGAAAAGCAACTTATATGAAAAAAGAGAATAATAAATAAATAAATAAAAAAAATTACTCCATGAAAATAAAATAAGCATAAGATCCACGTCTTGCATTAAAACTTGCCTTGTCAAAGATAATCTCTTTGACTCTCTTTAGTGTAGCCATCTCTCTCTAATCTCTATTTATACATCAACCGTCCATGTGTATATATATTATCAACAACATATCATCACACACACAAACACATATAAATAGAGTTTCTATTTAGTGCGCAAGTTATCGATTTTTTCCAGATATAGAGATTGATCTGAGCTAAATGGATCATGACCGTACGTTAACGTTAAACTCGATTCCGTACGGACTAAAAGAAGTAGCTGAGGAAGAGGAGGAAGACGATAACGAGAGCCTGACGTTGTCTTCGGCGCCGGGAAATGAGACGTCGGAGTGTTCATCGTCTCCGGCGACGTATCCTCCGATACCTGACCAGCCTAAAACTCCGAGAGAGCCGATGGAGTTTCTGTGCAGAACATGGAGCATTTCTACGTCTGAGATCTCTCTAGCTTTGTCGTCTCAGAAATCTAATAAACAAATCAACAAAAACCCTAATTTTTCTCAATTGGTAACCGACACTTCGCCGGCTTCGGCACCACCACCACCACCGCCACCGCTACTTGTAAGTAGTCTCTTGATTTTTCATCTCCTCTTAAAAAAAAAAAGAAAAAAAAAAGATTTCTAATTTGTCTACATATGATTGATATGATCTTTACATATGTTACGATGGATAAGGTTAATGAGGAATAAGGAAATTAATTTTGATACGGTATTTTTTCCTCCAAATTTTTGTTTTGGAAACTATAAAATAAAGATTTTGGATGCATGTGCTTGAAGTATTTTATAATTGGATTTAAAAAGTAGTAATGTTACATGAGTTTTCAGATACAAGACGCACGTACGTTTTGTTAATGGAGCAGGAGAACGCTTGAAGTTTCAGAACTCCAAAACCTTTCTAACATTTATCCTAGTTAATTATCTTTCAGCTTTTTATCGAAACCCAATCTTATTTTTTCATAGCTGTAAAAAAAACTACAGCCACATATTTACATTTAAAACCAGCCGCATGTTTTTTTTGATTTCTACACCATCCAACAACAGCGTATCCATCCACCATCATCTTTAAGTAACTGAGAAGTAACTAACTTCTCTTTCTTTTCCTAATAAATAACAACTTTCGTTGAGGATAAAATAATCATGTTTTGTTTTTGTCACACAAAAATTTGCCTAAAACAAAAAGTACATATCATGTTAGGAAAGTTTTTAAAAGTATCTACTAGTGTAAAAAAACCTTTTAAAAAAAAATCCAAAATAGAGATGGCTTTGATTGATTACATTTTAATAGAATAGTACAACTTGTATCACTTTTTTTTAATCAATCGGTAAAGTACCACAACTTGATGCAAGTACGTTTTGTAAAATTGAATTTTTGATATTTTAATAAAATGAGTAATTGCATAGAAACAAAACAAGTATCGTTTGTGAGTAGAATATGTCGTAACAAATACGAGAACACAACTGTACAAGTAGACAATATTTTTCAAAATATTGTATAGGGTTAATTTGCTTAATAGCAAAAAAATAATAATAATAATTAGACAAATAACCAAAAATCCTAAAACCACTGTATAAATGTGAAATCGTTTTCAACTTTTCATTATATATCTCTCTCATGTGCCTAACGAAATTGCCATAACTATCATTTAATGGGCCATAACTATATTAATTAATAGACCGAAAAATAATAGTGTGACACAATTCTGTAAAAAAAGCCCACAATTTTTTATAACTGTTGTTTATTCGACAGACGGGAAAGCTAGCGAGTGTGGTTCACGCACGGAGAACGGGAGCGATCGGAAAATGGTTCCACCACCGAGAATTGATCGGCGGAGGAAGGGTCTCCGCCGTGAAAAAGAGAGATAAAGCTCGCCTGGAGAACGCGCATCTGCATTCCGCCGTGTCCATTGCGTCTCTGGCGACGGCCATCGCCGCCGTGACCGCTTCTTGTAACCAAGACGGCTTCGCCGGATCAAAGATGAGCTCAGCGCTGGCCTCGGCGTCGGAGCTGTTAGCTTCTCACTGCGTCGAATTGGCAGAGCTCTCCGGCGCCAATCACGATCGCGTCGTCTCTGCCGTCCGATCGGCCGTCGATGTTCGTGGACCGGGCGATTTGTTGACTCTTACGGCTGCAGCTGCAACAGGTACCTTGGTTTTTCTGATTAACCATTGTTCTCTTTAGATCTTCAATAGCCAAGATGGCTTAAGACTTACTACAATGGTTTCATAATTAAGATTATTATGTTTCTTGCTGTTCTGTAATGTTAGCATTGAGAGGAGAAGCAGCTCTCAAGGCAAGACTACCAAAGGAAGCTAAGAACAATGCAGCTATAAGCCCTTGCGAAAGAGCTTTACCAGAAACTCATGATTGCTCTTCTGAGCTTGATTGCGCCAGCACAACCGATGAACATATGTCTGCACATGAAGCTGAAGAATCAAATTTGGATTGTTCTGGAGAGCTAATGCAGTGCACACGAAATGGTAATATCGTGTTTCGATTCAGCTTTTTGTTTGTTAATTGCTGCGAATCATCGATATGCTAATTCTATTTCGAGAAAGTGTATATTCCACCTTTGTATGTAAGCTACAAAAAAAATTCACTTACCATGAGGTTGATGAACCGACTTTATGGATATTCCAGGAGTTCTGCGGTGGAAGCATATAAAAGTTTGCATCAATAAGAAATCTCAGGTTAATAATCGAATACTCACCAAAGCAAGCAAAGTTGTACGGTTTTCAACTTGTAGAGTTGATTTTTTCTTTGTTTTATCTTTGCAGGTCGTAGTAGAAATCAAAAGCAAACACGTTGGAGGAGCGTTCTCCATGAAAAGCAAAGGTAAACTAACTATTATCCGCTTCAGGAAACTCTTCCTTCTTTCAATCGTATAAGCCAAGAAAATCTTGGGACTTCGTCCAATGCTTTACAAGAATCCAATGGTTGAATCACTACAGGCATTGTAAATGATGTATGCGAGACAGTCTCAGACCTGCAAAATGGAAAAGAACCGGAAAACAACGCAGAAGAGCACTATTTCGGAATCAGTACAGGGAAAGGTCTGATTAAGTTCAAGTGCAAGAGCAAGGCTGATAAGCAGACATGGGTGGATAGCATCCGGAACCTGCTCCATCGAGTCACTGCTGTTGAGGTTATCAACACTTGTCTTGAAACTACAAACATTGGCGATAGCACATAAGTCATCTCTTGTCTTAACGGTATTAGTGTTGGTTATGTTCATTAACAAACAAGCCAATGATATGCATTGTTTCAAGCATATATTATACATATCTGTAAGTATGTCTAGTATTTTTGTATCTTATGTATTTTTTCCCAGTGAATTGTGAACATTTTTTTAATGGAAATAATGAAGAAGATTATGATAAGGCCGGATGAATCTCACCGGAGGAATGTCAAGGTGTTTCTCCACGGCTTCTTCCCCGATGACAATCCCGGTGAGTTTCTCTGTCACTGTCGAATTCTTGAAATTCTTCCGTCTTTTCTTATCAGTTGTCTATAGTCTCCAGTTAATACTTGAGAAAACTCGGAATCATAGGGTGATCAAATGGAAAGAAACAGTAGTTAGTAGTCATCAGAAACTGACGGTGACTAAACATATAAGAACATTTCAGAGAAAATGAGTGAAAAAGTAATAGTATCACAACTTTTTTTAACTTCGTTCAGAAACTAGTAAAGAGAAATTACTAAGTTTGGCTGTTACCTCTTTGCTTTTTTGTTACTATCGACCTTCGACTTTGTGGCTCGTTCGCTTCTTCTTCTCTGCGTTTTCTTTGACCGAATGTCTTCAATGTCCTTAAGCTTGTAGTAATGGGGAGCTATTTCGAGTAGCCACTCAGGTTTCATCTCGGTTATATGCCTCATATATTCCTTGGTAGTAAGTACAAGTTCATGATACATCAACCACTTACTAGGTAACGCCCCAAATAAGCCTGAGTTAGGATGTATGTAAACCGTCTGAGGTTCTTTCACTCTTCTGTACGATCCATCCTTTTGTAACTTTGCAGAATGCGGGAAGAATCCTGCCAAGATCGCCTTCTTAATCGCGTCTAAATCATTCGAGTTTGAAGTAAGTTCTACTCCAATCTTGTTTAGAAGTCCAACTAGCTGGTCACGTATATCTCTAGCTCTTCTCATACTCTTGCTCTGAATGTAGTTCTCGTAACACCATCGAGTCGAATAGTTTGTTTCCTTCCAGGAATTGTAAACCCTTAACAACGCAATGTGATCGCCTACGTTCTCCGTGTAGAAATTCATCCTGGCATTGTCGGCGAGCACCTGCTGGTTCTTAGGTCGATAAAAGACTGAGTTCCCTGCAGACAACATGGCGGCTATCGTGATTATCTCTCCCGAGCACTTGTACTTTTCCGAACCAACAATCATCTTCGATAGCATCGGATCAACCGGAAACTCCACCATTCTTTCTCCTACCTTAGTAATCTCACCATTTCCATCCAAAGCACCCAGAGCATAGAGCAACTCTAGAGCCTTCATAAGAGCATTTTCAGGTGGAGGATCCATGAAATCAAAAGTGAACACATCTTGGATCCCAAGACTCTTCAAAGTAAGTACAACACTTGCAAGGTTAGCCCTTTGGATTTCCGGTACTGTGGTGGCTTCCAAGTCTTTGACGTTGTACAACCGGAAACATTTCCCCGGACCCGTTCTTCCGGACCGACCAGCTCGTTGCTCTGCTGAAGCCTTGGAGATAGGAGTTACAAGCAGTGACTCCATTCCCGTTCTCGGGTTGTATGAGTTGATCTTGCAAAACCCCGGATCAACGACATACCTAATCCCATCAATGGTTAACGATGTTTCTGCGATATTTGTTGCCAGGACAACTTTCCGCGACCCTTTAGGGGCTGGTTCAAACACTTTTGCCTGTAGTTCGGTCGGGAGATTCGAGTAAATGGGACAGATAATGATCTCAGAGCTCTTAGTACCTAAATTTATCATCGTTAGCTTCAACTTCGTTTCTGCAGTTTCAATCTCTTCTTGACCAGTGAGGAAAACCAAAATGTCTCCAATTGGCTCACTCTGATGAATCTGAAACACAGTGCGTATTGCTATCTCTAAGGAATCAGCTTCAGGCGATGTACTGAAGAGCTTTTCAACTGGATATCTTCTTCCCGGGATCATGTAAATCCGAGCCGAATCAAAATATTTGGAGAACTTCTTAGCTTCAAGCGTTGCACTGGAGATTATTAACCTCAGATCAGGCCTAACGTTGGCTAGATCCTTCACCAAACCAAACAGGATATCAGTGGACAGCGTTCTTTCGTGCGCTTCATCAACCATGATGACACTATAGCTATCGAGTTTCGGCTCAGTGAGTAGCTCTCGCAACAGCATCCCATCAGTCATGTACTTCAATACTGTTTTGTCTGAGGTACAGTCTTCGAATCTAATGGAATATCCAACCTCATGTCCGAGTTTTACACCCAATTCTTGAGCCACTCGGGAAGCAACGCTCATCGCAGCAACTCTCCTAGGCTGAGTGCAACCGATCTTTCCACGCTTTGTGTAACCGGCTTCTCGAAGATACTGCGGTATCTGCGTAGTCTTGCCCGAACCTGTTTCCCCAACAATCACAAGAACCTGATTATCTTCAATGAGTTTGAGCAACTCATCCCGGTAAGCATGAATCGGAAGCAATTTCCTCTCTTCCCTAGCCTTTTCCGCAACCGTTTTCGAGCAACAACCTCGGTTTCTCCCGGTTTCAATCTCACTAGATGTCTCAACAAAGCCTGATAAGTCGTCATCAAACACAAACTCATACCCATCAGAAACTTGCTTCTTGTTCTTTGCACCAAACTTCACAGTGGCTTTCCGAGCCTGATGATCCTCCCAAGCTCCTTGCTCGGTAATGCCTCTCGTGCTCGTGCTTGTTCTCTCGTTATATCGCTGCGTAGCCACAGCAAATCTCTTCTTCTGATCAATAAAACCTTGTTGATCATAAGCATCTGGGATTCTATACTCATCAACATCATCATCATCTGTTTTCTTCAACAAGTCATATAACTCTTTCTTGTATCTAAACTCAGTCAATTCTTTATCAGTGAGCTTCACACCATCAGATATTAGAACCTCGTCTTCTATCTCATCCCTAAGCTCCTCCACTTTCTTCTTCTCTCTATTCTTCAGATATTCTCGTCTCGAGATTTCTCTTAACCTCTTAATCTCCTTCGAACACAATTTCGGTCTTTTTCCATCGTCTTCTTCTTCCGATTCTCTGATTCTCTTTCTGAGAAATTTCTTTGGCTTATGAAATCTCACGGAGACAGAAGTGCGAGAGAGTTTCTCTTCCGCGATAAACCTATCTTCGTTTTCTTCTCCATGATTGTACAGATCCGATGCACGTACCTGAAAGCTCGAACGCATCTCTACGGCGAATTCAAGGGTCTTCTTCTTCGGATCATTGATCTCCATTCTTCGATTACACTTTGATTTCAAGAGACGAGACTGAGTTTTGTAACGCGATTTACAGAGGGTTTGTGGATTTCTATTGAGCCAAACCCTAATTTCTCAGAGATGGCTCTGAAAAATCTAATTCTGACTTCACCAAAACAACAAAGTCATATTTATGTCTCTCTTTGGTTTGGGAATTTCCTCTTTTTTCCCTTATACGTTTTAAAAGGATGAAAAATGTCAAGAATACGTGATAAACAAGAAAAATAGGCGTCCTAATCTTTAGTGCTATTAAAACGTGGAAAATGAAAATTTCATTTGCGAATATTAAATTTAATTATAATATGCGGAAACCAGTTGGTCCAGTTGTTGATCAAAAGTTCATTAATTTTTCTACGTCAAGAGATTTTGGGTTCGAATTTAAGAGAGTGCGATTTATTATCATTTATGCAGATTAACGGAGCCAAGTTTACAAGAGATTTTCAGCGTGGTGCATGTAAAATCGTCTGGCGTGGATTCTCATAAGGTGGTAGAATTGTCCATTGTAGAATCGTCGATGTAACAATTCTAATAATTTGTAATAGAAAAATAAATCAGAGTTAAAAAAAAATTAATTATAATATTACGTAATTATAATATAGTTATAATATTAAAATTTTGAATTTATTTTGTGGTTTTATTCTTTTTGTGATTTTTTATTTTTATTCTTATTCAGTTATATTTGATTTTATTCTTAGTCAGTCAAATATATATATATATATATATATAGATATATATATATATAAAGCTGTTGGCAAAATAAAAATAAAAATATATATATATATATAGCTGCAAATTTTCGTAATAAAATATAACTGAATAAAAAATAAAATCAGAAAAAGAAAAAAAAGAAATCACAAAACTAAATCTAAAAAAAATCTATAATCATTTATATATTATATATCAGTTAATTACAGCAATCAATATTTTTTACAAAAATGTTTACTTATTTTCCAAAAAACTCAGAACCATGAGAATATTAGTACAATCCTATGTTAAGTGAACTAAAATGTAGAAACAATGCAATTATATATAGTCATCTATAATACTCGACTGTTACATTGATCCACCACAAAGTACATTACATTTGATTATAATTTCAAAAAATATTAGTGACTAATCAAAATTTTATTCTGCAGTTTTGGTGTTCTTGTCCTAAAAAGATGATGATTGGAAAACCTCCGTTACAGTCACATGTGAAGCTTATTGAAACTCAAACGAAATACATAAAAAGGAAACTACTTGACAAAAATCATAATCTCATATCAACCACCTTCCAATCAAAATCATTCCAACCATTGATTTAACAATCAAAATCATTCCAACCACTTGATAAATGTTGATTTGAATTGAAGACGAATGTTTGTGAGTATGAAAACATTTGAATTGGACTTTCATTGAGTATTTATATGGTTTATAGCAAGTTCAAAGTCGCCCACAAAATTTAAAGAAGTTCAATACTGGTGTTGCATATAAAAAGTCCGATTGGTAACCATTTCTAAACAAAGCGGTTATGAAAATTATTTAGTGATTGTAGAGAAAATGGTAGAAGCGGTAAAAAAAAATTAGTTATGCTAAAAAATGGTTAAATTATAGTAGTGAATTACGCTAAAAAGCCATTCAAAAACATGATTAAACTACGACAACATCAAGACGTGATCACACCTCGAAAACCCATACTATACATTAACTTAACTGGAAGAAAACTTATCCTAATTCTAGATTTTGTTTTTCCGTTTCTGGATTTGTCTAGTCCTTTTTATGAATGTTAGTAGTTTACTTCTTTTACGAGGTCAATTAAATAGGAATGTAAATATGTGTGTTTGAATTTTTTTTTGATATATTAGATATTAAAAAAGAAGAATATGATATAATTTAAAAGACTAATACAATATCTTATTATATAAAGCTTGATGCGTCAAACTTCGTAATTAACACGATCGTGACACGTGGCAGCCGGTCGATCGGATTTTAACACATGTAATTTTTGTTTCCAATTAGATTTTAACATATGTCATACAAATCTTATTTTTTTTTAAACTTATATATTTGTATTTATCAAGTAAATTATAAAAATCAACATATATCAAAAAAGATTGATTAGTTTCTGATAAATAATTCATTAAAATAATTAGTTGATAAGCATAGTCTATTCCTTTAAATATTGATTTTATTATATATCTCGGTTTTGTTTTTTTCGTACAACCATTCTTTTTTCCCTATTTTCTTTTACGTTTATTAAGATGAATTAGGTTTCAAAATTTTCTCACTAGAATATTAATTAATACATGTGTAAATTTTTTTTGAGTTCAAATAGACTTAGGTTTACATACCAAAATCTTCAAAGATTAAAATATTTTGCCTTTATATAACAAGTTTTTGTGCTCTCTCAATTTTCTCACCACAAAATTTCAAACTTCAATGACCTCTTCCACAAATTTTATTTCAGTTTTTTATTATAAAAAACTATTGATTACTCTCTTATTCAATAAAAACAACATATCTCAACATTTTCCAATTAACTTATTTTAGTAATTCATAAAACAAAGTAAATAAACTACATATATACACGCTTACATATATTTTGATTTTAAATAGAAATAGATATGACAAAAAAAAATCAAACACGTTTTCTCATTAGAATATTAAATACACGTGTCAAAATATTTTGAATATAATTAGGTTTACATATCCAAATCTTTAAGAATTATAATATTTCACCTTTATTTAAACAATTTTGTACTCTCTCGATTTTCCCACCAAACAATTTAAAATTTCAATAACCTCTTCTAAAATTTTGTTTCCAATTAGCTTTAATGTCAAAATAATTTTTTTCATTTAAAAAAAATCTAATATCATTATATTTTGAAATCAGACTAAAAAATGTACATTGTATTGTGGTTTTTTTAAAGACTTACCACTACGTAAACATCCTAAATATTGTAAAATTGATGTATGAGAAGAAAATTATTTTGAAAATTTTTCATGTTGTGAAAATTATAAAAAGTAAGAAACCAAGTGATGAAACACATATAATTCATTTTTCATTAGAAGAAAGATAATACTTGATTCATAAGTGAAAAAAAAAAATTCAAATATGATTAAAAATGTGAGTAAGTCTAATTCAAATAAAAATACGTAAATCGATTTGTCAAGAGTTAAAAAAAAGATATATGAATAGTTATATAATAAAAAATAAACATAATTTAAATAGGAATAGGAAAAACTAATAATTTAGAACAATGTGAAAAAAATAATTGAAAATTCAGTTAATATAAAAATAAGTAGGAGAATCAAAATAAATAAATAATTTGTAGACTTTTCTATGAGCGATTTCACATCGATATTTTCAATCTTATTTTATTTATTTTTACGGATGATATGATTTTGTTTTTCCATTTTTGTGCAGTTTATAAAATATTAAAGGAGTCAAAATAATTCAACTAAAATATGAGAATAAATTCATCAAGATTTTTAAAATGGATTAAAAGTAATATTAATTCAAATAATAGAAACTAATAATTTGAAAGTATGTGATAAAATTTAATTGAAAATCAATTAATAAAATAATCAAAGTAAATAAATAAATGTTAGACTTCTGAATTAGTGGTTTTGCATCAGCGTTCTCAATTTTATTTTATTTATTTCTACGGGTGATTTAATTTTGATTTCTACTTTTAATTGATTAATTTTTTATAGGTTATAAAATATTAGATTAAATCATATGAACTTATATTTTATTATATTTTTTATCTGTATATTTTAATCCCGAATTAACATGATGACACTTTCATAAATATTTTTTTTTTAAATAAGAAAAAGCACATTATAAAGCACACTATTGAGTAGTCCAAACATCTTGGCGTCCCTTTGATTTATTATTTGACTCTAGATAAATTCCATCAATTCTAGCAAGCCATAAACGTAGTTGACCACATCGACGGTTATAAGCCGATCTGTATGCTCTCCATATGATAAAAAAATACTCCAAATTTCTACCGTACCTCAAATGACAACGCCATACTAGTCTTGAACTTGTCTCTGGAAAGCTAAAACCGTATGTATCATTATATGTCAAATATTGGAAATCTTTAACCTCGTTTTTATTGGATGAGCAATTAACTTGGAGAATGCTACCATGAAAGAGTTCATTTCGCAACTCTAAAGTATTATCAGGACAACGTCCAATACTTTCATTCAAACCAGAATGCAGGGCAATAACTAACATAAAAACTATGAGATAATTCATTATTTAGATCTAATTTTTTTTAAGAGTAATATGAATCTAAAGAAGTCAAAGTGGAGTATTTATAGTTTTTTTTTTTTATATATATTTTTTTAAAGTAAGTTAATTATTTTTTTTTGGTTAGTCAAATGAACAGATAAAATCCATGAATTCTTCCATTCAGTAATTTTTTAAAGAAATTTTGTTATCTTCTACATAATTACTTAATTAGTCCTTACTATCTTACTATCTTTCTGGCACGTAGCCCAAACCCAAAGATTATGCCTTAACTTAGAAGCAAAAAGAAAACATTTTTTACCATAGAGTTGCAGGTTTTCTTAGTCAAACATAACTGAATAAGAATAAAATCACAAAAAGAAACATTTTTTTACTATACAGCTGCAATTTTTTTTAATTAAACATAACTGAATAAGAATAAAATCACAAAAAAAAAAATCAGAAAACTAATAAAAAAAAAATCTATAACCTTTTCTATATTTTAAATCAATTAATTACAACAATAAATTAATTTTTAATTATCTACCGAAAAAATTCAACCCATGAAAATATTTATTTAATCATTTTACTTAATGTGTTGGGTGGACCCATGACCCATTAAAATTATGGGTTGGGTTGGATTGGATTATCTATTTTGACACTCCTAAATACTATGCTATGCAAACTAACATTCCGAAACAATGCAATTATATATAGTCATCTATAATACTCGACTGTTACGTTGATCCACCACATTACATTTGATTATAATTTCAAAAAATATTAGTGACTAAACAAGTTTTATTCTGCAGTTTTGGTGTTCTTGTCCTAAAAAGATGATGATTGGAAAACCTCCGTTACAGTCACATGTGAAGCTTATGAAACTCCTTTTAAACAAAGCGGTTAGGGATTTTTTTTTTTTTTTTTTTTTGTCGACAGCTATATAAAGCCGTTAGAAAATTTCTTAGCGATTGTAGAGAAGATGGTTAGAGGCGGTAAAAAAAAAGTTAGTTATGGTAAAAAACGGTTAAATGGTAGTAATGAATTATGCGAAAAAGCCATTCAAAAACATGATTAAACTACGACAATATCAAGACGTGATCACACCTCGAAAACCTATGCTAAATGAATTAAAATGTAGAAACAATGCAATTATAAATAGTCACCTAGAATACTTGACTGTTACATTGATCCACCAAAAAATACATCACATTTGATTATAATTTTAAAATATAAGTGATTTTATTCTGCAGTTTTGGTGTTCTTGTCATAAAAAGATCCGTTACAGACACCAAGTCGGGAGGACATGGTTGATCTTCACATGTGAAGCTTATTGAAACTCAAAACGAAATACATAAAAAGGAACTTGAGTACTTGACAAAATCATAATCTCATATCAACCCACCTTCAAATCAAAATCATCTAATATTCTCCAAATCATTCGCAACCATTGATGATTTAGCAATTCGGAGGATGAGATCCATGGCGAAGAAAAGAAACAGAACGGAAAAGATAAGCGAATAAGGTAGTTGGAACAGAGAAGAAAGCAGAATGGTCACTCTCCTCCAAGATATACAACTGAGAAGGTGGCCATTCCTCCACCATGTTGTCTTGACGCAAAGGATCAAATAGATTATCCTTAGCGGTTTTGATGTAAACTCGAGGAACTTTCTCGGCCTCGGGGTTTGGAGGCAGCACACCAAGACCTTGAAATGCCCTCACAGGAGCAGGTCGCAATAGTTTAGATGCCAGAGTAACGTCCTACCAATAACCACACATATTAAATCACCACATAGTATTACTAACATTATTGAAACATAACTTATGAAGTATAGAAGACCTCAAGAGGGCTTTGGCTATAGTAATAATGGCGTATAAACTCCTTCTTCATGAGGATTCCGGTGGGTGGTTGATCGGGGCCTTCACCGTACGTGTACTCCCATATCTCTTCTTCTCCCATATTCATCTTTAAATTAATGACAAGATTTTAGTTTATTACCGAGTAAAAACATAGTAATGACACGGTTGTCTCGGCTTTTAAGGCCAAAGACGTAAACTCGCTACAGTCCCCGATTTGATTCCATGCCATTTGGGTCTCGACCTATGTGTCTTTGGGCTCATTACCAAAGAGTCCGGTCACCAACCGAAATTGTTAAATTTCATGCGTTTCCAACTCAAAACCAATTGTCCATGAATGGATTGGTCATGTCCTTTATATATTGCTCAAGGTCCCATTACACTTCCGTGGGATATTTTTCACAAAAATAGTCGATCGGTTTGGCGAAATCCGGATATCAATCTAAAGAAAAAACAGAGGTGGTGGGTTAGGGAAAGAGTTACTCACGGTTAAAAAAGACGAAGAAGAGATGGATCCGGGTTGAATCATGCTGGCCGCGAGATAAATGACCATGGAGATCTTGTCGGTGAACTTGCAAAGAGCTTCGGTGACACTGCCTCCGCCGATGCTATGTCCGACAAGTATGACCTTGTGATGAGGAGGGAGATCGGACAAGAGAGAGAAGAGAGGGAGATTGTAATGGTCGGAGTCAAAGACTGTGTTCGAGTCAGTGAGGCTGATTCCAGCTCCGGTGAGATCAACGGAGGTGGCTTCGAAACCGGCGGCGACAAGAAGAGTGATGAGTTTATACCAACACCAACCTCCGTGGCTGGCTCCATGAACAAACACAAAGTGGATTACAGAGTCACCACCACCGTTTCCTCCTCCCATCTTAGTCTCTATACGTTTCTACTTATTCGTCTAATCCACACAATCTTCAATTTTTAGCACAAAGTGAATGTAGTTTTTCGTCCACATTTTTGGAGATAACATTAAAGCTTCTTCACCTGTTTCTCCAAGATTGTGGGACCAATCTAACAAGCCCTCGAGAAGTCTCTTACTCTATCACGCAAGTCAACACTCCAAATGTTGAAAACAGAAGAAAGAAAGACTGTTAAAAACTGATGACAAAAAAAAAGACTGTTAAATATAGAGAAAATATGTGATTTATTATCCTGTTTCAAACAAAACCACAACAATGTATAAAAGAAGACGTGAACGATAAAGATTAATTTTTCTTTTTAAAAGAAAGTTAACATAGAGAAATTATGGAAAAAACCAAAAACACAATGAGAAAGTAGAAAAAATGAGTGAGGTTGAGATTTTTTTAATACGAACGCACTTCACTATTATTAAACAAATACATTATTTGTATCAGAAAATCAATAAAGAATAAAAGTGTCTATAAAAGAAAATTTGTTTTTCTGTTGCACATAATCCTTGCGAATAAATCGATTTTTGTATTCTTATTTCGTGGTCGATAAATAAGAGTAAACTCTGTGAATGATTCGCATAAAATTACCAGTTCGCTTAATTCAGGAGAGAGTCTTGGTCGGATCTCCGAATTTGACGCCATAAAAGTCAACTCCTTTGAATTCGACACAAAAAAAAACCCATCAATTTTTCTTTTTAAATCTCGTCATAACCCAAAGCAAACCGCGCAATTCCATTTATAGTGAAGATGTGCCTCGACACATACCTTGTAGCCCTAATAAATTTGTCGTGCCTTCTTAAAGTTCGAGAACCCAACCTACACCACTTATGTCATTTCTTTTCCAAAATCCATCAACAAAACATGTGAAGACGACCTCATTCGTGCCCTATATGTTATCTATCACTGAAGTTGAAGAAATTTTATTAAAAGAAATAACACGAAGAAAAAATCGGGTTGTAGAGGTTAAAGATTTATACACAAATCTTACGATTTTTTTTTAAATTATACCCGAATGGGTATATAAAATATCTGAAACCAAACCATGTTTATTCTAGTTCGAATTTATTATTTTAAACACAGAATTATGATACTAAAAAGTAAAAAAAACCAATAGACTAAGCTCCAATAAAATATAAAATTTTGATATGGTGAGCTTTATTAATAACTAGATTAGGACCCGCGTAATATGCGGGGTTTTAATTATAATTTATTTATAAATGATAAAAAAATTAAAACGTGTCGGTAATCGATTAAATTTAATAAAGATAAAATTTATAAGAATATAAGAAATATATGTTAAATCTTGTTGATGTAAATATTTAGATGATGTATTTTTCTTTTAATTTTTAGATAAAAAGGAAATAATCTTGTTAATGTAAATATTTAGATTTTGATTGTTACTCACACACTTATTTTAGATGTTGATTAGTAACTTTGTTTCAAACTGAATTTCAACTCCGCGTATTTCATCTCGCAATAAAACTCATGTATTTCATCCATAATATTAAAATCATATTTTTACTACATGCATTTCTTGTCAATTAATAATATCCAAAATTTTCATATCAAAATAATATATGCATAATACATTCTATCAAATTTATGTCTATATATGTCACTAGTGTTAAACAAATAGTAAGAAAATTAACAAAATATATTAGTAAATAAATTTAAAAGTATTAACAAAACATGTCGTAATCTCATGAATATCAATTTTTTATATACCGCACTAATACTTTTAGAAATTGGAAATAATTTCTCTTATTTTCCTTTTTTAGTATTTTTATTTAGTATTCCCTTTTAATTTTTTAATAATATGTCTTATTTGTTTTTGACTATTATTTCATTTTAGTTACACTACAATTATAAAGAATTTGTCTTATTTTCTTTTTTTTAGTCTTTTTGATTTACTATTTCCTTTTAACTTTTTTTTATTAACATGTCTTATTTTTTTTTAAACTATTATTTCTTTTTAGTTACACTACACTTTGATTTAAGAAATAAATAATGTAGAGAAAGAAAATTTATATTTTTATATTAATATATTGACACATGTCACAATCTCAATTAAAATTAACACATGTCACGATCTGGTGAGTTATGATTTTCCCTATGTGACACACTCACGTTGGGCAAAATTTAAAGTAAATAGCTTTAATCGATTTGTGGAACTCTCGAATTCATGATTTGCTTGAATGATGTATTTTTTTTTATTTCTCGATTAGTTATGACATTTTTCCTTTTTGTTTTTTTGTTTTTAAATGTATTGACATGAAACAAATTTTTCTTTTTTAATGATATTTTTTTTTTTACAAATTTTCCCTTTTACCTTTTTTTAATAACATTTTTTACAAATTTTTCCATTTACCTTTATTTAATGACAATTTTTTTACAAATTTTTCCAATGATGTATTTTTTTTCCTTTATTTCTCGATTAGTTATGGCATTTTTTTTTTTTTTTTTGTTTTTAAACGTATTGACATGAAACAAAATTTTCCTCATTTTTAATGATATTTTTTACAAATTTTCTCTTTTATCTTTTTTTAATGACATTTTTACAAATTTTTCTTTTACCTTTTTAGTGACATTTTGTTTACAAATTTTCCCATTTACCTTTATTTAATGACATTTTTTTTACAAATTTTTCCAATGATGTATTTTTTTTCCTTTCTTTCTCGATTAGCTATGGCATTTTTTATTTTTTTTTGTTTTTAAACGTATTGACATGAAACAAATTTTTTCTCCTTTTTAATGATATTTTTTTACAAATTTTCTCTTTTATATTTTTTAATGACATTTTTTACAAATTTTTCTTTTACCTTTTTAGTGACATTTTGTTTACAAATTTTCCTTTTTTTTAGTAACAATTTTTTTTACAGAAGGACATTGATTTTTTTTTGTTACGTTAGGACAATTTGTTTTTGGCGATGATGTATTATATTTTTATATTAATATATTGACACGTGTCACAATCTCAATTAAAATTAACACATGTCATGATCTGGTGAGTTACGATTTTGCCTACGTGTCACACTCATGTTGGGCAAAATTTAAAGTAAAATAGTTTTGATCGATTTGTGGAACTTTCGAATTCATGATTTGCTTGAATGATATATTTTTTTTTCTTTTATTTCTCGATTAGTTATGATATTTTCCTTTTTTTTGTTTTTAAACGTATTGACATGAAACAAAATTTTCCTCTTTTTTAATGATATTTTTTACAAATTTTTTCTTTTAATTTTTTTTAATGACATTTTTTACAAATTTTCCTTTTACCTTTTTAGTGACATTTTGTTTACAAATTTTCCATTTTTTAATGAATTTTTTTTTACAGAAGGACATTCACTTTTTTTGGTACGTTAGGACTTTTTTTTAATCTTTTTTTTTACAAATTTTTCCAATGATGTATTTTTTTTCTTTCTTTTTCGATTAGTTATGGCATTTTTTTTTTTTTAAACGTATTGACATGAAACAAATTTTTTCTCTTTTTTATTGATATTTTTTACAAATTTTCTCTTTTACCTTTTTTTAATGACATTTTTTACAAATTTTTCTTTTACTTTTTTAGTGACATTTTGTTTACAAATTTTCCTTTTTTTTAATGACAAATTTTTTTACAGAAGGACATTGATTTTTTTTTGTTACGTTAGGACTTTTTTTTGACCTTTCTTTTTACAAATTTTTCCAATGATCTATTTTTTTTCCTTTCTTTCTCCATTAGTTATGGTATTTTTCTTTTTTTACTTTTAAACGTATTGACATGAAATAAATTTTTCCTATTTTTTAATGATATTTTTTACAAATTTTCTCTTTTATCTTTTTTTAATTACACATTTTTTAGTGACATTTTTTTTACAAATTTTCTCTTTTTTTAATGACAATTCTTTTTTACAGAAAGACATTGACTTTTTTTTGTTCCGTTAGGATTTTTTTTTTTACGATGATGTATTTTTCTTTTAATTTTTATATAAAAAGAAAATATTATTTAAATTAAAATTAATTTTATACGCTAATACATTAATACGTGTTATCATCTTAATTAAAATGACACATGTAATGATTTAATGAATTATAATTTTGAGTGCATTCTCCATTGAATAATAAGATAAGATGATCACAAGTAGCAAATGGTAGGTTAGGGTTTAGGCTTAATGAAGAAATTGTAGTGGAACGATATATTGGGCCGTAAAGAAAAGGCCCATTATAAGTAGCGAAAACAGGAGAAGAACAAAAAAGACTCACCGGAGAGAAGCGCAGATCTCTTCTCTTCTTCTGCAACGAAAGTTTGGTTCGTCACCGGCGAAAGGCGAAAAAATCCTTCTTCTCCGACGATATAATGCCGGTAAATTTCTCTTGCTCAATATGTAATTATGGATCTCGAAGATCTGATTTCGGCCTTCTTTCTCCTTTTTCGTTTTGTTCCAATTTTTTATTTTTTTTTCTGATTGAGACTTGTCTTCTCGCGTCCTGCGGATTTGCAGTTTAAGACGGTGATAGAAGTGGAGCCTCCGAGTCTGTTGCGGTACTTGATCGGAGCGGCGGTGATGATGATCGGCGTCGTATTACCCGTTGGTTACATGATGTTCCGTAATAAACGCGTCCCATTCTCATCTTCGTACTCTAAACAGACGTAGGTGTGCTTTTTCTTTCACTCTCTATATTTCCTTCATCTGATCTGCAAAATCACCCACCGGATTTGGATATCTTCACGTTTTGTTGTAGGGATAGTTAATTCTCAATTCGAATCAATTCACAATTGTATTAGAATGATTAACAAATTTCGTGTGCAAGTCATTTAGTTTGCCCTGAAAGTGAAAACCTAAGAATTTTTGTTCATTAAGGCATTGAGTAAGTCAGAGAACTGAATATTGTATATGAAAATGTGATTCAGTCTCAAACTTGGATTAGAGGCAATTGGGGGTTGAAGAGATGTAAATGATCTGTTTGTTCCCAGTGCGGATACGAGAGAGAAATTTAGTATTGTTCCTTACTATTTGGAAATGTGATTCAGTCTTAAACTTGGGGTTGATGAGATGTAAATGATTTGTTTCCAGTGCGGATACGAGAGAGAAATGATTGTAGCTTTTTTTTTTGAAAATGTTAGCCCTTTTGATGCTTTGTAGAGACTGAAAGCTTCAGTGTACTTTGTGTGTGTTTGGATCGAGTTCAGGTGGGGAATCCATGGTTGATAGATGATCAAAATTATAGTGTTGCTCCTCTTCGTTAAAGCTTGTTTAGGCTTAAAAAAACCGGAAGGTGACTCTTTTGCTAGTCAAGTAACTCCGGAGTTTTATCATCCTCACGGATTGGTACTGATAATCTTGACACTTTTCTTTACTTTTCAGGAACAAAGTTTTGATTTAGAAAGCCAGAGGCTGCAGTTGAATTCAACTGAATTGAGGAGGATGATGACATACTGATATGGAGGATTGTAAAATTATGGGTTATAAGAGAGATCCTTCGATATCAGATTCATAAACCAAATATGTGAGTACTTATTCTTCTTTGTTACTTGATTAGGTTATTCAAGGTCTATTATGTAATGTACACAACCTCTTCCCTTTGGTGGAAAGATATCATTCGCTCGCTAGAGTTTTCTTGAACTATAAATTTATATAATATCGAGCTTCGTTCTTTGCATTTTCTACTTGCTTTTTCTCTGGTAAATGACATGCTTAAATTAGGGTTCTATTCAAAGTTTTAAAACACTACTGAATGGTAGATATGTCATATGGGGATTAATAATACATAGGATTAAGGCAATTACAAAATCTGTTCATCAGTAGCCTCAAGTAGAGACGAGCATAAACACTTTTAGGGACTGACTGAAGATTTGTCACATATATTGTGTTTGCGCGTAATATGCAAAAACTAAACCCAAAAAAAACACCAGGGCATGTTGTTAGTGGATAATGTCATTCCTCCTTCCACCTCCCCAATGCTTCTCCAACGCGGACTCTGTCTCCGTGTTTGACACAGAATCTAAAATCTGAGGAACTGCTTGAACCATCAGGGGTGTTTGCGGTTGGTGCTTGGAAAACAAGCACCACGGTCGATCCCATATTGAAGACACCTACCTGCATCAACCATTTAACAATATGCATAAAAGAATTAGTTGCATTCCTTAGATTCAAATTTGTCATCTTTTTTCTTTTGTGGCCTTACTTACTTCCTTCCCTTTCTCGAGCTTCAAGCCGTGACCTTCTGGGTCATACACTCGCTCCTCTGGTGGCTCTGTAGGAAATAGCTTCTTCTTTGGCTTGTTTGTTCTTAGTTCAGGTTCAATGAAAAGCTGTTACAGCAAATGTCAGCAAGTTCCGTAATGTCTGGGGATTAGAGTTTTCAGTTTTCATCACACCTACCTCGATAGATCCAATGTTGGTCGCACCAACAGCAGCAAGTGCCATAAACCCTTCTTTCCATAGCCCTTCAAGCACAACCTGTTCTCAATTAGATTAACAGCTGAGGATCAATGTCTGGAGATAAAAATAGGCCAGACATTTTATCTACAATGAAAACTTTACCCTTTCATTTTCGACATAGAGATTCCTTATCGTTCTTGTAGCACGCTCATTTACCGGAAACAACCGGCCTGACAATTGATAGTTTTTAGAGAGTTACAAAGGTCCAACCACACATAGGGCTTTATACTTAAATGGAAGCATAGATGGTAACCAAACCTGCAAAGTGCCGACGAACCAATGCATTCCAGTCAGCGGGTGAGTGTATGCGATGATAGTCTCCTGGTTTTAGGTATATCACACAATAATAGAGCCCCTTCATTGGACTGCAACCAAAATTTGATTACATAAGTTGCGGTTTTCTCGTCACTTCTTAGATGTTTAAGGTTATATTTTCACTGACCTAGCTGAGATGCTCTCCCGTAATTTTGGAGATGCCAAAGAGACTCTCCACCAAGATTTGTCGTTGTTTTCTCCAATACCTTCTTTTTCCTCAGACTCATCCGTACCTTCAGGTACCATGGGAAGTAGAGAGTTGTTTCCCAGAAGGGCCGGTACTGAGTAAGAATGTCCTTTGACTTGCTCGATCATCCCTCTACTTCCTTTCAACTCCCCAAACCTTAGAACGGTGCCATCGACAGGACTAACCTGATTTTCTTGAAATCTTAGAGACCAAAACTAAGAAAGAAAAGTCTGCATAAAAGAAAGTTACAACGTTCTTGTTACCGGTTACCAGACAACGAGGATCGGGGTCAATAGGCCTGCAACCTTCTTTCAAGCTGCGAACAAAGAAATCTTGAAGCGAAGCATATTCTTCAAGAGGCAGAGCTGCTTCTTCAAGATCTGAAAACACACATGCATCAGTTTGGGAATCACTTTTATAACTTTTCCCTCTGCATAATTCCAGAAGTCAAACCAAAAGAAAGACGTATAAACAAGAACAACGCGATCATACTTGAATGGAAAGCCCGAGCCCAGGCTTTATAAACATATGGCCGCATCCAGATCGGAATTTCCTGCGAGGAAGAAAACCTAACAGGTGAAAAATGATGTTCAATAATAACCAGAAATGCTTCAACAAGAAGAACTGACCAGACTCGTCAAGGAGCCCCATGCTCTTGAGATTGATCGCAGAGGCAGAATTCCGAGGAACGAGGCCTAGAATCCACAAATGATGAACAAACTTCAAAATTTAGAAACTTAATAGGCATTGCATCTGAAGAGAATAAGGGGATTTACTTTAACATCTGGGTGGAACTCAAGCTCGATTCCTTTTTCCCGTTTCTCTTCGATCTGTTCATCAACCATTCGAAAACAAAACGCTAAGACGACAATCTACCAAACTCTATAGAAAGAATCTCTCAAATGTCTACCAAGCGAGTCACATTACCTTCTTGTCTTCATAGAGCCGGCGAGCATGAAGAGCTCCAAGCATAAGAATAGTAGCCATTGTTGCTCCAGGCAAGAGAAAAGCATTGCCTACATCATATCACCATTCTGAAGTTGTGTTAAATGATCAAAACCCTAGAATCGATCTTAATGCAATCCAATAGAAACAACTTCACAAGCCGTTATATTCATAACTTTCTGAGAAACCCAGAATCTTTACAACTTTAAGCAAGATAAGCTATTCTCGATTGTAATCTCAGAAATTTAACTCGCGAGCGAAAAATCTAACTATGTAAAGGAGCTTCAAAGCATAGGTCGGAAATACCTTTGGAATCTCCGTTTCCACCTCCTCCTCCGCCGCCGCTGCCGCCGCCGAGAGACGAAACGCGAGCGCCGTGGTTCGAACGGATATTGTTGAGGAAAGAGCTGAAGGTTCGGCGATGACTATGGTGGAAGCGGCGGAGATGTGAATAGTGAGCGAAGAAATGGACATTGTGGGAAAATCGAGGTTTCATGGCGTTTTTTTCCAGTTGCAGAGCGATTTTGCTCTGTGGGGTTTTAGGGTTGGTGATAAAGACCGTTGTTTTCGACGACAAGTGAAACGACAGCGTTTTCACTCTTCATGCGCTTGCGAAACGAGGCATTTTATCCCGATTGGGCCTTTTTAGCTCGTTTATAGCCCACCAATCATTCTTGTATTAACTTTTTTTTGGTCAAAACATTTTTACAATTGTAATAGAACATTTTGCTAAATGGGAAAAAAGCAAAAATCTGGAGAAAGAACACGGATATGCAAGTGAACCGCTTTGAATCTCATATAAATAATTACATGTTAAAATATCAATTATTATAGAAAAAATTATTACCAAAAAATACATATGAAAAATGCATAATTTTTTAATTTAATTCAGAACATTTAAAAATATTGGACCGATTATAAAAAAGAAAATTTACAAAAAAAACAATAGTTATTCGGTATCTATCATTACTAATCAAACAAAATCCATCTTAGAACTTGATAGAATTTGTTTTTTTTAAAGTATATATATAAATAATATTTATAAACTTCAATTAGATCAAAAATCAAACCTAAGAATACTAATTTCCCTAAGTTTATTTGAGCTTAGGGAATTATTTTGCACGACCAATTAAATACGAAATTGAATCATTTGAGCATTTTCTGTCCCAAAACAAAAACTATTGTTTATATATTCAACTCCATCTCTCTCTCTCTCTCTCAAAACATCCCAAAGCAAGATTATTGGATCTGCCCTCTTAGACCAATCGGTGCTTTCATTTCCCATCAGGTTTGTGTCGGAACTATCTCCAGAGATTGATAAACCCTTCAATTGCTTCCGTTTTTTCTTTAGTAATTTGGTAGATTGGGAATTGACAAATCGAAATTTTTGTTGTTTTCTGTTTCTGATAATTCGCGAAGACGTATATATAAACCCTCAAATCCCCAAGGAGAGACAAAAAATCGGAGTGGCGTGAATGGAGGATAAAGGGGATGATGCAAAGAGACTAGTGTTTGTGACGGTAGGAACAACGAGTTTCGATGCTCTTGTGAGATCAGTGGTGAGTCAAGATGTCAAAGACGAGTTGCAAAAGAGAGGATTTACTCATCTTCTCATTCAGATGGGTCGAGGAATCTATTTCCCAACCAAGGTTTTCAAATCTTCTTCACTCACTTGTTTGCTTTTGAAAATTTGATTTAAAGGCATGATTTTTGAGTTACCCGTCTCTTCTTGAAAACATTACCAAACAATGGTGTCTTCTTTACTTGTTTGGGTTATGATTCTGAGAATTGGATTTTAAGGCATGGTTTTTGAGTTAACCCATCTTCTTGAATTGATAGAAAATAGTACAAAACAATGGTGTCTTGTTTCACATATAGGTTTTAACAACATTTTCCTTC
This sequence comes from Pseudoturritis turrita, assembly GCA_900406555.1. Classification (NCBI taxonomy): domain Eukaryota; kingdom Viridiplantae; phylum Streptophyta; class Magnoliopsida; order Brassicales; family Brassicaceae; genus Pseudoturritis; species Pseudoturritis turrita. The sequence continues at coordinate 670,696 of OVBL01000314.1, read as the reverse complement.
TTCTGATGTATCTTACAATCTTTAGTTGTTGATCTTCAAATTTCCTTGCTTTTTCTCTGTATTGCTTTTCTTCTAGTGTTGAATCAGAATCTTCTCATGCGGTTTTTCTTTTAATTACTGATTGATTCAGTGCGATGGAGCGGATGGATCATTAGTCGTGGATTACTTCACATTCTCCTCGAGTATCGCAGATTATATTCGATCGGCATCTCTTGTTATTAGTCACGCTGGTTAGTTATGGAATACATTAAAAAACCAGAGACTCATTGTGAAATGCTATAATATCATCAACTCTCAATGATGCAGGATCTGGAAGCATATTCGAGACACTAAAGCTCGGGAAACCATTGATTGTAGTAGTGAACGAAGATCTGATGGACAATCATCAATGTGAATTAGCTGAAGAACTAGAAGAGAGGAAACACTTGTACTGCGCTCGTCCTCACACGCTTCATCAATCCTTGACGAAAATGGAGTTGGAGTCTTTGGTTCGATATACTCCAGGGGACGGAACACCTGTTGCCCGCATTATCGACAGGTTCCTCGGATTCCCCGATGATTGAAAAAAACATAACACATTTGAAAACAAGTGTTTTGTCTCCTGATTCAACTGAATATGCAACTAACTGGTCGTCTTGCTCTCACGTTCGAGGGGGATGACGGAGCCGCTTTATATTCTACAATCCTCAAAGTTTGTTTCCAATTGATTCAATTTTGTATCATTCCATTGTTGGATTATAACGTCATTTGGAGGACTAATTATCAATCAGATCGTCTTGCATTACGTATCAACTGATTAAAGAATTTAAAAGGTAATTCTATAGGAAAATATTGGTAGAATATATCAATGTGTTAGTCCTTAGAAATGAGAAACACTAACAACAATTTTAAGACATTAAATGTCTAAATTTTCAACTTAGCAGATATAATTTTGTGCAAAAGATATTTATGCTTTTTTGAAATGTTCGTAATGTGTGTGAATGGGATGTGATATAGGCAAAGAACATCTCGATAGATCTTTTTCAAAACTGGATTAACGATCAACATAAAGCAAGCAAATATTAAAGTCTTGGTTTAAAACCATAATGCAAACGAACTTGTATAGTCTCCAAAACTTGCAAAAACAAAAGTCACCCTGAGAGAGATAAAAGAGCAACAACATGGAAACCTAGAAGAAGATGAAAGTAGTAATAATGATAGCAAAAGGCAATCAACGGTAACGACGAAGGGAGAGAGAGTTGTTCTTCTTCCATGTAGCCCTGCGAGACGGACGGTTCTTGTGGTTGTTGTGACCCTTTCCGCGAAGACCTCTGTTCTTCTTTCCCTCAGAGGTAAGTCCTCTGAGCTCACGGTGTTTGTGCACCGGGTTGCAGATCCAGTTGATTCTCGGGTCATTACGCACAGCATTGTGTGCTGGGTCAACAAGAATGATCTCGTAGTACTTGTATGTCGAATCCTATTTGCAAGACTCGGTAAGTTAATATCTATACAACCAGTATCACCTTAATGTTAAGAGTATTGGATAAGAGAGAGAGACTAATTGTACCTCGTTGAGCCAGTAAGAGTTGACGACTCTGAGACCACCCAATTTGCGGCCAGCACGCTCTTCAGCAACAGAGCGCTTGCTACGCTGGAACTTGAGTTGGGTTACTCCCTGGTTTGTGGGCTTACCATACACAATACCCTTTGGCACTGGCCTCTTGCGTCCACCACGTCTCACACGGACACGGTACACAACAAAGCCCTGACATACATTAACATTCCAACTAGATTTAGAAACTGATTACGAGACTAAAGCAAGAAGACCATTCCATATAACAATCAGAAACAAGAACCAGACTTCAGATACGTGTAAATCCTCTTAAGAAGAAATGTGTGTTTCAAGAAAGCACAGAAACAATAATGCTTCCAAAATCTCTACTAACACAAGAACATCGAAATCAAGCAACTTACTACTTAGGCTAAGATCATATGGAGATAACACAGCAAAATCAACAAAAATCTCAGTATCTACACTCCAAAATCTCATTTTACCAATAACCATCTACAAAAATCATTTGACAGCTGAACAAAAAACGATTGCCACTAAGATAAAGGTTAACCAAACTTAGAGGCATAATCATTCACCTGCTTGGCCTTGTAACCCAAACGACGGGCCTTGTCGGGACGAGTAGGCCTGACGAGACGGACAATCGAAGGTTGCTGTCTGTACTCCCAACACCTAACCCTCTGCAGAAACCTCATGACATCGGACTGCTTCTTCCTCCATAGCTCCGACACATACTTGTACGCACCTATGGTTCATCAAAATCCATCGAATCAATCACTAAAGCTTTAAGTAGTACAACAACAGATCCGTAACACAAAACATCATTTGAACAACAGAAGCTAAGCAAAATCGATCTAAGAAACGATGAGAATGGATCTACACGAAGGACGAGAAAATTGATTTACCCATTTTCGAAGATTCGCAGAGCCGCACACAACCGGCGCAATGAAGGGTTCGTAGAGGGACTTAGGGTTTTTTCTTTAGTGAAGCTTTATATAAAAAGATGACGAAACAGAGTCAGACTAAAACGACATCATTTTAATGATTTGGGCCTTTTATAATTCCCTTATAAATGGGCCTGGCCTGATTAAAAGAATGAACATGTTGTAGCTATTCGTAACATAATCTGGGTGGACATTCGATTAATTGGTTCGGTTTGGTTTGGATTATTCAACTTTCGGTTTTTTCGGTTTTAGGAAAAAAAGTTTTATTTGGAATTTACTTTTAATTCGGTTCGCTTCAGTTTAGTTTGGTTCGGGTTTTGGAAGCAATTACCCAATTAATTTTAGTTTATTTTATTGACCAAAATTTTAGTTGCTTTTCTGTTTAAAAAAACACACCTTCATAATAGAAAATCCAACGTTTAAAAATAAAATAAAAACTCCAACGTTTAAATTCTTTTAAAATAAATAAATGTTTTCGTGTTTTCTATTCTCAAATATATATTTTTTTATTTTCACTCGCCAAAAATACTAGCGTTAGGTTTGCTCGTCGGAGACAAAACAACAACGCTAGAAAAAAGCAGACGAAAAGTCAAAGCTGCAAGTCTCAAAAGTATAAAACTAATGAAGTAATGAACAGTAATCTAAAATCAATTAACTATAAATATAAGAAACTCTAATAGTGATATGTGTTTTAATGTCGGTTAACCAATTGAGTAATTTGGTATTCAATAAAAACCAAACCGAACCAAATATCAAATAAGTTTAGTTGATGAGTCCGTTTGGGTTATTTGGATTATCCGAATTCGAACCAAATTACGTTATTCGGTTCAATTTGGTTCGATTCGGTCCGGTTTGGAAAATTTTCCCACCCCTAATCAGGCATATTGGTTATCTTTATACAATATAAACACAAACAATACATAATAAGGTAGACTAGGTCCAGGCCCGACCCAAGAAAAATCGAGGCCCTTGGGCAAAACAAAATTTTTAGGCCTTCTATTAGTAAAAAATTTTGGGCTTTTTTATTAATTTTTTTTCAAAAGTATAAACTTTTTCGGCCCTTATTATTAAAATTTTTCAAGAATATGAGATCCTTTTTACGTTGTAGATATGCAACTAAAATGCTATCTCCTCCAGAATTTTTATCTCTCCGTTTTACTACATCAATATTTTTCCCTAATTGTAAAACTACATGAACTTCATTTCTCTTTATAATTCACCAAATGAAATTGATTTCACTAATTTTATTTAATTAAACTGTAATCACGTTTAGTTTATTGCGTTAAGATTGACCCAAATTCAAAAGAACACAATCTGATTAAATTTGGGTCAAACCCAAAAACTAATTGATTCTCTTTTATCGACCTTAAAAATCGAGTTGGAAAAAAATGAAATTAGGATTCGTCTTTTGCGACGATAATTACCAGACGAAAGCAAAAGATTTACAAAAAAAAAGAAATGGTAGGAGTCGAGTTCGCAGGCTGTTTCAAATCCATTCTGTCACTCCGATTGAAGAAGTTAAGGTTCGATTTCTACAGTAATGGTTTCTATGGGGTCGAAGCGTGGACTAACATTGGTTGTTGGTTGTGAACTGAATTCTTGCAAGTATGAGCTGTTATTCTTCGAGTTCAAGCTTCGTGACTGCAAAACCATCAGCTCGAGGTGTCCCAAGAACTCTAATATGGCTTCATCTCTCCTCTAAGAATCTAATAACCCCAATTTGATTTTTCCCAAATCGATTTTTAGGGTTGATTATAGAGACTACTTTTGGATAGGCTGAAAGAGAATCGGGTTGACCCAAATGTAATCGGATTGCACTCTTTTAAATTCGGGTCAACATAAATGCAATAAACTAAATGCGATTACAATTTAATTAAATGGAATTAGCGAAATCAATTTCATTTGGTGAATTATAAAGAGAAATGAAATTCATGTAGTTTTACAAGTAGAGAAAAATGTTGATGTAGTAAAACAGAGAGGCAAAAGGTCTGGGGAGATAGCGTTTTAGTTGTATATCCGAAAGGGGAAATACGTAGTCAAGAATATTATTATTTTTGTAAAAGTTACCAAAATCTAAAAAAATTGGACTTTTTTTTGACAAAATTCAAGAATATGTGCCCTTTATATGGGTAATTTTTTTTTAAAATGTTGACAGGCCTCTGGGCCGTTGCACTTCTGCCCTACCACTTGGGCCGGTCAGGAGTAACAAAACTGATTATAGAGATTCTAAGAACACCTCTGGGAGGTTCTCACATGGATTTTTCAATATCCCCACAAAAATATATTAATGTTTAATTGTGTGGTTACCTCAATTAAATATTAATATATATATATATATATATATATATATATATTTTTTTTTTTAAGTTGAGAAACTCATGTGAGAACTTCTCATTGGAGGTATTTTAAGAGCATCCACAATGAATGTTTCTCATGAGGGTTTTCAAATTCTTGAGAGATTTTCTAAATTTTGAGATACCCAATTAATTTTATATTAGTATTTTTAGATATCTAACTAATATTATATCCCTCTTCATTTGGCAATTCACCATTTATTTGATCTTTTTTCTTTTTCTTGCTAAGAATGTAAATATCATTAAAAACGAACGGTTTAAGATTACAAATTGTTTGGTTAGAACAAATTTGAAAGCCTACTAATTGGTCACATGGCAAAAAAAGATAAAAACATGGAAGCAACTACAATCGGTACTCTTTCGTAGCACTGAGCTGTGAAGCATTTGGCGTCGAGAGAATAGCGATAATGAGCCTGAAGGTTCGGTGAGAAGAGAAAGACAAGAAGCCAGAAAACAAGGGAAACAATATGAACGACTGCGAAAACTCTAACCACGCAAATAGAAACTCTTTCATCTGGTAGCCCGAATTTTATTTAATTATTTATTTGATCTTGATGGAGCGTAATCATCGACTCGACTTCATTAATAAACCTCTATATATGTCAATCCATCCCTTCCTTTTATAGATTAATTCTTCCATTCAAAACATATCTTTCAACCTCAAAGAATTTCGATCAAATCTTGCCTTTTGACCTCTTTCAGTTATGGTTCGACCTAGAGGTGGATTCATAAAATTATTTAACAGGGGGGCATATAAATATTTTCTTATTATATATAACTAATATTTAGAGTAGAGAGTAGAGGCATTTATATGGATTTTATACTAATTACTTATACTAGTTGCAATGGAGGTGTTGAATTGGTGCAATGAGGGTGTTGAATTCGGATGTTGAGATGATGTTGATTAATTGGTGTTGAATTTTTTTAACATATTGAAAAATGATAGTGGTAGGGACACGGTGCCACATATCATATTTTGATTCGTTGTTTCATTTTTTCAGATTTTTATTTCATCATACTTAGACCATGTACAATGGTTTGTTTTTTCAACATCATCTTCTTTCTCTTCCACCTAATTATTCAACACATAATCAATTTTTTATATAATCTTTATATAATTTTTATTTTCTATCTTATTTATAATTTGAATTAATTTTTTTTCTTGCAAGTAATAAAAACAAAAAATAATAATTATAAAACAAATAAAATTACGAAAAATTGAAATTCAACACAATACACTGATAAACACACGACACAACTAATAAAATACACACAGCATAATTAGTACAATAGACCCAACTCACAAACAATAAAACTCTTAAATCACACATAGAGACTTTAAAATCTCTTTAATCACGAAATTTTGCCCATATGTGTTTGACTAGACCTGCTTGCAATTCGTGATGTACATTTGAATCACACAACTCCGATCTAGCATGCACATGATTTGCAAATACAGGTAGCACCTCAGTTGAGAATGGTTGCGGTGTAGTAGACCCACTTAACGTTATTGATGCGGACTAATTTTACCTTTGCTAGAGAGCAAAGATCCAACTAGGTGCTTAAACTTTACATTTATAAAGCCTTAAACAAAACCACAAGTGCATGGTACACCGAGGTAGTATTTAAGGGTCGATCCCAAGGGACTAAAGCTTGCACACTAAAAATACGAGAAACAAACTAAGCTATAGCAAATGTTTTTGGGTTTTTTTGTTTGGTTTAAAATAAAAGAAATACAAGAAACTAAAATGCAAGAAGTAAAATAAAGAAAATACATTGGACCTTAAGCTAAACTATCATGAGAATGGATTAACAATCAAACAATGATGCAAATGTTTAATTAAGCATTATCCTAAAAAATGGAATATTCATTCTTTAGGTTAATCCACGCCAATGGTAAAAACCCCTTTCTCTAATCATATTAAAGATCCGCGGTTAGGCATTCCATCTCAATGATTAGACAAACATTAATATACTCCCATTTTCGTCACAAGAATTCATAGAACCACGGGCAAGTAGCTATGTGACTCAAGCTCACAAAAGGTTTGGTTCAAACATTTCCACAAACACCTCTCGGGTGTGAAAATGTTTAAAGATCTAGATTTGAATGATCAAGTCAAAACTAGCATTAATTAAGAACAACCTAAGTGAAGGATCTAACAAGGATCAACCATAATACTCATCATATAACTATCAAAACATCATAATCTAGCACAACTCCTGGTTCAACAAAAGAGAAAACATGGTTCATGGGTAAAGGTAATTGATTTGGAATGACTAGTGGCTAATTAATGATGCTAGAACAAACAAGCATGGTCAATTCCATGACAAGGATCACTCACAATAGACTAATTCACTCTCATGACATTAATCCATTTATTGATCACCTAATTAAACTAATCTTCCAATTGCAATTTAGTGATCAATAATCATTAAGTTCAAGTCCCTAATATCAACTAATCACCTTAAACATCAATTCTCATTGGTTAAGTATGAAAAGCAAATTTAGAATTCTCCTAGACATTCCATCGAACATCTTCCGTGCATGAAATGATCATGATCAAGATTTTGATTAGCTAAATCTAATCTAGCATTAAACACATCCTAAACCTTAGAAATCACATGAAACTAACTCTAAGCATCATAAATCAACCATAAATCAACCTAATCTACCTAGCCCATAATCCATGAGAAAACTAGTTTCTAAACATGATAAAAGATGAAGCAAAATATATAAACATAAATATAAAAGATAGAATTGAAGAATCCTTCACTAGAGTGGCATGAAGATGAAGTTCAATCCAAATCATCAAGAAAAAGAGTTTGGATATAAATCCAACTCTAGAGAGAAGAAAACTTAGGTTATTACAAGCTAAAAATTGTATTTATAGAGGTCTATAACGGAACCGGGTCGGGTCTCAAAAACTTTACTTGAGATGAGGCCATACCGAGGTCATGACTCCGGTATGGAGCCACGGTATGGTCTCTGCCATTTTTCTCCAAAATCTTCAATACCCCATACCGAGGTCATGACTCCGGTATGGAGCCACGGGCTGTCATTTTGCTCCAAAATCTTCAACACCCCATACCGAGGTCATGACTCCGGTATGAAGCCACGGTATGGCCTCTGCCATTTTGCTCCAAAATACTCCATACCGAGGTCATGACTCCGGTTTGGAGCCACGGTATGGGGGCTGTCATTTTGCTCCAAAATCTTCAACACCCCATACCGAGGTCATGACTCCTGTATGGAGCCACGGTATGGCCTCTGCCATTTTGCTCCAAAATACCCCATACCGAGGTCATGACTCCGGTATGGAGCCACGGTATGGGGCTGTCATTTCTTCATTTTCTTCACTTCTTTGCCTTCTTTAAGACCCCTTCTTGCATCCATTTGATCCATTCTTGTTTCCTATTGAATCCTCATCATTTTGCATCCCAATTGCTCTCCAAAACGTCTCGAAGTGGAAACACCATTTTCAAACCTATAAAACACAAAAGAGAATGCAAATGCACCTAGAAATGCCTAAATGATATGTAAATGTGGGATGAAAATATGATTACCACTATATAAAAATGGTGTAAAATATGAGAATATCAACTCCCCCGCACTTGCCTTTTGCTTGTCCGCAAGCAAATAAGAAAAATCAAGCCGAGAGAGAGGTTTGAAAAAGGGAATTCATATCTAATACCAAACTCAAAAACTTAGCTTAAACACCCAACATCCAATCTCACAAGAAAAACAACTCAATGATCAAATGCTCTCAACCAAATCATTTCACAAAGCACAAGCCTTCATTCCAAAGAACCAAATCCATATTTGCAATCCAATCCTTAACACTCTTTAACATTCATTATCCGAGATTCATGAATCCTTAAAAAGGGATTATCTTTCGCTTCTAATCGGTTCAAGGGTGAAAGAAAGGGGCTAATGCAAAGAAAAGACGGTTAGCTTGATTTAACGGTGGTTTCTCTCAATGAAAGGAGCAATGCGTAAAATAGCTCAAGATGGTGGAACAATTGATTCTTACAAAAACTTTGCTACCATTTCCTACCCAACCATAAGCTTCAAATCCTAGAGTCTATCCCAATGATAACATCCAAACTACCCTTTCAAGAGAGTAATCCCAACCCAAGGCTATTTTCTTTAACCAAATATCAACCAAAATTTTCAAGCGATCAAACTTTTCATTCTATTTTTTTTTCGTGAACCTAGGAAAACATTTATTTTATAAACACAAGCTCTTTCATTTCGGTTTTGGATCCTCTTTCCTAGCATCTTTGCTCTTTTTTTTTCTCATCATTTTTTTTTCTTTTCATTTTTATTCTTCTTACTCTAGGGAGGATCTTTATAAAGGCTTAAGAGCTGTTTACTCAACTTGATTTCCTTTTTCTTTCTCACAAATTTTTCCACCACACTCGGTGTTTTAGCTTTGCTTTCCTCACTTTTTATTTTGCAATTTTCTTTCTTTTAGCACTTTGGCTTTAACTACCCATAACTCTTCTCAAGAATAACCAAAAAAAACCCACCCCTAGTGATCCTAAGTGCTAGCTAAATGTGATTCCCAAGCTAGCCTATGGAAGCATTGATTTTGTCATTCCGTATCTTCGACCATTTTACACTTGAAGTGCAATGCAAAAAGGCCTCACTCAACAATGCAAGGGGTTTCAAAGAAGGTTAGGGTGATTAGTGAGGTTCCATTCTAAAGATGAGAATGGTCATTCAAGTCCTCAAAAGGTTGGTAAAAAGATTGTTTAGGACTTGAATGATAAGCTAACAAGCACCATATATGCGAAATCAATCCCCAAGATAAGGATAATTAACCATTCATTAAGGTTCTCACTTGATAGAGTCTTAAGTCTAATCATACAAGGCTTCTCTAGTCTAAGGAAATTCAAGAATGCGAATTATCAAATCTTAGTGATTACAACATCTCAAGAGTATTTTTCAAGCTCAAATGTTAATTGGGGTTTAAGTTCGGTTTAAGGCTTGGATTTACAAAGAAAATCAATCATTATTCCCAATGCATATGCAAATGCAACTTATGAATACACTAGACTCAATCCTAACATGCAAGAATGTCATGAGAAACTACATGCATTTTTTTTTTTTCGAAATTTTTCAATTTTTTTTTGTTTTTCGGTTTTAAAGTATGTACAATGCAAAGACTCAAGACAAAAGGAAAACAAAACAACTAAAAGAATTATTAGCAACGTGTTCCCTTCCCCAAACTTATCTCTCACCGTCTCGGTGAGAAACAAGAAACGAAGAAGGGATCAAAACACAAAGGGCAAACAAAAACGAAAATTATGTATAAGAAAGAGAATGGTGTACCTTGGAGAGATGGGTTGCTAGAGCTAGATGGTGAACGTGGTGTAGTGGCTCATGGAGAGAATGCCTAGAAGGTTCATGATCCTCTTTATTCATGCTTGTTTCGTGTCACTAGCTTGACAAATGATAGGCTTGGGAGAGTTCCCAAGAGCGCGTTTAACATCACTAGCTTGACGATTGCTTCCTCTTATTCTCTCCTTTTTTACATGCTTCCTTTACTCCTTGTTGTACACCTAAGATATCAAGATCACAAGAAAACAAAAAAAAGAAAAAAGATTAGCAACAAAAGAAAATAAAAAGGCTATAGTCTCAATTTGAATCCTAACTCTAATGACAATCGTTTAGTCCCCGGCAACGGCGCCAAAAACTTGATGCGGACTAATTTTACCTTTGCTAGAGAGCAAAGATCCAACTAGGTGCTTAAGCTTTACATTTATAAAGCATTAAACAAAACCACAAGTGCATGGTACACCGAGGTAGTATTTAAAGGTCAATCCCAAGGGACTAAAGCTTGCACACTAGAGATACAAGAAACAAACTAAGCTATAGCAAATATTTTTGGGTTTTTTTGTTTGGTTTAAAATAAAAGAAATACAAGAAACTAAAATGCAAGAAGTAAAATAAAGAAAATACATTGGACCTTAAGCTAAACTATCATGAGAATGGATTAACAATCAAACAATAATGCAAATGTTTAATTAAGCATTATTCTAGACAATGGAATATTCATTCTTTAGGTTAATCTACGCCAATGGTAAAACCTCCTTTCTCTAATCACATTCAAGATCCGGGGTTAGGCATTCCATCTCAATGATTAGACAAGCATTAATATACTCCCATTTTCGTCACAAGAGTTCATAGAACCCCGGTCAAGTAGCTATGTGACTCAAGCTCACAAAAGGTTTGGTTCAAACATTTCCACAAACACCTCTCGGGTGTGAAAATATTTAAAGATCTAGATTTGAATGATCAAGTCAAAACTAGCATTAATTAAGAACAACCTAAGTGAAGGATCTAACAAGGATCAGCCATAATACTCATCATCTAACTATCAAAACATCATAATCTAGCACAACACCTGGTTCAACAAAAGAGAAAACATGGTTCATGGGCAAAGGTAATTGATTTGGAATGACTAGTGGCTAATTAATGATGCTAGAACAAACAAGCATGCTCAATTCCATGACAAAGATCACTCACAATATACTAATTCACTCTCATGACATTAATCCATTTATTGATCACCTAATTAAACTAATCTTCCAATTGCAATTTAGTGATCAATAATCATTAAGTTCAAGTCCCTAATATCTACTAATCACCTTAAACATCAATTCTCATTGGTTAAGTATGAAAAGCAAATTTAGAATTCTCCTAGACATTCCATCGAACATCTTCCGGGCATGAAATGATCATGATCAAGATTTTGATTAGCTAAATCTAATCTAGCATTAAACACATCCTAAACCTTAGAAATCACATGAAACTAACTCTAAGCATCATCAATCAACCATAAATCAACCTAATCTACCTAGCCCATAATCCATGAGAAAACTAGTTTCTAAACATGATAAAAGATGAAGCAAAATATATAAACATAAATATAAAAGATAGAATTGAAGAATCCTTCACTAGAGTGGCATGAAGATGAAGATCAATCCAAATCATCAAGAAAAAGAGTTTGGATATAAATCCAACTCTAGAGAGAAGAAAACTTAGGTTATTACAAGCTAAAAATTGTATTTATAGAGGTCTATAACGGAACCGGGTCGGGTCTCAAAAACTTCACTTGAGATGAGGCCATACCGAGGTCATGACTCCGGTATGGAGCCACGGTATGGTCTCTGCTATTTTTCTCCAAAACCTTCAATACCCCATACAGAGGTCATGACTCCGGTATGGAGCCACGGGCTGTCATTTTGCTCCAAAATCTTCAACACCCCATACCGAGGTCATGACTCCGGTATGGAGCCACGGTATGGCCTCTGCCATTTTGCTCCAAAATACCCCATACCGAGGTCATGACTCCGGTATGGAGCCACGGTATGGGAGCTGTCATTTCTTCATTTTCTTCACTTCTTTGCCTTCTTTTTGACCCCTTCTTGCACCCATTTGATCCATTCTTGTTTTCTATTAAATCCTCATCATTTTGCATCCCAATTGCTCTCCAAAATGTCTCGAAGTGGAAACACCATCTTCAAACCTATAAAACACAAAAGAGAATGCAAATGCACCTAGAAATGCCTAAATGATATGCAAATGTGGGATGAAAATATGATTACCACTATATAAAAATGGTGTAAAATATGAGAATATCAGTTATCGTAAGCGCAGTCCATTTCCCCAATGCTGTGTTGATGTAGTTGAAATGATTTCTGCACGAACCTCCTTAACGGGGAGGATCAAATGAGCAATACTCATTACAGTACTCATCAATTTTATCTCAATATGCTTCACTTTTTTGGTTGCTGCCAACAACACTGTCTGTTCCATATTTTATCTACCCACTTACTAGCACCAAATTTTGCGCAGTGGTCCATTTGGAGTTTTTTCGGCGAGCAGGAGTTGAATCCTCTGCATTTGGAGTGGCTTCATTAACATCGCTCATGCTTTCAAGAGCCGCTTGTATAGAAAATCCGGGAAATTCAATTATTCCAACATTCAACATTTTCATGACCTGTCATATTAGAAGAATAAGGGGGTGCTTGAGATGAAGATTGCATCATCGATCCATGATATGGAGGATAGTTTGGAACAAATGACGACATGAAGAAATTTGGCGGAAACCCATAATTTGGTATATTTTGGGGTTGGTTGGAAGATTGGTTTTGAAATTGATAATTGCTGGGATTTGGGTAGTGAAAAGGATAATTAGAAGAATTTTGGGTGTTAAAAGGGTTATTGTTGGGATCCATTTCCCTAAAAAGATGTTTAAAGCTATAAACAAGAGTTTTTTTGGAGGCTAGTAGAAAAATTATAGTAAAAAGATGAAATTTTTTTGTGTCCAAATCAAATAAAACAAGTCTCTATTTATAGGGTATGAAAATGATGAATTTTGGTATAAAAACAAATAAATGAAAAAATAATTTACTATGAAATAATTGATCTCAAAGATCGGATGAAAAAAAAAATCAAGAATATGAAGAGCCAATAAAAACAAGACACTTGTTCCAATCTACAATCCAATCTTATGCACGTGTGGTCCCATTTTCTGTTCAGCACGTCCTCTTAAATTGCGCCACGTGGTAGCACTAGTCCCATTTTCTGCTCATTCAACCAGTTGAATATTTTCAACACTTTTGAATCCACCTGTATTCAACCGAAATTTCAACAGCCTCATTAAAACGTTTACATGTTGAATTAATTTTTCAGCAGGCTCATTGTAAATGATCTTATTTAAGGTCAATTATTTCATAGTAATTTTTTTTTTAAATTATATCAAAATTCATCATTTTGTACTCTATAAATAAATAGAGACTTGTTTCATTTAATTTGGACACAGAAAAGACGTAAGATGTTGAATTTTATTAAATAAAACTATTATAGAAAATAAAAATTGAATGAGTGTTGAATTATTAGATAAAAGAGAGAAAAAATGATGTGGAATATTAAAAAAAAAAAAAGAGTGTTGAAACAAAAAACTATTATACATAATCGTATAAGAAACAAAAAACTTCTAACCCTACGTCCGTGCCTAATTCGACTTCGACTGCACCCAACCATCTACGTACACGGAAAAGAAAAACTATAAAAAGACATTACTATCTCATGTATAGAATGAAATGAAGGCTCGTTTAAAATGATTTTCTTAAATAACACATGCTTATCGTGTAGTACAACGGTATATAACAAAACTAAAACGTAAAACAAATAATATCTACCACAAATCCAATAAGTGGTTGTTATATGTTTTAGACTTTTAGTTGAACATGCAAAACTGCGTACGTCTTTTATTTTTGTTTTTTTCTTTCTTGGAAAATCAAATGAAAAACAAAACAAAAAACATTTAATTCAAATGTTTCAGAAAAAAACAATTGTATCCTTTTTTCAAATTGTATATATTTTTAAGATATAATCATTAAGTTTGGTCCATTGAATCTTAATCTTCTTAAAATCTATGCTATCAGTATCCGTCGTATTGGTCAATAGAATTCAAATACGGTATGTGTGATGCTTTTGAGCTATTATCATATTCTTTTCTTTTCTATCAACAACAACATGTATTCCATCGGATTTAAATCCGACCATAAATAACAACAATACTAATATAAATCATTGTCCGCCAAAATTTTCGTCAAAAATGTTTGTAGAGCAGATTATTAATTAGAATACGATAATAGATAAGAGATTAATTCCCATATTTTTATGGTATTAAGATTTCATCAGATTTTACAAAATATCCCATTTGGAGACCAATGTCATAATTGTTTTTTTGCTTAACGTCTTTGTTGCTTTGTTAAAAAACTTTTTAAGAAAATCCTGTGGAAAAAAACCATAGCAAGGTAAAAAAGTACAATCACGGAAGCTCTCCCTCGAATGATCATGTGTTATCTTGTAAGTCTCGTTGATGACGCATTCCAATGTTATGAACATGTTTCCCGAACATAGTGGTAGGTATTGACTCCGTGAAGATATATGCGGCATTGTCACATGATCGGACATATCTGACTTCGATGACTTTATCTTTTTAAGTTCTTGAGTGTTTGAAAAGAACTTCAAAGGGATATGTTTGGTTATATTACTTTTGATATATCCTTCTTTTGTTTGGGCGACACATGCATCATTGTCTTCATATAAAATAGTTGGCTCCTTGTTTACGTGGATTTCAATGCTCGATTGGATGTATTGGCTTATTGATCTCAGCCATACACATTCTCTACTTGTTTTGTGGAGGGCAATGATTTCAGCATGGTTCGAAGAAGTTGCCACGAGCGTTGCTTCTGAGAATGCCAAGATATGTCAAGGCCTCCGATCGTAAAAACCTATCCAGTTTGTGATCGGACTTTATGTGGATCTGACAAATATCATGCATCTGCAAAACCAATCATTTGACTGTTTGAATTCTTAGGATAAAATAAACCTAAATCAGTAGTCTCTTGAAGATAACGGAAGACATGTTTAATCACATTCCAAAGTCTTCGCGTAGGGGACGAACTGAATCTTGCCAAAAGATTAACGGCAAATGATATATCAGGTTTTGTACAATTTGCAAGGTACATAAGGGCTCTAATCGCACTCAAATGTGGTACTTCAAGACCAGTATCTCTTCATTTTTCTCATGTGGTCAAAATGGATCGCTTTTAACATTAAGTGATCTAATGATCATAAGGGTACTAAGAGGAGATGCCTTATCCATGTTGAATTGTTTTAACACTCTTTTAGTGTATGTAGATTGATGAACAAATATACCATTTTGGAAATGCTCAATGTGTAGGCCAAGACAATACTTTGTCTGACCGAGATCTTTCATCTCAAATTCCTCTTTTAAATAGTTGGATGCTTTCTGTATTTCCCTTTGAGTTCCTATTATATTTAGATCATCAACATACACTACAAGAAAACAGAGCATGAGTGACTCCCTAAACGGTCCCAAAATAGTCGCTAATCTGCAATAAGCGATTGATTTGAGACTAAAAAAGTAGTCGCTAAATTTTGGTCGCTAATTAAAACAGTCGCAAATTAGTCACGTATTATGGACTATTTTGTGACTACTAAATTTAGTCGTAAATAAGCGACCACTTTGAGACAACATTTAGTAGTCGTATATTAAAGACTAAATAGTGACAAATGTTGGTAGTCATATTTTTGAGACTAATTTGTAACTGCCTTTGTAGTCGTAGATGTGCGATTTTTTTGAAACTGATAAGTTAGAAGTTAATCAGCAACTTATTTGTAACCACCTTAATTAATATATATATAATGTTTGAGACTGATAAGTTAGAAGCTAATGGTGTAATCAACTCTCTATTATGTTTTTAGTTATATTACTGGCAGTAATGAAAAATGAGTAGTAGTGAAAAAGATCACACCCACAAAAAGGTTCTTAGTAAAGAAAAACCAAACAAAAATCTTAAGATAAAGAGTAACTCTCATACCAAAAACAAAATAAAAATTAAGCAAAAAAAAAAGCGATGATATAGAAGAGCCAAGCTTTTTTACTCATCATCAACGACGATCTTCTTCCCTGCAGAGACAAAACAAAAGCAACTTTATGAGACAAGACAGGATTCTACAAGGCACAAAAGAAAGGCGAGAGGAGAAGAAGAAACAAACCTTGTGCTGAGGCAAGTAAACTTGGTTTGTTGGGTGTTCTTCCCCTGTTCCTCCATTAACTTCTCAGCATGCTCTCTTTCTTCCATACTCGATTCTTAAAGAATCTGATACCAAGAAACCAATTGTGAATCTGATAAAATAAATAAGCCAACTTACTATAGTTTTAAAGATAATCGCATGAACAAGAAATCTGCCAGATACCTTGTGTGGGGGATGTTGGCAATAGCAATGGTAAGCAGCATCACACATTTTGGAGAACATGAACTTGTTAGGATCTCCAGTTCTACGACAGACCTAAGGAAGGTAAAGACTCAGTGAGACAGTTAAAAGATCTAAAGACACTCTATATAACAGTTAGGCTGTCAGTATAAAGACTCAACTGGCCTCACAAACCCGGCATAAGTACCTCTATGTTGAGTCCAAGACTTCAAACAATTCTTGTGGTACTTTTTGCCACGGTTTTTACAGGAGAGCATCCTCCTTGCTCTCTCGCTTCCTTCCCCTTCTCCTTCGTTAAAAACACTAGAAGAAGAACCCAATGGATCGATGAGAAAATCCTCAACTCGATTAACCCCTTTGAGAAACTCCTCCTTTCCATTGGCACCACGGAGATCACGAGAAAACCCTAGAGAGTAGAAGCAGATCCGACGGCTGCAACAAAAGATCGAACAGAGAGAGTGAAGCGTCGTTAAGAAGAGAGATTTAGAGAAGAAGAGAGATGATACCATGTAATTGGGCAATCTACGTGAAAAGCCGGAATGTATCGAAGAGGATTCACCGGCGGCAAGAGAAGTCTCAGAAGAAGAATCCAAAGTCGAATGCTTTTTCCCTTGTCTTATCGCCGACTGCGGATCTAACACCTCCGCTTGTCCCACCACCGTTACCTTTTCCAGCCATTTCGTTCAAAATCAGAAGGAAATTGATTAAGAAATCGAGAGAGGCAGACAAGATAAGAAGATTCAGAGAGGAACGATTCGAATCGGTGAAGGAAAACGAGAGAGAAAGAGGAGACGATTCGAATCGGTGAAGGAAGGAAATCTAGAGAGAGAGAGAGAGAGAGAGAGAGATAGAGAGAGAGAGAGAGAGAGAGAGAGAGAGAGAGAGAGAGAGAGAGAGAGAGAGAGAGAGATAGAGAGAGAGAGAGAGAGATGAACAGATTGTAGGAAAGAAATGGAGAGAGAGAGAGAGATGAACAGATTGTAGGAAGGAAATGGAGAGAGAGAGAGATGAAGATTCAGAAGAAAATCGAGATACAGGGATGAGAAGATGCAGATTCAAAAGGAAATCGATAGAGAGATAGAGGGATGAAGAGTACTTGTTTGGATAACTGATTTGGGAATCAGATATGTTCGAGTACTTGTTTTGAGGGTCCCGAAGAGTCTGTAATTAGTCGCACAATAATTGTAGTGGGAATTAATACGCGCCCAAATGCCCAAAATATTTCACCAAATGCCCAAAATATTTCAAACCTTGACATGTAGAAAATTCGAAATTTTTCAAGTTGGTAACAAAGTAGTCACAAATTTGGACGATAGTAGCAAAGTAGTCACAAATTAGTGACATTTTGTGACTAAACCCTAACAATTTTGAACCATATAAGTAGTCCACATGATTAACCAATCAGTCTTTTCCTATTTCAAGAAGTATATGCGAAGATTAAACCCTAAACTAATACTAATTAACTAAATTTTGAAAAAAATTAAAGTTAGACAAACTTTACCATAGAAAACATATGTAATATATGTTAAGATTTTTTTTAAGATGCAAAAATGTTTCATCAAATCCAAAGTTATAAGTTTTCAAGAAATATATTATCTACTTAGTGTAACAACTAGTGAAATCTATGTAGATACTTAAAACTATATATATTCACAATTTTCTATTATTATTTTTTCAAAATCACACGGATGAGTTGGTAAATAGAAGCAAATCAATCACACTTTCATAGCATCGTCACAAATTAGTCGCTTGTTAGTGGGTATTTAATTACGGTTTTGTGACTCAACTGGGACAATCATCACAAGTTGCTAAGTAGTCACAATTTTGTTACTACTTTTGCGACTGCGTTTTCTGATTAATAAAAGGATCGCTAATTGGTCTCACTTTGCGACTACTTTGCGACGAAAACTACATAGTCGAATATTAGTCTCACTTCAGTCGCAAATATACGACTATTACACGATGATATAATTTCGTCGTAAATTTGCGACTATAAAGCCTCTAATTATGTGTTGGTCGCTTATTAGTCGCAAAATGGTCACAAAGTAGTCACAAAATTTTGTGACTAAAAAAAGAGTCGCAAAAAGTAGTCACTTTTCAGAGTTGCCTTTTTCGTCTCGGAAAAAGATGGATTGATCCAGTGAGAGATGGATCGATCTGGTTTGATCTAGTTCAGCCTGAAAAATTCCTACGCGCCAGATGTGTTGGGATTGATCGATCCAGATTTGGATGGATCGATATGACTTGGTCTGGAAAGTTCCTGCGCGCTAGATGTATTGGGATTGATCGATCGAGATTTGGATGGATCGATCTTTCTCTTTCTGGTCCCGTCTCCTGCACATACTTCGTTCTGCTCGCCAAATTGGCATGTCTTCACGGAAAAGGCATAACTTTATAACTCTTGATCGGAATGACTTCAAACCACCTCCAAATGAAATCTAACTCAAGTGGCTATCTTGTCTCCAAATTTTATCGCAATCTAATCAAGGAAAGCCTTTCAAATAACACAAAGTTTCTGAAGTTTCAGCATGATCCCACACCTTCATACATCAAATTGCACCCAAAATATCTTGTTTCCTCCAAACCAGCTTAAAACATGTAAGGACTCAATAAAGTAATAAAATACTCTAAAAATATACTTTTACTCGATAAAACAACGAATATCATGGTTGAAAACCGGTAAAAACCATGATATATCAACTACCTCGGCGCGTATTGTTAGCTGCTTTGGCGTTTGGTGGTGGTTTGCCTCGGCGAACACCGTCTGCCTCGGTGCGAGCCGTCAGTCGCCTTGGTGCATGCTGTTAGCTGCCATGCCATTTCCCTCGGTAAAATTCCGTCTGCCTCGGCGCGTGTTGTTAGCTGCCTCGATGTTTGGTGGAGGTTTGCCTCGGCGCGTGCCATCAGTTGCCTCGGTGCGTGCAGTTATTTGCCTCGGCCCACACTGTTATTTTCCTCGGCTCAAGGGGAATGCATGCCTCGACCCATCATGCTCCGACTGTTGATCTTGCTAAGGTGGGAAATGACCCCAACATCGTTCTTCACTCCAATCGCCTAGCTTAGCAGCTTTCTCATAAATCTCAGTCAATTCCTCTTGAACAACTAGCTTGTTCACTTGCTCACTAGTATCCAACATCTTGACATACCCAGTAGTAATGTCATCCAAGTAAGCTTCAGAACTAGTAGAACGAACTAATGCTCTCTCGAGTGGATCGTCAGGATGCATAGCCCGGAAAGCTTCCTCTGCGACATCTCTGAAAGTATCTACGAAGAAGGTCTGACCGTCGATGGTGGGTATCTTCATTAGCTTATCCATGCTGAACTCCATAACCAAATCACAAATATTGAGAGCTAGATTCCCGTTCTTGCAGTCAATCAATGCTCCAACAGTTGCTAAGAATGGCCTTCCCAAGATAAGAGGATCTTTGAGTTCTTCATCATATTCCAAAACTATGAAATCTGCAGGGATGAGGCATTCACCAATCGTAACCGGAGCGTCCTCAAGTAAACCTTCTGGGAACCGTACTGATCTATCAGCAAGTATCAAAGAAACCCTTGTCGGTTTGAAATCTTTCATTCCCATACGCAGAGCAACTGAAAATGGCATGAGGTTGACACCTGACCCGAGATCACAAAGAGAATGCTCAAACCTGTCTGTCAAAATCGAATAATCCAACACAAAGCTTCCTGGATCCGGTAGCTTCACTGGGATTTTGTTAATCAGAACAGCACTAACATCCTTAGTGATTATCAATACTCCTTCCTCAAGATCCACATTGCTTGCAACCATCCTCTTTACATATCTTCTGAAAATGGGTGAAGTCTTAACCGCATCGACAAATGGGAGTTCAACAACTAACCTTTTCATCATTGCCTTGCATCTAGCGTCTTCAATAACCTTCTTTGAGTTCTTAGGAGGCTTTGGGTATGGAACCTTGGGCTTGTAGACGCGTTCTATGGTAAGTTCAGGTCAATTTTGGCCTCCAGAACATTCTTTGGTCGATACTGGTATGGCTTGACACTATTCTGGTAAGTTTTTAAGGGTGTCGATTGACACTCTCCCTTGGTGTCGATCGACACCTTCGCTGGAATATCAAAATCAACATCTTCTTCAACTTCTTCAAGCAAAACGAAATCTTCTGCATTCACACCCTTTTCAAACACTAATTTCACTTATTTTCCACTCCTCAGAGTGATTGAATTGACGTTTTGTCTTGGGTTCATGTCGGTCTTGCCCAAAATAAAACCTTTTTGTCTCTTCACTGACTCTACGGTCTGAGCAACCTGGGTATCCAGCTTCTTCACATGGATATTGAGAGCCTCAAATTTCCCATTCAGATTCATGTACATGGCATCCATCTTACCATTGAAATCAACAGTCATCTTCTGCTGGCCCTCAAGAAGCCTCTTAAACATAGACTCAATCTTGCTTGATTCCGGTGACTTTTGGTGGTGGTGCTTGATAAGTTGAACTTCCATAAGTCCTGGTGTAGCCACTGTTCTGAGCCGGTTTCTGGTACGACTGATTGGATTCAAAACCCGTCGGATTACCTTCAGCATTCTTGTAACCTCCTCTCTGAGCATTGTTAGTGAAATTTCTGTTGTTCTGACCATACTGAAACCTTTGACCCTGATATCCTCCACCAATGTAGTTGACATCTTCAAATTCATCTTCTTCAATGGCCTCAACTTCAGCATCAAAGTGAACAGTCTTTTTATTTTTACCCAACAAGAGACTATGCATTGAATCTAACGAAGCATGGACCTCTGCAATCTGACTACCCTCTAGACTTTCAGCTTAGTTTTGCCTTTTATAGTCCGACATCTTCGTGCTATTGCTCGAAGCCAAGTTCTTGATAAGAATCAAAGCATCATGTGAGCTTCTCGTTATGAAATCCCATTACTTACAGAATCCAGTGACATCTGATTTCTCCAATCAACGCCTCTGAAAAATGTGCTAAGTAGCTGAGCTTCACCGAACCCACCCATGGTGTGGAAAGTCTCTCTGATATGACTGGAAACGAATCCAAGCTGCCTTGAAAGACTTCATCTCCCCTTGAGAAAAGGTATATATTCTGGTTCTATCTCTTCAGATCTGGCATCGTCATAAAAATGGTTCATAAATGCATTCTTCGTCGCTTCCCATGTGGTTAGCGAACCTGGAGGAAGTTGTTTCAACCAGCTAGCTGTTTCTTCTGCAAGAGAATATGGGAAAAGCTTACAGAACATGTAGTCATTGCTGACTCCATTGGCTTTGATGCCACCAACCAGATCCTCAACCTTCTCGATATGATCCATATGATGCTCATTGGAAAGTCCATGAAACTTGTGTTGTCCCACGAGAGTGTAATACTGAGGTTGAATCTAAAAATCGTGTCTCTCAAAAGCAAGAGGTCTGATCGCGGATCTGTTGGCATAGAATTGATCAGGCCTGTTGTCAGCAAGTGTTCTGACCACTTCGTTCCCCTCTAGTTGGGGTTGGCTCTCATTCCAATGCTCAGGTTGTTCAACAATCACATTCCCATTAGCATCAAGCTTTTGACCCTGCGCATTGCGCATGTTCCCATTCTTCATCGGTTGAAAAACTTGTTAAAAACGGGCTTTAATCAATGAGACAAACGTTAGGCCTTGGGAAATTTTTTAAGGTAAATTCGAATTGTAGACTAAAGGATCGTTAGGATTTTTATGAAGATCCGTTCTCGAACTCGAAACACAACTGTAAAATCAACCAACTTTCGCTGCGAAGATTATCTATGTTTAAACCCTAGAATCGCAAATTTCTTTGCAAATTCAAACAATTCAGACAAGCATTAAGGTTCTGGTTCGATTGTTCACAAAATCACTAAGCCAAATTTCTTTGCGAATAGTTATTTTGCTCATCTAAGATAGTTCATGCAATCAATAATACTTTCGCATCTATTAATTAGCTTAAGTTCTGAATTCTAGGTGATCAAGTTAGAATTAGCGTTTAGTATGATCTAGATGAAGAACCACGTGGTTATCCTAACAATATGTATAATCTAATAATTCATCTTCAATCTTTGAATAACCTTAAACCTAACAAGCAAACTACTTAGACATGGTGATTGAAACAAACATCATGAAAAGAAAAGAGTGCATAAGAGAAATAAGCAAAAGATACAAAAGAGGTTCGAATTCTTCTCTTACACGAACATAGTCTCGAATTGTCTCCTCAAAAACTCACCAAATTGCCAAAGCCTTTGTCTGAATAGAAATAATAGTCTCCTCTGAAAAAGTGGTTTAAAATAAGTATATATAGGTATATGGTCGGATTTGGTGGAGTTTGGATGATTCTGGGAGAAAAAAAAAAGTTCAGAGTTGCCTTTTTCGTCTGGGAAAGAGATGGATCGATCCAGTGAGAGATGGATCGATCTGGTTTGATCTAGTTCAGTCTGAAAAATTCCTGCGCGCCAGATATGTTGGGATTGATCGATCCAGATTTGGATGGATCGATCTGACTTGGTCTGGAAAGTTCCTGCGCTCACTACAAGAAAACATGCGGTTTGCAACGGCAGATTTCGTTGCAAAATCGTCGCAAAGAGACAGGAGCAATGACTTTGCAACGAAACACAATTTGTCGCAATCAGCTCGTTGCAAATCCAAAATCATCGCACATTCGTCGCAAATTTTGCAACGAACACATTTCGTCGCTAGTTCGTCGCAAAATAGAATCGTCGCACATTCGTCGTAATATTTGCAACGAATGAAATCGTTGCGAATGCGTAGCAAAGAGACGTCGCAAATTCGTTGCAAAATTTGCAACGAATTTGCGACGCCAGAACCGTTGCAAAATTATGACGTGTAAGGCGTAGCAAAATCGTCGCAAAACCATGCGTGGCACACGCGTTGCAAAATTTGCAACGCGTTTGCGACGAATTTGGAAAAATAAATTTTAAATTTCCGTTGCAAAGTCGTTGCAAAAGTGCAACGACATTGCCACGAATAGGGGTATTAAAAAAAATTAAATAAAAAAATATATATTTAAAAAATTTGTTTTAAAAAAAACTAATAAAAATGGTAATATTAAAATAAAATAAAAATGAATTTAAAATTTAAAACAAAATTAGAATTAAAATGCAAAATAAAATTTATCATTTAAAATACAAAATAAAAATTAGAATTTAAAATAAAAAATAAGTAGTCAATGAGCTAATCTCGAAGGTTGATATCCGGTAGATCTGCATCGGCCGCTTCTCGGGCCGCATGAACGAATGCCTCAGAAGGCTCACCGGTCTCCGGAACCGTCCTCGTCGTCGCCGCTGCGGCCGCCCGTCTTGCGTCTAACGCCGCTGCTAGAGTCGGGTTACCCTCCGCCATGATGTCGAAAAGGGTATTAAACCCCACGATCTGCTCCTTCTGATCCGACAACAGAAGCGCTTGCTCCTCTTGGTGGCGACGCAACTCGGTAATCTCAGCATCGCGTGCCTCCAACTGAGACCGGAGAAGTATAGAATCTTCGGTGGGAGGCGGAGCCGATGAATGGGCGGTCGGGATATGGACATCCTGCATAGAACCCGCTCCGTAAAGTCGACCCCTTTTCTTTGGGGCAACCTAAAAAAATATTTAAAACTTAATTATTATAGGTTAAATAATTTTAGAATAAAAAATTAAAATAATTGAATTTAATAATTTATTATTAAATATATCTTACCTGCTCGAAAATTTGGTCCTGCTCATGTACCGTCAAACCGCCGGACTGGACGGAGCTATCACCGGGAGAAAGCTGAGTCTGACGCTCAGTAATTGCCGCCTGGACGTCCTTGTAAACCCGCTCCGCCCGAGCGTCTACAAATGTGCCGTCTTTCTTCTTGTGGGTCTCCTCTAAAACTCGTACAATAGGCGGGAGTTCGCCACCGTTCACCTTTTCAGAAAACAAAGTAGAAAAACAAATTAGTATAAATTAAATATAAATATAAAATTATAAAAACTTAAAAAAATGACTAAAGTTATGACGTACTAGTTGCTGGCGTCTTCCGAAGAAGGGAGTCTGGCCGGATGTGTGGGTCGATGGGGGCTCGCCGTCTGGACCGGGCGTCTTCCGAGAAGCCGAACACTTGACCGACCGAGTCTGGCTGGTAGGCTCCCTCCAGAAGCGCACTAACCCGGCCCATACATTCGGGTCCATATGCGGTGGCATCGCATTATCCCCAATCGCCCTCCATTTCTTCTTCCAGTTGCAGACCATCCCTGCGAGGCGTTGCTTCGCCTTATCGTCGAATTATTCCCGAACACTCTCCGTAATAGACTCATCCCAGTGCCATTTTTGCTACAAAAATAAATCAATTAATTAATTAAAATATACTAAATTAATTTAAGTTACTATATATATTAATGCAATAAATGAAATTTGCCCAAAAAAGTTAAACTTACCGCGAAAGACTCGAACCAGATATCGCGAATATGCTGAGGCGTCTGAGTCCAATTAGCATGCGGCTCAACGAAGTACTGCTTGATCGTGTCGGCAACGCTTTGTCCGACCTTGTTGTGTGCCTTGAACCTGAAAAATAATTTCAAGAGGTTAGTAAAATAAATAAATAAATAAACATTACTTGATATTATTAAAAAATATGCATACGTATTAAAATACTTACCACCATGTCCGCGGCGCCAAATCTGGATCTAAGCGATCCAACATGTCATGTCCCGGTTGCCGGAGAAGATCTCGAACACGCATCAGGATAGGCTGACCGGCCTGTGCGACATCCAGAACTGGACCGGTAGATTGAGGATGTGGAGGAGGATGCATGGCAGGATGAGGAAATGGATCCGCGGAACCGGGAACAGAGCTCTCTGAAATTGGGTCTCGTCTTGTCGGAGTAGACGATGATCCCGGGTTCGCCCGACCCATCTGCTGAGCCACGAACTCAGTGTAGTGTGGACGCGAATGTCGAGAAGAACTCATCTACAAAATAAAAATAATTATATGTTAGCTATTTCTAAAATAAATTTATTTAATATCAAATAAAAATTCTAATCCTTTAAATTGTAATCATATATAAATATATATATATATATATTTAAAATCTAATCCTAACTAACCATATAAATTTTATTCCGAACTAACCATACAAACAAATACATATTTCTAAATTCTATTCCTAACTAACCATTCAAATTTCTAATCCTATAATTTCAAATATTTATAATCCTATTTTTATAAAAAAAAAATATTTACCTTATATGGAGAAAAATCGGATGAGAGAGAGAGCTTGAGAGAGAGAATTTGAGAGATAGACAAAGGCAAGAAATGAAGAAGATCTGCGTTCATATATATAATTTTTATGGTCGTCGCAAATTCGTTGCAACGTCGTCGCAATGTTTCCACCAAAAATTTGGCCAATTAAATAAGCGGGAAGTTTTGCAACGACTTTGCGACGATTCGTTGCAAAGTCGTTGCAAAATGGATTTAATTTTTTTAAAGTTTGTTCACCTGGCAAACGAATTAATTTGAATTTGCAACGAATTTGCGACGATTCGTCGCAAAGTCGTTGCAAAATGGATTAAATTTTTTAAAAGTTTGTTCCACCGGCAAATGAATTAATTTAAATTTGCAATGAATTTGCGACGATCCGTCGCAACGTCGTTGCAAAACAAATTTTTTTAAAAAAAAATTGAATAACCGACAAACGAATTAATTCGATTTTACAACGAAATTGCAACTGGTCGTCGTAATTTCGTCTCAAAGTCAACATTTGTGGTTTAGGGTATCGTATTCCCTGAACTAGTTTGCAACGAATTTGCGACCAATCGTAGCAAATCCGTTGCAATGTCGTCCCAAATGTTCCTCACATTGAAAATTATTGTGCCAAGAATATGCTCTGAAATTGTTTATATTACATCACATGAGTTACATAACTCAATTATTAAAAACTTATCATCAAATTTAAGATTTCAAATTATTTATAACTTAAGGAACATCAAACTCATCTTCCCCACCTTCTTCCTCAGTGTCATCATTGAGATCTTCGAGTTGATGATCTTGGGGATCAATCAGCAGTATGTCGTCCGAAGTTTGTTCTGGAGTAGACATATCTCCACATGTGTCTTGTTGCATCGGCATATCTTCACCATCGATTATCTGTCCTCTAGGGGATACTTTGATTACAGTTGACCATGGTATCCCTGTATGTCGTACCCGAGGATATGGAACGAATGTGACCTGTTCCGCTTGTGATCCCAGAATAAATGGCTCAAATCTGCGATAACGGCGTGATACATTTACATCAACAGCCCCATATTTGTTTACTCGAACTCCGCGCCCAATTACAGGATCATACCAGTCACACTTGAACAATGTACATTTTAAGTTAACCAACCCTGGGTACTCCACTTCAATTATCTCCATTATAACGCCGTAGAACTCAGAATTACCTGTCACATATACTCCATAGTTGGCTGTCGCCCGATGTTTTCCATGGTCATAAGTATGAAACGTATATCCTCTGGTAAAATACATGGGTGAAGATGTAATTTTTCCGAGAGGACCTTGAATCAACTCACGAAACCAAACCGGATATGCTGTGTCACCATATTTAACTTGCGTTTTCAACCACGGTGCAAAATCTCGATCCTTACGGTCCCTGTGCTGCTCGACTGATTCATTGGGAAATGCCTCTTGTACTTGTGAATCGAACAACCTGCATTTACGTTTAAAGTAATTAAATTAATTTGGATAATTACTGAAACTTAAATATGAGGGAAAATAATTATCATATGTTAACCTCTCGAAATGTTCGACGTAGTCACAATTGAGTAGTATATAAGTGTGGGCGCTATGACGATCATTTTCATTTCCCCACCAAACTTCCTTCAATTTGCCGCTAAATCTTCCAATTGGGGAAAATATATCTGGGACACCTTCGACTGCATACGTCTGACATATTCCTCCATCATCATACCTCCTAGCGGTCCGTTTTCGTGTGCGCACATTTGGTGCAAAGTAGTATGAAGTGAAGTGAGAAATTTCTTCCGTTAAACTCCCTGCAACTATTGATCCTTCAACTCTAGCGAGGTTTTTTGCTTTCCCCTTTAAATGTTTCATGAAGCGCTCGAATGGGTACATCCAGCGAAACTGAACAGGTCCACCAAGTGCTGCTTCATGCGGAAGATGGATAGGTAGATGTTCCATAATGTCAAAAAAAGATGGTGGAAATATCTTCTCTAAGTTGCACAACAAGGGAGCAATATGGTCATCAAGTTGTTGAATTCCATCTACTGTCAGCGTGCGCGTACACAGATCCCTAAAAAATGCGCCAATCCCTATACAATTCACATCAAAAATCTTGATCATTAATTATGCTTTAGATCATATATATATATTATTTATTAATTACTTACCTGAAATTGCTTCGTGTACGTTTCCCGGTAAAAGCTCTGCAAATGCAAAAGGTAAAAGCCTTTGCATAAACACATGGCAATCATGGCTCTTCATTCCTGAAAATTTTTGACCTTGCTCAACACATTTGGAGAGTTTGGATACGTATCCATCGGGGAACTTAACGTCAGCCACAACCCAATTGAAAAGTGTTGCCTTTCCTTCCGCACCCAGCCTGTAAATGGGAACTGGGGCTTTACCACTGCTCGTAAGATGCAACTCACTTCTCGAACATATAAGAGGCAAGTCCAATCTTGACTTGATTGTGTCTTTAGTTCGTCCCTGCACATTCAAGACTGTATGCATTATGTTATCAAAAAAGTTTTTTTCAATGTGCATCACATCAAGATTATGGCGTAGGAGGTGATCCTTCCGGTAAGGTAGTTGCCAGAATATGCTTTTCTTATGCCAATTGTGATGTTCGAGATATCCGTCCGGCATGTTAGCTGGAATGTGCCAATTACCCCCTCGCATCGCTGTCTCTTGAGCACCATAGTAATCAATTTGCGCGGCTAAAGCTTCCCCTGATTTATAAACAGGTGGGGGCGTTCGTACAACTTTGTTTTTCTTAAATAACCGTTTGTTTTTCCGATATGGATGGTTTAGTGGGAGAAAACATCGATGACAATCAAACCAACTTGTCTTCCGTCCATTTTTTAGTTGAAACGCATCTGTTCGATCGAAGCAATACGGACAAGATAATCTTCTATGCGTTGTCCACCCTGATAGCATTCCGTATGCAGGAAAATCACTTATGGTCCACATAAGCACAACATGCATCGTAAAATTTCTTTCCCTCGAAATATCATACGTTCGAACACCACTATACCACAATTGCTTCAGCTCATCTATCAGAGGCTGCAGAAAAACATCAAGCGACCGCTTTGGATGCTTAGGACCAGGGACTAATATACTCAAAAATAGAAATTCTCTTTGCATACACATATCTGGGGGGAGATTGTAAGGCGTCAGGATGACAGGCCACAATGAATATTGTCTACCAGACATACCAAATGGACTAAATCCATCAGTGCATAAACCAAGATAAACATTTCTTTTCTCTTTTGCAAAGTTAGAATGTACCGACTTAAAGTGTTGCCATGCCTTCGCATCTGATGGATGAGTTATTTCTCCATTTGGACTCCTATGTTCGGCATGCCACATCATCGATGCAGCTGTTCTCTCTGATTGATACAAGCGCTTTAACCTATCAGTTATAGGAAGGTACCACATCCGTTGGTAAGGAACCTTCATCCTTCCAGTACCTTGTGGCTTGTACCTTGGCTTCTGACAAAATCGACATTCCTGCAGATTTTCATCATCTTTCCAGAAAATCATACAATTGTCAACGCATACATCTATCATCTTAGATGACAACCCAAGACTAAAGACCAACTTCTGTATTTCATAGTACGACTCACCAGACAAATTATCCTCTGGCAAATACTCTTTCATTAGTTCAGCCCACGAATCCATGCAATTCTCAGTTAAGTTATAATCTGTTTTGATATTCATCATCCTAGATGCCAAAGATAGTTTAGACAATCCTTCCCTACATCCTTCGTAGATTGGCTGATTTGTTGCATCTAACATATCATAAAAGTGTTTAGCATCTACGTTTGGTACCTCCACAGTATTATCACCAAATGTTGTTGTTGTATCATGAAATGCATCATTAACCATGTCATGAAATCTATTATGATCTAGACCCACATCTTGATGATCATGATTATCAAATTGATGATGATGTTGATCATGATTCCCATGCATAATACCAGGGTGTTCATCCATGTTGATATTGCTACTACTAGTTACTCCACCCCAACCATAACCCTCACCATGTTGAAACCAAACAAAATATTGCGGCATAAACCCTCTATTAAACAAATGTCTCCAAACAGTATCAACAAGAATATAATTTGCATTCTTGCACTTACGACATGGACACAACATCATACCGCTTTCCACAGTCGTTGGCATTGTTGTCGCTTGATACATGAATATTTGAAGACCGCTTTTGAACGCTTCTGTCACTGTTCCCTCCGAATCTCTATGTGTGTACATCCATCTACATAGTTCGTAGATATCGGCGCCACCGGAAGACATCGTGAACAAACTATTTTTTTTTAATACTAAAATGAGTAAATTTTATTTTATGTTGAGGTTTTTTGTGTGTAAAATCGTGAAGAAGGTGTATGCTATTTATAGAAGTTTTGTAAAATTTTGCAACGGATTTGCAATGAAATTTTGCAACGACAATGCAACGAAGTCATTTGCAACGACAATGCAACGAAGTCATTTGCAACGACACTGCGACGGAAATGCCTCGGATTTGCAACGAAAATATTCGTCGCAAAAAAACAGTTACAACCATTGAAAACGTGTCTCTACCTACTATCATATTCGTCGCTCAACCGTTGCACATTTGCAATGATCCTAGCCGTTGCAAATTTGGTCGCAAATTTTGCGACGACATTGCATCGAATTCTCAATCCGTCCCACATTCATCGCACTTTCGTTGTAACTTTACCACAAAATTGCGACGAAATGTTTCGTTGCAATTTTGCAATGATTTTGCAACGGAACGTAATTTCGTCACAGATTCGTTGCAAATCCGTTGCAATATTTGCAACGACCATTTGCCGTCGCAAATTTCCATTGCAAATCGCCTGTTTTCTTGTAGTGGCTCCAGATGTTTTGGGATTGATCGATCCAAATTTGGATGGATCGATGTTTCTCCTTCTGGTCCCGTCTCCTACACATGCTTCTTTCTGCTTGCCAGATTGGTATGTCTTCACGAAAAATGCATAACTTTCTAACTCTTGATCGGAATGACTTCAAACCACCTCCAAATGAAAGCTAACTCAAGTGGCTATCTTGTATCCAAATTTTATCGCAATCCAATCAAGGGAAGCCTTTCAAATAACACCAAGTTTCCGAAGCTTCAGCATGATTTTTCCACACCTTCATACGTCCAATTGCATCCAAAATATCTTGTTTCTTCCAAACTGGCTTAAAATCTGTAAGGACTCAATAAAAGAATAAAAGAATAAAATACTCTAAAAATACACTTTGGCTTGATAAAACAACGAATATCATGGTTGAAAACCGGTAAAAACCATGATATATCACTTGCAGAGATGCTCAGAAGTTCGACATACATTAGACCAATGTCCTTTGGATCCGTATCTGTAGTAGATGCTTTCACGCTTCTGCACGGTAGTCTATTGAATCTCTTTTCCTTTGGTGTTTGTTCAGAATGAACCCATTGGAAAGACTTTCTCCCTCATGGATTGTAATTTCTCCCACGTCCGCGATTGAATCGGCGGCCATGACCCCGATAGGTTTGATTTTTCTTCTCCGGATTTTTCACATCCGTTGTATTCACTTCTATGAATGCTTTGGCTCCCGTAGACCGAGAGTTGTGGTTTTTGATGAGAAGATCATTATTCTTCTCTGCGATTATGAGTGTTACAATCAATTCAGAAACCTTGTGTATATGCAATTTCTATGCATTGCTGGCAGGACACTGTGTTCTTTGTGGAAGGTGAGGTATGTCTTTTCGAGCATTTATGCTTCAGTGACAGGTTTACCACAATATTTTAATTGTGATACTATCCTCAACATTGTAGAATTATATTCCTCTACTTTTTTAAAATCCTGAAATCTCATATTTTTCCACTCTTCCATCGCATGAGGGAGATTTATTTTTCTTTGGTCTCCAAAGCTCTGATGAATTTTTTATGTGCGCGTAATCATGCATCACATTTTCATCCAAATGTTTCCTTAGAAATATTATTGTTTTTGCCTTAACTTGGACGGATGATTCATTTCCCTCTTTAATGGTCTCGGATAAAAAAATTTCGATTCCATATAGAGTTCTGCATCGGTTGTCCACGCTATGTAGTTTGCTCCAGTAATTTTGAGAGTTGGGAATTTAAGTTTCTCAACGTTGCCCATTTAATTTCTAAAAACAAAATCGTAAAAATTATAAAGATGATATGTTTTACATTAAAATGAACCGTTTATATTAATAATTAAAGCAACAATAGAAAATATTATTGCATAAAGAAGCAAACCAATATTTATGGTAAACTCTTCGGGAGTAAATTTTCCAATGGAGAGACCATAAATAGAAGCAAAAATTACACCGATAATAAAAATAAAAAAAACCAACGAAACATTTTTCTTACAAAATGAAAGCTAAACAATTTTCTTGTAAAAGTGTTTGAGAGAAGATAAAATATTTGAGTGATTTGAAAGAGTAAAATATGAGTGTATTTATAGATTGAAAACATTGTTCATAGCCGTTTAAAAAGTAAAAAAATTTTGAAATTTTTTCTTTGTGACCGTTGGTGATAAAAAGTTAAAACATAAATTAATCTGAAAATTTTAATAAGCAATCAGTTAAATTTATCAATTTCAGGTGAAATGATTATATACATGTGACTGAGCCTCCTTATATAGTAACCATAATATAAACAAATATTTAACGGTGGTATTATGGTGACAAAGTCATCCACATAAGTATAGTAAATAAATTTATACGGCGGCTTAGCCGTCTAATAAACATATGGTTATGGTGCGTTGAGCAACCATGACATAAAAAGAGTAAAATAATACTGAGGCGAAAATAGCCTACAGTAAAATTAAATGAATAGTAGTGTTAAATAACCACTGAAGTTATTATATTATTAATGGTAACATATCATCCAGTGTAATAATTTATATAGTATAATTATAGCGTAACCATAGAGTGATCGTGCTAATAACGTGTTATAATAATAGTTATCAGCAGGATCAAACTTTTATCAGTATAAAGAGAGATTTCTTTCTACTTTTTATAAGATATATGTATTGAGGTGAATTACAAAATAAATAAAAATATTTGTTTATATAGAGACGAAAAAATAAATTATTGTGCACATATTGGCTCCACACAAATTATTATTTTTAAATAAATGTTTTGCATATGCGTAGATTTTGTAACAAATAATAATTTAATTGATTTCATGGTCCAATATTTTCTCGGCCTATCCGTGTATAAATAGTAACAGAAAAAGAGCATCCAATTATTATTTTTCTTAACCCCAATTGCCAAACTTTACAAAATGGCTACTCACAATATCTCCTTCACTTCAGCTTTCGTTATTAACGCTCGTCATCTAAACACTCAACGTTTCCCTTGCAACACCGTCTCCAACACCACGCCGGCTCAGGCGGCGGTCACCATCCACCGCCGCTCCGCCAACTATCGTCCGCCTCTATGGGATCATCAATATCTCCTTTCTCTCGAGAATATATATGCGGTACATGCACACATACTATACTATAAATATGCATGTTTCATTCGACGTATTATATAACTAATGACATTTGTTAAGTTTTATAAAACTCAAAACCGTTTGATATTGAGATTTTTTCGATATATAGAAAGAAGTTGAAGTCGTGGAGAAAGCTAAGTTGATGAAGGATGAGGTGAGGAAGATGTTAGGTGAGACCGAAGGTTCTCTTGAGCAGCTAGAATTGATCGATTCTCTGCAAAGACTCGGAATCTCGTATCATTATAAGCACGAAATCCATAATATTTTGAAAAAAAATCACGATCAACACGGGGAATTTGGGAGGGAATCACAAGATCTTTATGCGACCGCACTTGAATTTTTTCTCCTAAGGCAACATGGTTTTGATGTCCCACAAGGTTATCACATATTATCTCACTATATATATAATTATTAGAGGAATTCTTTAAAATATTACTAAAATATGTTTTTGTTCCAAATATACAATCATTTAGTTTTCTTCCCAAAAATAACACTAAAAGTTTTGTTTTTCCAAAAATACCACAAACACTAAAAATGATTTTTAAGGGTTATAATTAAAAATTTTGGGTTTGGGTTTAGTATTTTGGGTTTAGAATTTAGTTTTCAGGGTTTAGTGTTTAGTTTTGAGGGTTTGAAATTTAGTTTTAATTTTATGGTATTTTGAAAAAAAGAAAACTTTTAGTGGTATTTTTGAAAAAACAAACTAGTGATAATATATTTGTAACAAAAACTTATTTTGTGGTATTTTTGAAAATTGTCCTAATAATTATTCATAGTTTAATAAGCATTCAATCAAGTGATCATGTAGCTAAGTTGTGTAGTAATTCCGGTTTTTTTTTTAAGTTTATACGATTTAACTCCTAATGTGTCGCCTCTAACAAAAATAATAATATATAACGTAATCGTATTTAACATATATTGCAGATAATTTTGACGTTTTCAAAAATAATATCGGAGTATTCAGAGAAACTTTATACAACGATATCAAGGGTTTACTCTACCTATATGAAGCTTCTTATTATTCAATGGATTCAGAGTTTAAACTCAAGGAGGCTAGAACTTTTGCAAATGAGCGATTAAGAGAGTTTGTGGCGGAAAATAACAAAACTTGTACATGCGGAAGAGATGAAGTTTATATGCTAGAGATGGTGAAACGAGCACTAGATATGCCGTACCATTGGAGCATACGAAGACTAGAAGCAAGATGGTACATAGATATGTACCGAAACAAGCTTGACATGAACCCTCTCTTGCTAGAGTTTGCAGCACTTGATTTCAACATGTTACAAGCTAATCATCAAGAAGAGCTTAAATTAATTTCTAGGTAATTATATAGTAATCTTGATTTGTGCATGTTTTTATTTCTCAAAGTGATATATAAATATGAACTGATTAATTAGCTTCTTGTTACAATTTTAATGTAGCTGGTGGAACAGCTCAGGACTTGTGAACCAACTTGATTTCGTGAGAGACCGAGTCACAGAGAGCTATTTTTGGAGCATTGGAATATATTACGAGCCAGAGTTTAAATACTACCGCAAGACACTCACCAAATTGTTCATGTTAATTGCGATCATGGATGATATCTACGATATCTATGGTACATTAGAGGAGCTTGAGATTTTCACAAATGTGGTCGAAAAGTAAGTACAATATTGGATTTGAACTTTTTCTCAGCCCTTTGAAGAGAGGTGGAATCAAACTCTCGTGTTAAAAAATCTTGCAGAGGTGGCTACACAACTTACGCTGGCGGACCCGAACATATCATACTTTAAATTCTCTCTTATAATATCAATTAAAATCATTTATATAATTAGTTACTCTGTTTTTTTCAGATGGGATGTAAACCATGTCGAAAGACTACCGGAATACATGAAAATATGTTTTCTTTTTCTATTCAATGAGATCAACCAAATCGGATACGATGTTCTCAGGGACAAAGGACTTAATGTCATTCCTTACCTCAAACAAGTTGTAAGTTTTTCCTATTAATTTCGATTATAAATCAATTAGTATAAAATTTAAAACAAATACATCTGATGTTTTGTTGAAATTTTCCCTAGTGGACGGATCTATTTAAAACGTTCCTAACCGAAGCGAAGTGGTACAAGACCGGACACAAACCAAGTTTCGAAGAATATATGCAAAATGGTTTGATCTCGAGTTCGGTCCCAACGATATTGCTCCACCTTTTCTTCGTCTTCTCCGACCACATCTCTGACCAAACCCTAACCGATGTTTCCAAGAACCACCACCCCGTCATCCAGAGCTCCGCCACTATTCTCCGTCTCGCCAATGATCTCGCCACTTCAACGGTATACATTAGTAGTTAATTAGTTTATCATAATTTTTGGTATATCTCATTGATTCTAGCTAATATTTAATCTTCTAGACCGGAAAATGTTAGACCCACATCGGAAATTTGAGAGATTTCTAAAGTAAAATACAATGTACATGAACATCTGAGCAAGTAGTAATGGGGTTTATTTTCATGATTTATAGGAAGAGATGGCAAGAGGAGATTCACCAAAGTCGGTCCAATGTTACATGTACGAGACAAGAGCCAGTGAGGAGGAGGCACGTGGACACATGAAGAATATGATCAGCGACTCGTGGGACGTCATAAACTCCGATTTCAAAACGGCACACACTTCTTCTCTTCCCGGTGGTTTCGTGGCAGCCGCAGCAAATCTCAACCGCGTGGTACAATGTATCTACCAGCACGGTGATGGCCACGGCTGCCCCGAAAAAGCCAAAACCGTTGTTCATGTTCACTCCGTACTCTTGGATCCCATTTCGTTATAGGATTGTAAATTTCTATTTTGTTGCATTATAGATATATTTTTCATAATAAAATGTTAGCTGGTAAGAGTTGACGATACAAATTAGAAGTGTTGTTAAATTAGCTTTTAAATAAGTTTTTCAACATGAATTTGTTGGTAAAATAATCTCAATATTCTCCTCACAAATATATCTATAGATTTGTTTTTTTTGGTAGCAACTCGATCGTTATTTCTAAGTAAAGCTCTTTGAGCGATCTCTCTATCATTTTCGTTTTCATCTCAATAAGCTCATTTGAGCATAAACATATCTTGGTTTGGAATTGTTAACATGGTATCAGAGCTTCAGTCGATCGGGATTAATGGGTCTTAGGGGCATCAATGCTTTTGTTTGTCGGAGCTCTCTTCTCCACCGGCAACGGATCCGATCTGTTGTTCTGCTTCCGCCTCACTGGTTCTGCAATTTCAGTCTCTATCTCAGCCTTACTCAAACCGATATGCACTCCAGCCCAGATTCACGCTTGAATCTCTTATTTCTTTATGATGTGAACATCTCCAGAGGCTATCACGCCTTTGATAAGCTCACAGGGAGCTTGCGGTTCATGTTTTGCTAAAGAAAACTGAAGAGACAAGTGATGAGAAGCTTGAGACACAGAACAGGAGCTTGCTGCTTCATCTTCATCGCGGGGAGTTGAAAGAGAGAAGATATGGGTTGCCTTCACTCCCATTTGTTGAGGAAACTTGAAAGCATCGATCTCCAACTGGTATGTTCTGATTCAACAAGTCGTATTGAGAATAGAGAGTTTAGGTTCTCGGATTAGTCTCTGAAATTGCTTCATCAAAGGGCACTCGATTAGGATGGTTTTGTGATTGATAAAGATATGGCTCTGGATTTGTTTAATCTAAGGATAAAGGAATAGGCTGGTGGCTTGGGTTTGATATCGATGAGCTTGTTGATACAAGCTTCTGTCGATTCCTTTTGGCAAGTACAAGTATTCATTGAACGCACACAAGGTGCTCGATGAAATGCCAAAGACAATGGCAGATTGTTAAAGTGCAGATTTTTGGTGGCAAATTGATAGAAATCAGAGAGTGAGTAGGGTTTTGTTAGTTGTGGGAAGAAAATTCTCACTGCCATGAGATAGATTAGTCGAGTTAAACGAGGTAAAAACCCGGACTCGTTGTGAGACAAATAGGTCAAAAGAACCTGAAAATGTTCTCTATTCTCTATGGTGAGTAGAGTCATCTATCTACGGATCTTCAACCACTCATGTTCTTTTCTAAGCCGTCTTCATCTGCACTCAAACTCGGCCTCTTGGTTTTCACCCGACGCCAAGTTTGCGGGGGAGTATTAAGCCCACATGAACCAAATCCACAAGCCCATGATATTGATCCATGTATCCTAGGGTTTTAGTAGTTTCTATATAAATGTGTGTAATGATATTATGTGTGTAACTTTGGCTGCCATAAGAGCAGCCTCTCTTTCTCCTCTATATGAAACATTAATCGAATCCTTTGTGTTCTTGGTGACAAACCTAAATCTCTTCTCTTTCACTTTCTCTTTTGCATATGGATAAAGCTCTTTGAGCAATCTCTCTATCATTTTCGTTTTCATCTCAATAAGCTCATTTGAGCATAAACATATCTTGGTTTGGACACGACCTGAAACTAAGTTAACCTGGTTACAATTAAATTCAGCTATTTGATAGATAGAATGTGCCT
Source organism: Pseudoturritis turrita (assembly GCA_900406555.1). Classification (NCBI taxonomy): domain Eukaryota; kingdom Viridiplantae; phylum Streptophyta; class Magnoliopsida; order Brassicales; family Brassicaceae; genus Pseudoturritis; species Pseudoturritis turrita. Next base: position 632,804 of record OVBL01000314.1, on the reverse strand, counting down.
ACATATCGAAGATCTCCTCAAATGATTAAGGAGCCAACAGAAATCAAAATACAAAATTCATTTGAGGGTATTTCATGTAAATATATTATTATTTTTTTGTCAACGGTATTTCAGGTTAACTAAAAAAAAAAAAATCAGTTTTTTTTTTGTCACACAAAATAAAATCAGTAAATGACTGAAATTCATTTATTATTATTTGCTTGGCAATGCTTCAAACTTTTATGAGTCAAATATATTTTAGTTTTGATAAAACTAGAACATATATATGTATGCATGATTTAACACGGCTCAGTATGCTAGCTTCTTTCAAAGCAGTTTTATATTTTCTTTTATAGTGTACTAGAATTTGGCTCACGTTATGCGTGAAATTGCAATTAATATGATTACTCAATTATACTTTTTCAAAATTGTTTGTTAAAAATTAACTAATCATACATAAATTATAATATGTTATGGTATTTTAGTGTACTTATAATTTTTTTCTTAAAAAAATAGTTGCTTTTATTTTCTTTTTCACTTTAGTTATGTATATATAATTGCAATTATTTTTAGGTATACCTTAATTTAATTTATTTTTCTCGTTATTAGATGTAAGACTTACCAACTTATATTTTGCTTTATGAATTTAGTTCTAGATCAACTTGTTTATTTAATTTTTAGGACTTGTTTGATATTTTAGATTTTTTTATAATATTAGATGTAAGACTTACCAACTTATATTTTGCTTTATAAATTTAGTTCTAGATCAACTTGTTTGTTTAATTTTTAGGACTTGTTTGATATTCTAGATTTTTTTATAATATTTGCGATACAACTTAATCTAATTAAATATTTATAGTGTGAAATATATTAGTATAACCAAATATATTAAACTTGTTACTCTTTCAGTGAACTATATTCATATAAGTTTTGAGTTTTCTGGTTTAATTTTGAATATGAATAATAACTTTTCAAATTTTTTTCATAATGTTAAAATTAAATGTATAATTAGTATGTGTATTAAATTTGAAATTATAAAATTAAATAAAAAAATATGATGTAGAATACATGTGGATGATGAGGTGTCATCACCAAAAAAAAAGAAAAACTAATTATATATATATACAATACACACACAAATAGTATCAGATCATATCCGGTCCAGAACATGGGCAAGCTAAGTAAAATCTTCGTTTTGAGCTCCACATTTTTAACGTCAGTTTTTGTGGGAAAAAAATTCATTAACTAAAAAACATATGATAATGTATGGCACAATTTTATAATTTTACACAGAGTATCCAAAACCGTGAATCGACCATGTATCGGATTTGAGCCAGAGTTATGACACAACGGTGATATTGCTACAAATTACTGGATTACAAACTCTAGTAACAAAACAGTTATATAAACTATGAAATGTGAAGGACAGAGAAGTGAGAGGAACTTGAGTGACCCATATATAAGATAATAACGTAAAGCTATAATTGTAGTTATGCTATCGATAGGTAGACATCGCCGTGACGTATTTGCCCACATGTGATTATTCGTTGCCACGACTTCTCTCAGTGGTCCAATAAAATTTGCCTCGAAACATCTGCAGATCACATGGATCACTTGTCGATAGTTATTCTTTTGGATTTTTTCATGAAGATTCTTCGAACCAAGAGTCAAGAGACAAGTTATGCATGGAAACTCTTCGTATGTTTAAAACCATCAGTACAGAGAAATGCCACAAGCCGGAGACCCGTGGCAGACGGTTTATTCTAGTTGGATCCAACGACCAGACAGAAGAAGACTTCGACTAATAACTCATATGAGTTATTAACTTAACATTCCAACAAATTTTTGTTTCTTAGGAATTGGTATTGAATTGTTCTATCTTCCCTTCATAACTCATATGACACTATTTTCATTCTGTTTATAGATTCTAAAATCAACATACAATAGTGAGATAATAATATAGGAGAGATATATTTTGAATATATTTATTCAAACCATATATCATATCATTTTCTTATAAATTTAAATAAAATTGTAGAGGGTGGTTCTAACTTTGTACATAAACTTGAAAAGACCTACACAATTGAAAATGGATTTTTTTTTTTTTTTTGAAAATGGAAATTTTGACATCGTTTTTATATAACTAAATAGTTAACGATCCCAAATTTTTTAAATATATATGGAAACTTTTTGGTGCAACGTAGATATAGGATAAACATGTATATGTATTATTTGTATTTTAATAGTTTTCCTATTTTAGTTAGGATAATGTTTTAGGGGGTTAGGACTTTTGGATTTATAGATTTTTTTTATATAAATAACCTACTTAGGCTTAGGGTCTATGTTGTTATGGATTTTGAGGTTGATAAAAACAGCGATGAATAATTTTCTCAACGTTTCTTGTCTTTTGGCATTTGTTCTATCGAATTGAAAGAACAAGAAAGAGTTTCGCATAGGGTATTCGCAAAATCAATAGCCTGAACTTTTTATCCAACTTCAGCTCCATCACTTTTGAATGAAATTAAAAATATATAGAGGTAGACTCACCTTCAAAAACCAAAGACATGCAGATGGATCAAGTTAGTCGTGTCCTTAATCACAAGATGTCAAGATTGGTCTGATACCAGATCATTATGAAGTTGCCATCTTTGAAGATCCTCGAATGCTTGAAAATCACATGATTGCACACACATATATATATATATATCATGCTGATTGATCATCATAGGACGTGATTGATGCTTGATTCATCGTTGATTGCTTGGAGCCCAACCGTGACTAGCTCATCAAGATCACATCATTATTTTGTTTGGCGAATGTCATTTGGCATGTCGGGAGTCTCACCCTTCTCCACAAAATTTTTATTTTGGTTTGGAATTTTTTTTTTTTCTTTCTTCTCATCTCTTTATTGGTTCGGCGAATATCCTTTAACCTATCGAACAATTTTCTTGGCCATGTATTGTAAGTCCCCTATCCCTTGGGCTTACATCAGAGGTTGTCCTAGATTTCAGCCGGTTTCTATGGATATTATATGGAGGATGAGACACAGTCCAAATATATGGTACTAACTCACAATTACATCATGTGAACAAAGCTTCTGTATGTAATGTTTGTTGATAGTTTTAGTAACATGGTGCTTAAATCTCGGCTTTACATTATACACCCAACGTTGTACTTCCAAAACATTTTTAACCACAAGAATGTTATATATATACGCATATAGTTTTAACTTTTTTTTCCGAACATGAAAGCTCTTTCTCGTATATGTTTGATACATTGGCTTGTCATTCTCGAACAGCTGCGCGGGTTTGATTATTAATGTATATATTGTTCTTTTAGTAATATATAAATTTCTACATACAAAAACAAATATTAATATATAAATGTATCTCATCATAAAAGAAAATTCTGATTTTTATATAAAAATCAAAATTTAATTTTATTCTCATAAGACTGGATATCTAAAATGAGATTTATAACGGTATATCTAAGGTAAAAATGAATAAAATCTGATGCGAGAACATTATACGTTTGAACTTTAAATAATACAAACCTTTAAATAATATTTGATTAAAACTTCAAATATTTTTTGGGACTTCCGAAATGTTTTAGCCACTGCTTCTCCAAGATATATACAAAAGTAGAGACTCATTAAGATATATTCCACGAGTAAATCGTGATTGATCCTAAATAATACAAAAGCAGAGTTGTGTCAAACTATTTGTAGGTTTTGTGTACGTAAGAAAGTTATTAGAAGAATTTTTGATGTGTCGAAAGATATTTTTAAAAAAAAGAAATTATAATTTATATGCATATTTAAAACAAATATCATTTTAAGAAAACAGAAAAATATGAAAATATCTCCATGATCTGTGGTTGAAAACTCAAACCTTAAACAGTATAAATATCACCCTGGCCGGGTCTAAAGACAGTATAACCTCAAACCTTAAACACTTTATTTAGTTTAATCATTAGCTAAGCAAAAAAATGCCTAAACGACAGTCTCTTCCGCGTTTCACTCCTGAGGCTGCATCGAAAGCACAGTCACAGCCTCTTGTAGCCCGTCGCTCTGCAAACTATCGACCGTCTCTTTGGGAACACGAGTATCTGCTCTCGCTCGGTAATACATATGCGGTACGTATAAAACATCGTCGTGTTCTTAAAAACTATATAATAATTAACATTCAGGAAGTTTTTATGATGATATAATACTTGATACCATGCAGAGAGAAGACAACATCGACGAGAGAGTTAAGTTATTGAAGCAAGAAGCAAGTAAAATTCTGAATGAAACGGAGGGTTTACTCGAACAGCTAGAGCTCGTCGACACTTTACAAAGACTCGGAGTTTCTTACCATTTCGAACATGAAATCAAGAAGATTCTAAAGAATGTGCAGGTCAAAAATTTGAGACACGGAAACGAGATAGATCGAAAGAGATGGGAGAACTTGTACGCGACTGCTCTCGAGTTCCGACTCCTAAGACAACATGGTTTTAGTATCGCACAAGGTTAAGCAAAAATATTCTAACGAATATTGACATATAATCCGAGCTTAAGAGTCCAAATTCTTAGAATTTTTTTGGAAAAAGAACAATTTAACATGTTGATATCAAATTCTGACTCTATATTCTGATATTTCTGGACTTTAACAAAATAAAAACATGATTATAGTTTTAATATTGATGTGGTTATATAACCAGAGATAAATGCAATTTATTGCAGATGTTTTCGACAGAAATATTGGAGATGGTTTGGATGATGAAGACATCAAGGGTATTCTTTCTCTATACGAAGCTTCATATCTCTCGACCAGATTCGATAATAAATTGAAAGAGACCATATATTATACAACAAATCGACTTAAAAAATTCGTGGAAATGAAGAACAAGATTGGGACCAAATCTTATGTTCTCCGAAGGATGGTGATCCATGCGTTAGAGATGCCGCACCACTGGAGAGTCGGAAGACTAGAAGCAAGATGGTACATAGACGTGTACGGAGAGAGAAAAGACATGAACCCTATCTTGCTCGAATTCGCGAAACTTGATTTCAATATGGTACAAGTTATTCATCAAGACGAGCTCAAATATCTCTCTAGGTACGTTAACTTAAGAAACACATGATCCATGGACTTTGAAAATTTATTTTTCGTTCATGTTTGTGAGTTGTCTTTCAAATAAAATCATAATATCTTGGTATTTTTATGGACAATGATCTTTTGTAAATCATAAATGCAAACGATTGCTTTTAAGTGTTTTTTCTTATAAAATTTGCGTTTGAAACATTCAGAACATGTATTATATATTCAAATTCTGTATAGTTAATATTTTAATACGTATGAAGCAGCTGGTGGAGCAAGACAGGAATAACAAAACATCTTGATTTCGTAAGAGATCGAATAACGGAGAGTTATTTCTCGAGTGTTGGAGTAATCTGTGAGCCCGAGTTTGCATATCACCGACAAGTGCTTACTAAAATATTCGTGCTTATTACAACTATTGACGATATATACGACATTTATGGGACACTGGAGGAGCTCCAGCTGTTCACTACCATAGTTGACAAGTAATTAAGAACAAAATATGTTATACTTGTGTCTATGTATATATCTATTTCTTTACTTCTTCAATGAATCGATTCTTTATGCAGATGGGATGTGAATCGTCTTGAAGAACTTCCCGAGTACATGAAGTTATGTTTTCTCTGCCTCGTCAACGAAATTAATCAGATTGGATATTTTGTTCTCAGAGATAAAGGATTTAATGTGATTCCGTACCTCAAAAATTCCGTACGTATTCTTATTACTAACCTTGGTAACTATAGATTTCAAAATAAATATTAATATGTTGGTCCGTTTCACAATTATGTGGTAAAATGATAAATAACAAAAAAAACTATGAAATAGAGATACAATAAGTTTAGTTACAAATTCTTTTAGTAAACAAAATAAAACAAATGTATTACTATTAGTGGATTAGCGACAGAAAAATCTAGCGTTAAGTTTAAAGAAAATAATTTTTTTCAGACACAAGTTTTGGGCTGATTGGTTGAGACTTTTGACTGTGTAAATTGTTACTGTAACATGAATTTTAAAAGTTATTGTAACTTTTATTTATTTTATTAAGGCTGTGATTTAAAAAAAAGGAGTAAAAGTCTCTTTTTTTGCTTTAAAAAAAAACAACGTAACAAGAAGGAAAAATTAAATTTGGACCGTGGGAAATTTTAGAGATTTTGGAATGATTGTTAGGGACTTCTACTGTAGAGTTTTATTTTTTTTTAAATGATGTAGAGGATTTAACTTTTTTAAAGATTGGACCGTGACTTCAAAAATAAAAAGTCTGATTTTGTTGGATTTTAAGAAATAAACTATTGTAAGAACAAAAAAGAGAAGTTATGGTGTGAGTGTTTTTAGGAGGACTTTTAGGACTTTAAAACCATGATTGGCTAAATCTAAATTTTAAAAACTTTAAAATAAAGCTAAAGTCTTAAAAGTTTCTCTCAATCACCCCTGAAAGATTACAGGAAAGTCAAAGTCCGATTGGTAGAAATAATAACCAATAAAATAATCAAATACTAGCTAAAGTTTCTTTTTTTTGTCAAAAAAGAACGAAATAGTAAAACCAATATGAACATTTATATAATTTTTGTCTTTATAAATGTATTTTGTTTTGTGTTTTCTTAGTGGGCAGATCTGTGTAAAACGTTTTTGAAAGAAGCAAAGTGGTACAAAAGTGGTTACAAACCTAACCTCGAAGAGTACATGCAAAATGGTTGGATATCAAGCTCTGTTCCTACAATACTTCTCCATTTGTTCTGTCTATTCTCCGACCAAACTTTGGACATTATTGTCTCCTATCAGTATCACCATCCCATTGTTCGGAGCTCCGCCACCATCCTCCGTCTCGCTAACGATCTCGCCACTTCTTCGGTCAGTCGTCATGCTTTCACAACATATATATCAGTATAAAAGTTTTTAACAGAAAGACAAGCAGTACTTTTAACAATAGTTGCCAAACTGACCTTTTCAAAACAAAGAAAAAAAACTCAGCCAGAATATTAAAAACGTGGTTGAGTTTTTCTTTGTAAAGATATAGTATATAAAAGGACGGGTCTTGAATTAGTCGTGGTCCATACAAAAAAACATCGACGTTCTATATAAAACGACGGGTCTTGAAATAGTCGGGGTCCATACCAAAAAAAAGCATCGAGGTTCTATATTTTCATAATATCATTTTTCGGGTTTTTAGTATATAAATTCTATATTACTTTTATTATTCTTTGATTCTTTTACGGCAATTATTCTCTTCATCGCAATTTACTATTAAATTTTTCAAAACATGTTTATATAGTTATTTACGCGTGACATATGATACGTATAAAAATGTAACACAGGAGGAATTGGCGAGAGGCGACACAGTGAAGTCCGTACAATGTCACATGCAAGAGACAGGAGCTTCGGAGGCGGAGTCACGTGCGTACATTCGACGAATGATCGGTGTTGCTTGGGATGACTTGAACTTGGAGAGAAAAAGTTGTTTCGTAGAAGCTGCGGCTAACCTTGGACGCGTGGCTCAATGTGTTTATCAGTACGGTGATGGCCATGGTTGTCCTCACAAGGCTAAAACCGTCCATCATGTCCGCTCCCTACTCGTCCACCCTGTTCCACTTGTTTAACTATATATCATTAGATTTAAACGCATATATGCGGGTTGATAATAAGACATTTTATTACTCATGAAAAAAATATTTTAAAAAGTAGAAAATAAAATCATATTACTCGTGAAAGTAAATAAAATAAGATTGAGAACGCTCATCTGAAAACACTAATCGAAAAGCCTAACATTTACTTTTCATTTTTTTATTTTTTTCAATTAAATTTTATCACATCTTTTCAAATAATTAGTTTTTTCTATGTCTATTTGAATTAGGTTTATTTTTTATTATGTAGCTACTCATGCATCTATTTTTAAAAAAACTCTTGACAAATTAGATCTCATATTTATATTTGAATTAGATTTACTAATCTTATAAAAAATTTCAAAATCTTGTTGAATTGATTCTCATATTTATATTTTAATTTTAAAAATTGTAATATTATATAATTCGTTAAAAAACTAAATGCAAAAAATGTAAAACAAAATCAGATCATCCTTTAAAATAAATAAAATAAGTTTCAGAACGTTCTTATAATTCAGAATTGCATAAAAAGAGCCAGTCACTAATGCCGCTCCCACAATCTTAGGTTGCTTTTTTCGTTTTAGGTAAAATAACCAAGGTTGCGAAAAGTTATGGGCCCTCATAAATCCATCACTTATCAGACTGCGAATACTAATAGTGTCTAATTGTTATTTAGTTATTTGGACTCTCTTATTTTTATTATAATTTCAATCAAATTTGTCACATATTCTCAAATAATTAGTTTTTCCTATTCCTATTTGAATTATGTTTTTTTTATTATGTAGCTACTCATATATCTATTTTTTCTAAAATCTTGACGAATTAGATTTTATATTTCTATTTGAATTAGTTTTACTGATCTTCTAAAATCACATTTGACTTTTTTTTAATCAATATATTATCGTTCTTCTGGTGAGAATAATTATACGTAATTTTAGTTTCTTATTTTCTATAATTTCACAATATGATAAATTTTTAATATAATTTTTTTTTCTCAAACATCAATTTTACATACTTTATCGCATCCACATAATGGTAAGGATAAAAATAAATAAATAAAACTCACAATATACATTGTATTGCACATAAATATAATTATATTAGGTTTTTTAAGTTGCTTTTTAATCTAATTCAAAAATATAATGATAATAGATTTTTTTAAATAAATAACACTATTTTGACACATAATTGATATTTTTTTTTGGGTTTGAGTTATCATTGTTTTTGTGATGATATCTATGCCGTAAACGGTAAAACAAAAAGTTGAGTTAAAAAAATTGATCTTATTAATCTCACAAACATTAAATAGATTATTAATCTTATTCATATTGTATCACACCTATCGAATAAGATAGTAATCGATATTTTCCAAATGAAAAGCCGAAACAAAATTTATGGACGAAATTATTGAAGTTGTAAATTGTTTGGTGAGAAGATCGAAAGAGAAAAAAATTGTTTAAATAAAGGTGAAAGATTAATCCTTGTTTTGACAAAAAAAGAAGAAGATTGTAATCCTTGAAGATTTGGATATGTAAACCTAATTTTATTCAAACTCAAGATTTTTACACGTGTATTTAATATTCTAATGAGAAAATGTGCTTAATTTTGTGCCTTATCTATTTATATTCAAAATCAAAATATATGTAAACGTGTATAGATGTAGCTTTTTCTACTAATTTTTTTTATGGATTATTAATTGGAAAACGTCGGTATATGTTATTTTTTATAATCTAATTTTAGTTTATTTTTAAAATAATTTTTTTTGACACATGTCAAAATTTTATTGGAAAAAAAAAATTTACACATGTCAAAATCTTATTGGAAAAAACAATTTTACACATGTCAAAATCTGATCGATTGACTGACACGTGTCACAATCGTGTTAATTACAACGTTAGCCGCATCAAGCATATATGCGGATTTGTAATCTAATATTTTATAACATGTTAAAAAAAATCAATTAAAAGTAGAAATCAAAATTAAGTCACCCGTAAAAATAAATAAAATAAAATTAAAAATGCTGATGCAAAACCACTAATTCAGAAGTGTAACATTTATTTATTTACTTTGATTAATTTATTATTTTATTTTCAATTAAATTTTATCACGTACTTTGAAATTATTAGTTTTCCTATTTTATTTGAATTAATATTACTTTTTACTCCATTTTTAAAATCTTGATGAATTTATTCTCATATTTTAGTTGAATTATTTTGATTCCTTTAATATTTTATAAACCGCACAAAAATAGAAGACAAAATCATATCATACGTAAAAATAAATAAAATAAGATTGAAAACGTCGATGTGAAATCACTCGTAGAAAAGTCTACAAATTATTTATTGATTTGATTCTCCTACCTTTTTTTATATTAACTGAATTTTCAATTATTATTTTTCACATATTTCTAAATTATTAGTTTTTTCTATTCCTATTTAAATTATGTTTACTTTTTATCATGTAACTATTCATATATCTTTTTTTTAACCCTTGACAAATCAATTTACGTATTTTTATTTGAATTAAACTTACTCACATTTTTTAATCATATTTGAATTTTCTTTTTTACTTATGAATCAAGTATTATCTTTCTTCCAATGAAAAACGAATTATATGTGTTTCATCACTTGATTTCTTACTTTTTATAATTTTCACAACATGAGAAACTTTCAAAATAATTTTCTTCTCATACATCAATTTTACAATATTTAGGATGTTTGCGTAGTGGTAAGTCTTTAAAAAACCACAATACAATGTACATTTTTTTAGTATGATTTCAAAATATAATGATATTAGATTTTTTTTAAATGAAAAATATTATTTTGACATGTGGCTAAAGCTAATTGGAAACCAAAATTTTAGAAGAGTTTATTAAAATTTTAAGTTGCTTGGTGGGAAGATCGAGAGAATACAAAATTGTTTAAATAAAGGTGAAATATTATAATCCTTAAAGATTTGGATATGTAAACCTAATTCTATTTAAAAGATTTTTACACGTGTATTTAATATTCTAATGAGAAAACATGTTTGATTGTTTTGTCATATCTATTTCTATTTAAAATCAAAATATATGTAAGCGTGTATATATGTAGCTAATTTACTTCTTTTTTTTATGAATTACTAAAATAAACTTATTGGAAAATGTTGAGATATGTTGTTTTTATTGAATAAGAGAGTAATCGATGGTTTTTTATAATAAAAAGCTGAAATAAAATTTGTGGAAGAGATTATTCAATTTTAAAATTTTTTGGTGAGAAGATTGAGATAGCACAAAAACTTGTTATATAAAGGCAAAATATTATAATCTTTGAAGATTTGGTTATGTAAACCTAAATCTATTTGAACTCAAAAAAAATTTACACGTGTATTAATTAATATTCTAATGAGCAAATTTTGAAACCTAATTCATGTTAATAAATGTAAACGAAAAGAGAAAAAAAAAAGAATGGTTGTACGAAAAAAACAAAACCGAGACATATAATAAAGTCAATATTTAAAGGAATAGACCATGCTTATCAACTAATTATTTTAATAAATTATTTATTAGAAACTAATTATTTTTTTTGATATATGATTTTTATAATCTACTTGATAAATACAAATATATAAGTTTAAAAAGAAATAAGATTTGTATGACACATGTCAAAATCTAATTGAAAAACAAATTACATGTGTCAATATCCGATCGACCGACTGACACGTGTCACGATCATGTTAATTACAAAATTTGACGCATCAAGTTTTATATAATAAGAAATTATTTATTAGAAACTAATTATTATTTGATATATGTTGATTTTTATAATCTACTTGATAAATATAAATATATAAGTTTTAAAAAAAAAAAGATTTGTATGACACATGTCAAAATCTAATTAAAAAATTACATGTGTCAAAATTCGATCGACCGACTGACAGGTGTCACGATCATATTAATTATGAAGTTTGACACATCAAATTTTATATAATAAGATATCTAATAAACGCACTGAACCACGCGTCAAAGGTTACCACGCGTCCAATCATCAATGTTAGCGGAGTCTTCCGAAAATCATGCCGCAAACGTAGTCTGACACTCCACACTTCAGCAAGCACGCCATGATCTTCGTTATTACCATCAACATAATCATCAAACAACTGGTCGACCCAGAGATTATCCTCCACCACATTAACATCTTCTTGTAAGACTTGTTGAACATTCTGCTGAAACCCATCCACATTAACATCGACTTGTAAGACTTGTTGAACATTCTGTTGAAACCCATCCACATTAACATCATCTTGTAAGACATCAATACCCAAACCCCAGAATGCTTCATCATGCCCTTCTGCAAACAGGAGGTGCAAGACATTGACTCAAACATTTTTCAAACTCAAAAACGCAAAAAACATCATGCCCTCAAGATTAGCCGTCCGACCGGATCCCTTAGAGTTTGGACCTCTTCAATTATCCACCTCAACAAGTTTGGTTCTTCAAAATTTTACCTTAACTATATTATTATGCGAAATTATCCAAATAAAATTAAACTCTTTATTACATTTACTTAACCGGTAATTGCGTTTAGTTTAAGTATGTTTAGATTAATCCAAATTGGAACCCGACTTAAAAACAACCTGAATTCAAACTCTCTTGATGAAAAGAGAAGAGGTAATTCATGTTGTTTTTAAGTCGAGTACAAATTCGGGTTAATCTAAACGTGATTAAACTAAACGTAATTACCGGTTAAGTAAAGATAACCAAAGGTTTAATTTTATTTGGGTAATTTTGCATAATAATATAGTTAATGTGGAATTTTGAAAAACCAAACTTGTCTATAAAAGAAAAAATTGTTCAACTAGCACGCACATTCTTTGCTAGCAAATTTATCTTCGTATTTTTGTCACGTGATCGGTGAACAAAAATAAACTCCGAAAAAAATCGCATAAAATTGCAAATTTGCTCAACTCTGGAGAAAACATGGTCATGGCTAGTGATGTTAAAATGCGGGCCCGGCCCATTTAGGTCCGAACCCATTTAGACCCGCCCCGTTTAGCGTTAGTCCGTTTAGGCCCGTTTAAATTTGAGCCCGATTAACACTCGTTTACAGTAAAGCTCACCGGATTTATACAGACCCGTTTAGGCCCGATTAACATGTTTTACATTTTTTACTAATTTTATATTTTTTGTTAAAATATATTTTTTGGGTTAAAATCATAAAACATAAGTTATCTCTGGGGATTACGTTTTTTATGTTATTTTTGTGAATATAGTTTGTTACGTTAGTTTTTTTAATATAAAATTTTTTTATGTTAGTTTTGTATAAATCAGAGTAAGTCTATTACTACCGTAGTAATATGAGTTATATCTATAAGTCAAAACACACATTTCTTCTTCCATTAAAATGATTAAATGTTCCACTTAAAGTCTCAGATGATTACGATTGTGCTTTTTTTTGACAAAAGCAAAACAAATCAAATTTTTTCCCAAAAAAATTTTAGAAAAATAAATGGACCTAAACGGACTACCCGTTTAATTGCGTTAAAATCCGTTACACTTAAATCATAAACAGGCCTAAACGGACTCATTTTATAAAACAGATCCGTTTATGCCCGTCAATTCTAAGCTCTAATTAACATCACTAGTCATGGCTCCCGATTTGACACTATTAAAGTCATTTCCTTTAAATATGTCACAAATAATGAACAAAAATAATTTTTTTCTTGTTAAACTGGTTATGGTCCATAGCAGACCGTATATTTTCATATAAAGTGAGGATATGCCTCGGCAACTATTTTTGATTCCTAAAACATTTTGAAATATACATCAGCTAATTTTGTTTTAAAAATAAAGTTTACGTTACCACTACGGCACTACGCCAACAATTTTTTGTTTTAATCCGATTTCAATCCTATGATAAACTGACGTAATGCAGACGTCACAGCTCACACACTTAAAACATGATTTTTGATCCGATTTTAATTATTTCTAAAAGTAGAATCAATTAAAGGTTAATTATAGTAAAACTTAAAATCTTATCAATACATTACATTACCGTTACCGTCTTCGTTTCCCTCCTCCTCCTTCTCTCTCTCTCTCTGGATCGAGAGAAAATCTCCGATTGATTCTTCTCTCTCAGCCAAAAAAATCCCCAAATCGAGAAATCGCAAAGATCAAGGTACTTACTCGATCATGTCCGTTTCCCGGAATTAGTGTCTATTCATTGCCAATTGGTTTTGAGTTGTAAGTCCATAAAACTTAACATTTGTCCGTTTTTTTTGGTTTTTCGGATCATCAGGTTTGTTGATCTATTGCGAAATTTAGGGTTTCGGAGATTTGAATCGGAGATTAAAATTACCGGTGATGGATAGTGTTCATCGCGCATAGAAGAAAGAAGATTAAATTTTGGATTTGTGGATGATGAAGATGAAAAGCCCTTTACGGCGATTCATCAAAGAACTAATTAGAGGTTTCAGGAGACAAAGAATCATATGGAGAAATGCGTTTCTTCTCGGTTTTCTAATCACCACCATTGTTGTTCTGCTTCACACACCGACGTTTCCGATTTTCTCTGATGAAGAAACCGAGTCTTCTTCTTTGCATTTGAATATACAAATTGTTAGTGAAGCAAAGATTGAAACTTTTCCTACAACTCCTATGGTGGAATTGAAGAATTCTTCTGTGTCCATTAGTAATGGTAAACCCGTAGATAACGAAGAAACCGGGCCGAGAAAAAGGCGAAAAAGGAAGAAAAGAAAGAAGACAAAAGACGAGCTTGTTCTCCCTGATCCTCCACCAGCACCAAGACATGTTCTTTCTTCTTCAGAGGTCATTTTTTTTAGTTTCTCGTGTTTTCTCTTCACTCACTTCTCATGGAATCTCTACAATGTTTTCTCTCTCAACTCACTCCAATGTCGAATTGAGCAGAGAGATGCTCTTTCATTGCCACCAAAGGAAGCTTTATCTTATGCGAAACTAGAGATTCAACATGCCCCGGAGGTCTTAAACGACACAGATCTGTTTGCTCCCGTGTTTCGCAATCTCTCTGTTTTCAAAAGGTATACATACAATGCCACTAAGACCCGAGCGCGTTTGATATACCAAAGTTAACATAGGTGTTTTCAGGAGCTATGAGGTAATGGAACTAATCCTGAAAGTTTACATATATCCGGATGGAGAAAAACCCGTATTCCATCAACCGCATTTGAACGGTATATATGCATCAGAAGGTTGGTTCATGAAGCTAATGGAGTCAAACACACAGTTTGTCACAAAGAGCCCTGAGAAGGCTCACTTGTTCTACATGCCATACAGTGTGAAACAACTTCAACAAGCTATCTTTGTTCCCGGATCGCATAACATGAAACCTTTATCGATCTTTCTAAGAGATTACGTTAGTATGCTCTCTATCAAATACCCTTTCTGGAACCGCACACACGGATCTGATCATTTCCTTGTCGCTTGCCACGATTGGGTAACCCGAAAAATGTTTCTCTCTTAAAAAAGAAGAAATCTTTTTTCTCTGTTTATATCTCTATTTTCCTTGTGCAGGGTCCTTACACGGTGAATGAGCATCCAGAGCTAAGACGAAACACGATTAAAGCCCTCTGCAATGCAGACTTATCAGACGGAATCTTTGTCCCGGGAAAAGACGTTTCTCTCCCGGAAACTTCGATTAGAAACGCCGGGAGACCGCTCCGCTATATCGGAAACGGAAACAGAGTTTCTCAGCGTCCGATCCTCGCTTTCTTCGCAGGAAACCTCCACGGTAGAGTCCGTCCACAGCTACTAAAACATTGGAGAAACAAAGATGTCGACATGAAAATCTACGGTCCGCTTCCACACAACGTAGCTCGTAAAATGACTTACGTTCAACACATGAAATCAAGCAAATACTGTCTATGTCCAATGGGTTACGAAGTGAACAGTCCAAGAATCGTCGAGGCTATATACTACGAATGTGTCCCCGTAGTGATCGCTGATAACTTCGTGTTACCGTTTAGCGAAGTGCTCGATTGGTCGGCGTTCTCGGTGGTTGTGCCGGAGAAGGAGATTCCACGGCTGAAGGAGATTCTATTAGAGATTCCGATGAGGAAATATCTGAAAATGCAGAGGAATGTGAAAATGGTTCAGAGACATTTCTTGTGGAGCACTAAACCTAGAAGGTACGATGTGTTTCATATGATACTTCACTCAATTTGGTTTAACCATCTTAATCAGATCCAAGTTTCTCATTTCAACCAAACTTCTTCTTCTGATCATGATCCTGATTCTTGACATCATCCTTAATTATATCTGTACATATTGTAAGCACTAAAAAATCTTCTTATATATAAAAGTAAATTGCAATTAGTTAACGGGCTGCGGCTCATTTCAAATGTAGGCTCATCTTCATCATTAATGGGCTTAATAAATTGGCCCAAATGAAGTATGAGGTTATTTTTTCAGAATTATATTGAAACATAGATAGGATATACAATTAACCAAACGGAAAAATCCAAAAGATTGGGCCTAACAAAAGACAGAAGAGGGAAAGACAAAAGATACAGATAGCTGAAAGACGAGGAGAAAGAGGAACTAAACTAAACGTCGATTCACAACACCGCAACGAAGCAACCTCCCATAGAAACATTTGATGCTTATACTGCGCCAAAGACCAAGAGCAAGAAGGGTAACCAACGAAAGCTACACCAAACGAAGCTCTATCAGCAACCGAGAGGATGGGAAGAGAGAAAAACGAAGAAAGCTATGGCACATACACCACTCCCAAAGCAACTATACCGTAATCCCGAGAAATATGAGTTATTGGTAGATGGATTTTAAAAAATATCTTTAAAAAAAAAGACAAAAAATTAAGAAACATGTATGGCTAGAATTGATAGTGAAACAAAAATTAAAAACAAAGAAAAAAATAAATTACTCACTCAAAAAGAATAAAAATGGCAGAATTTTCAAGAAAAAAAATTAACAACTGTTTCGATCCAGTTAAATCTCGATTAAAATTTGTACGTATTATTAGATATATGATATGCATTAATAAACTTTATTGTTTACACAATGATAAGTTCGTTTACTTACGAATCAAACACAAAAATAGCATATATATACAACATTAAAATTAACAAAAAAACGTATATAACTTTTTGAAGGTGAAAGAGTTTATGAATAGAAATTTATTATCTGTCTTCGGAAAAGAATATTCATCATTTAGAATTGAGGTCCTAGGTTAGGGGTGACTAATTATGTACTTCTATTCTTTTTAATTTCCAAACTATTAAAACAATTATTTAAGAAGGGCATTTGGTTCGTGGGTACTACTACTTGGTGTTCTTTCTTTTTTTGATTAATCATAATAATTTTTTTTATCTATATCTTGTCATACAAAATACACCGACATTTCTTTTAAAAGTCTTTTCAGATTTTTTTTTTTTTCACCGTAAGATTTATGTTATTAAACATCCAAAAATACAAAGTAGAATACAATGCCGGATAATTCGGAAGCAGAGCCCGAGAATTTTACGGGAAACTAAAGCCTTAAAATTTTAAGGAAAAACAAAGTCGGCAGGATCTATTCCTCCGGAGCCAAACGAAATTACAACCGCAAAAGCACTGAACAAGACTTAAACATCGGAAGAAAAAAACAATTTATCACTGATAATAAGAAAACGATAGAGACACTCGCAATCAAACGGAAAGCACAGAGAAGAGCACCAGACGCAGATCTACAATGCTCACAAGTCGCTGCCGAACGGACCTACAACCGAAGACCGGAGAGAACCGAGACAAGGGGAATCGCGCCAAAATATCCAAATACGACGATTAGCAAGAACAAATAACCACGATCGAAAATCAAACTCCTAACCACCTAATCTTCAATCTAAAGAGTCTAAATCTAGAATTTTTCATCCCACAAGAGGTTAGCCTTACAAGAACTGACTATGGAAGACCATAGGAAAAAACTGCTTATTCAACTACACTAAAAGATAGTGGAAGGAGGCTATTCAAAAATTCACCGACATAAAAGAGAGAGTTGATCGAAGACTAACCTAAACCGGCAAACGACTAAACCCCACGCTTTCCCAAGATTAAAAAAAGCAAAATCAGTCACTAAAACAATAGTAGACTATTGACACTAAACAACCCATACCAACAAAAACCGAAACACCACAAAACCTTGAAAAAGAGCCGCCTCAAAGGATGAGGCAGGGGAACCCGAGAGAAACATGTAGATCTGAGACGAAATCGAGAGAGCAACACCGAGGTGACCGAAGCATCTGAATGACCGGAGGAGGGAAGAAGCAGATCTAGAATTGACAATAAACCCCATCACTGATGCAACCGGAGAAAAACTCGACGCACTTCAAAAGCTTCTAGATCTGGCGACTCCGGCACCATCGCTCGAAGAACTCACTCTACACGCGCCTCCACTCGCCTACAAACAAGAACCTCAACTCACTCTAGAAGAAAGGAACTAATATCCATGGCATTCTGAAGCAAAGGGAAGGGGCTAAACAGACAGAAATTAAACGAAGAAACTCGACTCTGGTGCTGAGAAAACCACCGGAGCCGAACCGCGTTGGCCAAGAACGATATCCATTTTTTTAGAGAGAAGCTAGAGCAAAGAGGAGAGAGAAGGCTCGTTTTGTTTTTTGGGTCTATGAACTAGAAATTATCTGAAATCTTTTCAGATATCGCATTAGATTTTTTTAATACCTTTTAAAAATTATTAAAAGTCACAAAATCTTTAAACCTTATCAAAATTCAAAATCATTAAAAATAAATCCAATTCCCTGATTCAATAAGCCCCGACCCCTAAGTGTCTTCTTCTCTAATATATGCATAAGGGATGTTATTTTCATAGAGAAAGATTTAAAAACTTGTAAAACCAATAAAATACTATAGAATTAAACCTGAGACTTCCCGGTTCTCATGCAAAAAAAAACTATTCCGGCGACCAGACTAAAATAAAGTATAATTAATTGTTAAGAAACCTAATTTAGTGGAAAGAGTTTCTTGTTCATCAAGTTTTGAAGGGTTAGCCTTATATACACATGTAGAAATCTAATTACAAAATATGTAAATATCTAAACAATACATAAACTATTGTTAATTACATATATTTTCCAATATCTCCCCTCCCCTCAAGTTGGAGTATGGAGGTCACAAATATCCAACTTGCAAATAAATCCTAACTCCTTTCGACCAAGTGCTATGGTGAATATATCGGCAAGCTGCACAGTGGTAGAGATACGTTTTGTAGAAATAATACAGCGAATAATCTCATCACGTATAAAATGACAATCAGAAGCAACATGTTTCGTCCTTTCATGAAACACCAGATTTTCTCTCAAGTGTATAACAGAGAGATTATCACAATGAAGAGGAATCATTGGAGAACAATCAAACTCCAAGTGTTGTGAGCAGCTCACGTAGCCATAATATTTTACTTAATGTATCTGCCATTGCTCGATATTCCGCCTCTGTAGAAGAACGAGAGACAACACATTGTTTTCGTGTCTTCTAATAAATAGGTGAGCCACCAAGGTGAATAAATCAACCAGCAAGATACCGACGAGATGAAGGACATGCCATCCAATTAGCATCACACCACGCAACCAGCCGCAAATTAGAATCGACACGCCAGAATATGCCTTGACTCAGATTCACTTTCAAATATCGAACCACCCTAACCGCCGCATCCTAATGATCAGTCTTTGGATCATGCATGAATTGGGAAAGAACATGAATGGCATAAGTAAGACCAGGACACATCACGACAAGGTATATCAGTCAAACCACCAATCGGTGAAAATGAGACGGATCGGTAAGAGAAACACATGTGGGTTTGGCTAATGAATGATTATACTCAATCGGATGTGACACTGGTTTAGCACCCAATATGCCTGTTTCGGTAATGATGTATATAATGTACTTCCTCTAACAGAGATACATACCAGAAGGACTCCTCGCTACTTCAATGCCCAACAAATATTTCAAAATGCCGAGGTCCTTGAACTTGTATATAACATCGGGAGAACTAACATAGATAATGAGATCGTCGACGTAGACGAGGACATGAAGATGAACATCACCATCAACAAATGTAAACAAGGAATAGTCGGAAACATCTTGTTGAAAATCGTATTCTTTTAGAGCTTTATTAAGCTTAGCAAACCAGCAACAGGGCTTGCTTTAGTCCATAAAGAGACTTATGTAAGCGACACACTTAAGATTTATCACCCGTCCGAAATCCTGGTGGATGCCGAATGAAAACCTCTTCTTCTAAATCGCCATGTAAGAAAGCGTTGTGAACATCCATTTGATGGACTTCCCAATCCCGGGAAATGGATACGGCCAAGAAAGAACGAACACTAACCATCTTAAAAACCGATGCAAATGTTTCTTCGTAGTCCAATCCTTTAGTTTGATTATTACTAAGGACCACTAATCGTGCTTTATACCTCTCTAAGATACCATCAGACTGATATTTTAGAGTGAAAACCCACTTCCCCCCCCCCCAAAGCTTTCTTACCCGGAGGCAGCGTTTCCACAGTCCATGTGCCACTTTCATCTAGAGCATCAATCTCGTTGCGGACTGCCCCGCACCAGTGCTAATCCTTAACTGCTTTGGCATATGTTTGAGGAATCACTTATGCGGTTATAGCTGCAAGAAAAGCTTGGTAATGTTCAGAAAATCTGAATCGAAGACCGAGATATAGGTAATTCTTCAAACGGATCAACACTCGATCCACTAGCAGATGATAAGGGATTCGGTATCGATAGTGAAGGTGACACATCGAGAGACACTGCATATGGGAACTCTGTTTCCTTAAAAATAACATCGCAAGAAACATATATCACTCCAGTCTCTAAGTTATACACCTTCCAGCCTTTTTTACCAAACAGATAGCCAATAAAAATCGATCGATTGCTCCGTATATCGAACTTATCACCTCCATACTTTTGATTGTGTATATAGCAGAAACAACCAAAACCCCTTAGATGATCTAATGTAGGAGGTCGATGATACAATATTTCGAATGGATTCTTTCCATTAAGTATCATCGTATGCATGCAAATTACCAAATATCTCGCGGTAAGAACACACAAACTCCTAGGAAGATGAGATTCAAATTGTAGTGCTCTGGCCACATTAAGAATGTGCCTATGCTTCCTCTCGACGCGTCTGTTCTGTTGTGGAGTCCCAACACACGACTTTTCATGAATGATCCCTTTGGAATGAAAGAAATCTGTGAGGCAAAGAAATTCATAGCCATTGTCGTTGCGTATGGCCTTGACTTTGCTCTCGAATTCGCGTTCAACTAGTGCAATGAAGTTACGCAATGTATTAACAATTTTAGTTTTATTCGGTAGTAGATAAATCCACAAAGCTCGATAGTGGTTATCAACTATGGTGAGAAAGTATCGTGATCCACAGATTGCAGTAATCCGATAAGGATCCCATAAATTGCAATGAACTAAATAAAAAACCGATAAAGTTATATTAATGCTCAAAAGAAATGAATCACGTGTCTGCTTAGCACGAATACACAAGTCGCAAGACTTATCATCAAAAGCACTACTAATACTAAAATACGATAACTTAAGAATCTCCATTGCTTTAGAAGCCGGATGGCCCAAACGACAATGCCACATCTCCTTGGATTGCTTGTCCAAACTCTGAGTCATCGCCACAGCCTCAAAACCTAAAAAAAAAATACAAACCATTCAGTTGTTTACTCGCTCCATTAGGCATCAATGTGATTCGATCTTGAACAATGCAAATCAGATCAGATATCTGGATGATACAATGGCGATCTCTAGTAAATTGAGACAAAAATATAAGATGACATTGTAAACCATCAACGAAGAACACATTGAGCAATTGAAGTTGAGATCTAAGATAAACTTTCCCTTGTTTAGTAGTTGTAGTTAAACGACCATCCGGTAGTTTGATAAATACCGATGCCATCTCACAAACATCTATGAGAAAATCAATACTATGAGTCATATGATTATAAGCACCAGAATCTATAATCCATGATTCAAGGAAAAACTTACCTGAGAGGGGATCGGCTGCACCCATATTACGTTCACCAACACCAGCACTTGAATTCTCTTGTGGTGTAGTAGAAAGCATAGATTCCCCACCATGTAGGTAGGATACCCGATTTTTCGAAAACAGTGAGCTGCAACATGTCTAGTCCGGCCACAAAGAGTGCATAGAGCCGAAGGATCACGAAGCTCTGCTTGTGAACGTGGTCGAGAAGCTGTTTGTATCGCAAAGCTTACACCATCTTGTCGTTCCTCCATCATTCTACTAGCACGCTTAGATTCTTCATCTTGTGTGACAACTTGATACGCTTTATCGAGAGATGGAAGCGGATCACGCGATAACAAAGATGATTGCACCGCGCCAAACATAGAATCATCAAGCCCCATCAAAAACTGGTGGAGTTTATCTTCTTCTCATTATTTTGCTATTTCTTCAACTGTTTTTGCGCGTTGAAAATCAGCCAAACTCGTCCAAAGTTTTGTTAATTTAAAGTAATATGCTTCCACCGCATACCTTTTTTGGTAGCAACTATCAAGTTCGGTTTTGAGTCGTTGAACTCGTTGGCCGTTTTTCATAGAAAAATATTTTTGAATGTGCACCCACCAATCATGAGTGATCTCATGGTGAGACAGCGAGCAGCTTAGATCTGGAGCCACAGTAAGTTTGATCCAGGAAATAATCATCGCGTTATTAGCCCACCAATCTTCGAGATCCTCTGAATTTTCATCCGGTTGGGGGAATACTTCCATCAGCAAAGCCGAACTTCTTCTGTGCCCCCAAAGCCAATCGAAGAATCAAATCTCATTCATCATAGTTTGGACCTCGAAGCTGTGGTTGAAAGATCACATATCCGGGATTATCACATGAGGAGAGATCATATGGATCAATCCTTCGTCGAAATTTAGATCGCTTCTTAGCAGTAGACAAGGGAGTCGAACTATCCTTAGTTTGACTAGAACCATCGCCAGATATCGGAAGAATATAAGAGTATTACGACAGAATGATCAAAATACTAAGGTCAAAAAATCGAAAGAGAGAAATCAAAAAAAAATCGAATCTCTGTTTTTAGAGGAACAGATGTCGATAGAGAGTTTTGGAAGGCAGAGGATCGTAAAAACTAAAAAATTAGGTTAGACTCTGATACCATGCTAAGAAACCTAGTTTAGTGTAAAGAGTTTCTTGTTCATCAAGTTGTGAAGGTTTAGCCTTATTTACATACGTAGAAACCTAATTACAAATATATAAATAACTAAACAATACATAAGCTATTGTTAATTACATATATTGCCCACTATTATTGGTTTATAAATAAGTAATGGCCACATAAAATTTAAACAATGGGGCCAATTATAACGACCATAACATATAAATGCACCGGTGCTCATGTGGTCCTTGGCGTATTTATTGTCTGTGTCTACATGCTTATGTACGTGTTAGCATATAACATTAGCAACTTTATATTATATGTGTACAACAGTTGTATATTTAACGAAACATTTTGACATTTGACTTCGACTTATTGTTCGGAACAATGTACTCTCGTTTTCTACTCTTTATACGTGTCTCCCCTCCCCCCACCCCGTTAATTTTTAATTTTTCAAATCTCATCCCATAAATTTTGGAAAAAGTTTTGAAACATCATTTTTATGGTGCCACTTTTAAAAATACTATTATTTGTTCTTTATAAATGTTATAAATTTATTTATCAAAACTCAAATCTATAAAATTTATAAATCAGATTATAAAACATGTTTTATAAGAAATATTATAAGGTGCTTGTAAAATTTTATAAACATCTTATAGAAATTTAAATATCACTTTATAAACGTTAGATTGCCATACTTCAAAACAAATAATGTTGAAATGGATTCAATTATGTAATTTTCAGAAGAATTATCTGTTTTTTTCAATCTGCCATATGAAATTTATATTTCTCAGATTTTTTGTTCTTTTTAATTTTTCGTTTTTAAAATTCATTTTTTAGAGTTCATATTTTTATGTTTCTATTGTTAACATTTTTTTCCTAATTAAGCAACTAATTAAGGAGTCGATTTTTAAATAAATGTACGC
Organism: Pseudoturritis turrita; assembly: GCA_900406555.1. NCBI lineage: Eukaryota > Viridiplantae > Streptophyta > Magnoliopsida > Brassicales > Brassicaceae > Pseudoturritis > Pseudoturritis turrita. The sequence continues at coordinate 609,044 of OVBL01000314.1, read as the reverse complement.
TTCGAAAAAGAAAAAAAAAAGCGCAATAACTTTTTAATGTAGACCGTAGTGTATTGATGTGTTGTTGTACCAAATTTGTAGAGCAGTTTTGAGTATGACAAGTTTAATTACAAGTTCCACCTTTTGTCCGTACATATTGGACAATGGAGGCGGCTACATTGCCACGTGTATATACTGATTTTCTGACACGTGACAGTTTTAGATTCTCACTTGTCTCTTAAGATTAGTACGTTCTTCTTTTTGTTTTGGACCCTACTCTTTTTTTTTTATTAATTGTGAAAAGAAAATTATTATGTGCATATTAATTTCTTATATATATAAAATATGTGCGTATTAAGCTTGCATTATTTATATGTATCTCGATCAAGGCTCGCTTGCTTACATAGGAAGTTGTTTACAAATTTCGTACGAAAGGACGTGCTCTATGTTTTTTTGTCTCAAGGACAATGAGTTATTGAGTCGATTTTTTTTTCTCACACATAATCGATAAAAGTAATAAAGAGTAGTAAAGGTACAATTATTTGATGTTCAGATGCCTGAACCCTAGGAATAAATAAATTATTACATGGTCTAGACCCTTATAAAAGGGGTTGTTAGAGTAATAAAGAGTAGTAAAGTAATAAAGAGTAGTAAAGGTACAATTTTTTGTTTTGGACCGCATTGTTAGACGGTCAAGCGATAATGGATATCGATCGTATGCGTTTTATCTATCGAGTTGTTTGGACTTTGTAGAAATAGCTCCAAACACTTTTAAAGTGTTTAAATTGTTTTAGTATGACTGATAATAACTTTAAGATTACGATATGAAAGACAAACAATTTTGTAGCCGGTTGGGATATGTCAAACATACAAATTAGTAAAAAGTTTGATTCATTTAACGATATCAAATCAATTAAATTTAGTTGATTTATATTAAAAAATTAATTAATTTATTTTACGTTAAATTATATTTTATTTTCTTTCTCTTTTTCCATCTTCTCTCTTCCGTTTCTTCTCAAATCTGATTTTCGGTGATGGCTTGGCGCAGCGTAAAAACGTAAATCGTAGCTCAATCAAGAGATTAGACAGATCACTTGAGACTTACTTCGCTCAATCAAAAAATTTGAGATAAATCTTTTGAGACTGAACTTCCTGTTCCGATGAACTTAATCAAAATTGACAGAAGAGAAACTCTCTTATTATTAATTCTCAAAATCTATCTTACAATGAATGAAGCCAAACCTTTTGAATAGAACTCTTAGGCGGTTGCAACCGAAGCAAGAAAGGAAAAAGACAAAAAAGCTAAACTTGAAAGCCAAGCAATGTTTAAAAGAAAGGAAATACAAAAGCTCTGAAAAATGGAAATAACAGCTCACGATGCTGCTGCATCACGGCTCCACGAGCTTTTTTAGCGCCGGAGCCTACTTTTTCTGTGTGTTTGTCCTATATTATGTTTTATATTCCCGGTTTTCATTTTCCGGTGGTTCTATTTTTTGTATTATCAAGTTTTGTTCCTATCAAGTTTGGGTCTTGTTTCTCGGTTGGGTGACTATTCTTCATACTTAGCTTTGGATCTGACTGTTTTTAACCTCGGCAGAGGCGATCGTAAAACCGGTCTTTTCACTGTCTCAGATGTGGAGGAAATCACCATCGAAGAGTCCAATCTTCTTGGGAATTTTCCAAGAATAAATTGTGCGTCTATGGATGTTTGTTCTGCCTTGTCATCTATGTGGCTTCGCCTCACCGGAACAGTATAAAAAAGATCTTAAGGCATCTCATCCGGTTATGTCATGTGATAAAGAGGATTATGCATAATAATCTGTTTATGTGATGCTTCTTGTCTCTGATCTGGTTTTTAGTGAAAGCAGTGCTTGTGATGTCTATTCGTTGGTCTCTGGCGTCTACCTCCGTGAAGGAACCAATCAGACTTATAGCATATTTGTTTGGTTTTGGATTTTTACCCGTTTGTGTATTTTTTTTGTTTCCCTTCCTCTGGGATGTCATTTCCTTTTTTGTGGTTTTCGTTTTAAGGATATCCTTATTTTTGGCTGGCTATTGTAATATTCTGCATAGCATTTTTCATTAATATAATTTCAGATGACAAACAAAAATTATCTTAAACATTATTTATCAGGTGGCATTCTAGATAGAAAGAGTTTATTCTTGTTTTTATTTTGACCGTTAATTATAAAATAGTTCTACAACTACTAGACCGCTATAAATCAATTATGTCATAATATTTTTATTTTTATACGCTCCAACTACAATCAATTGGTAAATGTTTTTTATTCTGCTCGTACGAATATTTTAAAATTTTAACTAGACTTAGTCAAGGTTCGGATAGATGTACTTATATTTACGTGCTGAACAATTTAATTTGAATCTTTGTTTAAAAAAATATATATATATATATATTTATATATCATTTTCTAATATTAGTTGGGTGGATTCCGTTAAGATAACGATAACAATTGATGGTAATGTGAACGAGTTGGTATTAATGATTAATTAATGTCAAAGAAAGTTGAGAATGTGCTTAGAAACTAGGTGACAAAACCAAAAGACAATTTGAAACATCTTATCCTCTAAAAGTAATAATTTAAAAAATCAAATTTTTAATATGGGTTTGTTGGTGTTATCGTAATGGATATATACATATATAATGATAGATATATGTATGTATTTGTGTACTAATTTATGTGAGTAAAAGTGTCGCAATCAAACATGGACTCGCTCTAACGTGAGATTTCTACATCATGATCTTGTTTTCCAATAGGATTCTTGTAAGTGTTTGAACCACAATTTTTTTGTACCCATTTTTATTAAAATATTTAAATTTTAACAACGACAAGTTTTAGATTTTTGTTTTTTTCTCCGAATGGCATGTTCGTATTATCTAATAATAACAAAAATCTATATTTACATATATATTTAATAAAAATATATATTTATATATGTATATTTTTATTACTATTCGGACCATTTTGTACCTATTTTTTTCCGCACCGCACTATCAATTTTAAATTTTAATGTTATACTAAATCACTTTTTCCTATACGAAATCATTTAAACTTCAAATGGTAATAGTGGTAATAATGCGGCTGAAATATATGTGGAATTGTCTGAATAGTAATAAAAATACATATATACATTTTTTTATTCTTAAAAAATGTAGATTGTGGTGGATGTATTATATATAGTTCATTGTGATTTGAAAAACAATATATATAGACAGAGCCGTCTCAATTCATTTGTGTGCATGTTTAAATTTTTTTATTAAAAATATAGTGTGTTTTGTTCGAAAATATATGTATCAATCTATATGTATGTATAAACTTTCTTAAGTTTATTGGAAAAAAAAAATTGGACTTTGTTTGACTGCTGTATTGGAACATGCTAAAAGACGGTTATGTATAAGAAACGCAAAATACAATCTAGCATAGCATAATTATTCTCTCAATTTTATGTCATATGCATTCATTTAAATAATGCAAGTAGGTATATATGTATTTCATAAACGACATGATCACTATAAATAATGCTCCTCTAAGTCAATTTAAATTGATCACGCATTAACGATTAATGTTTCAGCAAGTCTTAAGTAGTTTAGAAATTAAGAACACACGTTTTGGCATCTATAAAACGATTGGACAAATATGAATATTAAACTAACTAGATATAAATAATATAAGAAAATCTAACAGCCCCTCTTACAATATTATTCCGCCGATAATCAAGATCCGTTAAATTTTCTCACTATACTTACGTACCAAAGTGATCAGAAATTAGACATATCACGTTGCAATAATCGAAAAAACTTGTTTAAAACAGTAATAATTAATGATTAAGCAAACGAAAATTTCAGCATATATATCTTAGTGGTGATCAAGACATAATTGCATTTTGTAGGTTGAAAAAAAAAACATTTTAATCGTTCAGTTTGTTAAACTTATAGAAACAAAATTAAGATATTAGTTTAACCAATAACTACAATTTAACATAAAAGACTATCAGCTTTTTAAATTTACTTATAACTGAGAACAAATAAAACTCCATGAGTTTGGATCTACCGTATGTAAACATTTTGTGTGAAGTATTTAGTTATAGAATCTCAGTCTCATGTTATATATGTGGAGTATTTGGTTATAGGATCTCGGTCTCATGTTATATATGTGGAGGTTTTCGATAAATCTTTTTACCAAAGAAATATGTTGTCAAAGTACTAAAAAATCTTAGTAAATTTTAAAGGGATCTACTAATTAATTTTGTTTTTTTACTTAATCATAATATAATATATCGAATTTTAAGATTTATATAAAGGGATCTGAGGGTTTGTATTAGTTAATAAAGAACTCTAAACAAAGGCTATTTGCCTCAAGATTTCAATTTTCTTTTATTTTGCTAAATTTTTTTTTTTTTTTTTCATCCAAATTTACAACAAAATCAATATAGGGAAGACACGTTTAAAGTAGTTTTTATCCGCAATGGAATTGAATGTTTTATCACAATGGATTTGACTGATATATCAGATGAATAATGAAATAGTTAAATAATAGAATAGAAAGAACCCATATTGAGTAAAATTTTCACGAAATAATCATAAAACGATAAAAAAATAACATTAGTATATTAATGATATTTCTTTTTCTAACTATATTGTTTAACACATTCATAGTATATAGTATATAGTGAAATCACGTAAAAACTTGACGAATATTTTAAATGATAAAAAATAGCAAAATCACATTTTCAAAACGTGAAAACATAAAAAAATGATATAACATTCATCACCACTTTGTTATTTTTTCTTAATCAATTACCTCAAGCTTTTTTATTCGTGTGGGAGATGTTAGTTCTAATTATTATTTCATTATGCCATGTATATAAATTAGTATATTATGTAATTGATTGATATTGGGTTTTTTTTGTCGGCATGATGTATATGGTTATAAATAAATAAAAAATCATAAAAATATACGACAACTAAAAAGGAAAATTGTTGACTATTTAAAAAGATTGGCTGTATTTTATTTTACCAGAGTGTCTCTAAAACAACGGTTGACGAAGACAGGAAGTGATTCCACTAAGTCCACACTTAATCATTATATTTTGGACTAGTCTAATTTTTATATTTATTTTCATAAAATAACTATATTTTTATTATTATTCGAAATTTTTTACATTTATTCCGTCACAATTCGAAGCCTAATTTTGGCAAAACAGTACTAGTAATTAATAATAAAAAATGTTTAGGTAGAAGAGAACTCACATTAATTTAAACTATGTTACCAAAATAAACGATCAATTTGCTCAATATTCATATTAAACAAAAAAATAAAAAATATAGTCATACAAATAGCATAAAGTAACAAATAACTATTTTAATGTAATTTAGACAAAAATATCTTTTTCTTTAAATAACAATGGCTTGTAAGAATTAGTGGTGAGAGAAGTGACACATCACCCTCTCTGTTTTCGCTACTGTACTGTTTGTTGTGTTCTGTATAGAGAATATATAACATATCTTATTTTTCTATACTATTTAGTTCGTTATGTGTAGAACAAATAATTTATCCATATCTTTTTATTTTTAATTTAATCTCTGAATTTAAAATGATTAAATTTCATAATCATATTTAAAAATACATAATTTTTTAGCATATGACATAGCTTAATTTCTTTTAAATGGACACAAATTATTTTAAATAGTAAATAATATTCTAATAAGGAATGTATTGTTTTATATAGAAACGCATAGAATAGAATATCATATTATACTTTTTAGTGTAATCCATATCTAAATTAATTTTAAATATAAATTACTAAATCCTAACTCAAAAGACTAACCATAAAATAGTACTTACTAGACTATACTACATGAATATATAAAATAATATACTTTTATAGTTTTTAGGGAGTGTAACATACTTTTTTGTTACAGTCTATAATTTTAGATTTAGAGTTTAGTTCAAGAATTTAGTGTTTAAAACTGAAAATTCAAAATTTAGAATTTAAGATTTAAGTTTATATTATTTTGTTAAGTTCAAAAATATATATTTGATAAACTTAACAATCATAGCATTCTATTCTATTTATCTTGTCCTATATAGAATAGAATGACGTATAATTAGTTATATTAATATATCATTTTTTATTAATTTATATTCGTTTTAAAAAATTCAAACTATAATATTTACGAAAAAAAATTAGGTTTTTTTAGTATGTCAATGAAATCAAATTAATATATATATGAAAAAATCCAAAATAAATAAAATAGAATAGAGTAAAAAAAATTTAAAAAAAATATATGGTCAAGAGTTGCTAAAAATAGGAGGTATAATATTACACATTAGACACATAATATCATAACCACTTTTTCAAATTGTTTATATAGTAAATTATTAAATTTTTGTTGAATATGGATGTCAATTCCTCATAAATGTATATGATTTAAAATATTTTAATATGGAATGTGGAGCTCTTTTTATTTTTATTAACAAAAATACGAAGAAAAAGGAGAAAAAATGTGGTGTTCGAACCTAAAGGCCTAGGATTCTCTATCTCGTTCTAGTCTTCGTCATCACTGACAAGATCACATCATCATCACCATCATGTTTTAATTATATCTTATTATATAAAAGTAGATGCATTTATTACGTCATATATATGCAAAATTATAATTGACCAAATCAAAATATGTGTCAATTAGATAAATAGATAGTGAGATGTGTCAAAGTTTGATTGATATAAATTTATCATTTTTGAGATTTTTTTTCTATACTATTGTCAAAAAAATTATATTTGTCATTTTTAAATCTAATATTAGAAAAAAAAATGAAAATGGAAACATCAAAAATATTGTAAAAAAAAAAGAAAATTTATGTAGAGGAAAAGAAAATAATGTAAACAAAAATTGATATTTCCATTTTAAAATTTATAAAAAGGTAAAGATAAATGTAAAGAAGAGTTGATGCCTTAAAAAAAATGTAAAAATAAATAAGTTATATAAGGAAAAATGGAGAAAAATAAGAATTGATCTTATGTATAAAACAATGTAAAGATAAAAAAAAAATTCAATGAAAAAAAAACAGTTTAGCTTTTATATATATATATATATATATATATATATATTAAGGCTATTTATGTTCATATATGTCTAATTAAAAAAATTTGTGGTTTTTTATTTTTATCATAAAGAGTTTATAATGTTATGATTTATGAATACATTTATTGTGTTGTTTTATTCTATTGTCATGAAAAGTCTTTGTGGTTTATGATTTGTGAATGCATCTATTGTATATATACAATATATGATTATTGTTGCGTAAGTATTTCCATGTAAAACTATTTATATATTATATTGATTTTGATCTATTTTAAATTAGGGAAGTTTACTCAAACAACCTTAGAAAGTTGTTTTTGAGCAAAACCAATGCTAATCTTTCGTTATTACTCAAACAACTTTCTGTACCTATTTTACCCTTATTTCCTTTGAAGACAAAAAACGTATTTACGAAACTACCATTAATGAATTTTCCAAAAAAAATAAAAAGTCTACCGTTCTAGTAATGGTAGATTTATTTAATGATCGGTAGACTTAATTCAAGTCCGTAGACTTAGTCCATGAACGGTAGACTTAATATTCAAATGGTAGACTTATTCTATAGACTTATTTTTATTTGGTGGTAGAGATGTTTGAGAGTGGTAGACTTATATTGTGAGTGGTAAAGTTAACGCCAACGGTGGTAGATTTGTTTTCGAGTGGTAGACTTATTAGTTGAATGGTAGATTTATCTCGTAAATTTATTATTGAGTGGTAGATTTATTTTGTTTGACGGTAGACTAAATATTTGTGGTAGACTTAAATTCATGGGAGGTAGACTTACACGTGTTTTGGATCGTAGACTTATTTATAGTGGTGGCAGATTTATAATATGTCGTAGACTTATTATTGACGCGGTAGAGTTATTCAATCTTTCGAGTTTACTAAAACAACCTTCAGTTGGTAGATTTATTAGTTATTACGGTGGTAGATTTAATATGGTCTTACATACAATGATGGTAGACTTGTATGCTTACATACAATGATGGTAGATTTGTATACTGACATACAATGATGGTAGACTTGTATGTTTATATACAATGATGGTAGACTTGTATTTAAATACAATGACTTTCTAACGCAAACGCCAGTCGCAAACGCTGTTCGATATACAAGTCTACAATCATTTAGAAACAAGTCTACCATCATTTAGAAAACAAGTCTACCATGATTTCAAAAGCAAATGCAAGCGTCAATCGCAAACGCATATCACAAACGCCAGTCGCAAACGCTGATCGCAAATGCTAGTCGCACATGCCAATCGCAAATGCTAATTACAAATGTCAGTCGCAAACGCTAATCGTCAATCGCAAACGCCATTTATAAATAGTGTTTGCTAAAAAAAAAAAAAATTTAATTAAGTTTTTATTTAAAAAAAAAAATTTATTTTAATTTTTTTTTTTTTTTTAAATGTCAATGGCATTTTCGTTATTAAAAAAAAAGAAAAAAAGAGGTTTAAAGATCTTTTACCAATTTTTGAGTAAACTCATTTTCTCCCAAAGTTGTTTTAGTAATTATGGGACTTTCCAAAGTTATTTAACTAATTATTTCTTTAGATTATAGGAATACATTTTTCCTTCTGTTTCAGGTATACTAAAAGATTTGGATTAATTTGTTAAAATTCATCAAAAAAATATAAAATAAGTGACTAATGTATCTATTCTTCTACTTGTTTTTTTATGTTTGCATGTAAAACTATTTATAGATTATATTTATTTGCTATATCTTAGATTCTAATTATAATCTTTCATCTATTTCAGATATATTAGATTTATATTTATTTATTAGACCTCATAAAAATGTAGTTCTCAAATCTTTTTTAAACTAAAACTCTAAAAATTTAGAGTATGGAAACAAATATCGGTTTGCATGAATTAATACTGGTTAATTAATTTTTAGATAAGTAACAATAGTATGTGAATTTTTTCTAACGTTTCGAACTATGAACATGATAGTTTTTTTT